>OX104063.1:135773859-136012540 GCA_944474145.2 Dicrocoelium dendriticum
CGTTAGGCAACGTTCACTTCTGAATACTCGGCATCCGTGGTTCTTCTTACTGCTAATCTTCGCCAACAATAACTGAGTTCGGCTCTACAGTCATTGTGGATACGGCGAGCAGTATTGAAATAGGGCTAGGAAAATGTGATGTAAAGTATGTGTTGGTTATAATGACTGAAGAGCAGGAATGTTAAAGAGGACATGTTGACATAATAGAGCACCGATTACCTAAACACGTTCAGCTTGTGTCCAAATCATTCAGTGCTGGTTGGGGTTACATTAATGTACTACTCATTTAAGAACAAGATGTACATGGTCTCTCCGAAAGGTGTCAAAATCCCTTAATCTGGTTCATTTTGTGCTTCGAAATAACCTGCATGAGCATTAAAGTAATATTGCCTGTGGTTTTGTCGCACGTTCTAGCCCACGAATGCATAATTTTGCTATTGTTTGGCGGCTGTTGCATACCTTTTGTTTATATCGCAGTGACATGTGTATCATAGCTGAAACTTTATCCGTCCTGAGGGCATAGATTAGCATCCTTGAATGGATTTGACCCGAATCATTCATCACGGTAACTTATGCGTTCCATCATCACAGAATTGGCTTAGTAAAACACAGAAGCAAAAGGAATATAGCTGGAGCCAAATCTTGGCTATTAAGGTAGCGGCAGCGCTGCCACTGATTATTTCACTATAAACAGCCCACGTCATTGCGCACTGAGTGGACGCGCACGACGATTTATATAACCTGTAAACATGTTTACGCAGCATGTACCTTAGGCTGTTTTTCCGGACGACATAATACGGGCAAATTTTGAAACGAAAACGAATGACATGAATCTCAAATTTGATTCGCTCAGTGGAATAACTTTGGCTTTAGAAAGCTGGGTAGCGTGGACACAGAGATCAGCATTATAGTCTCGCTATCATACGATAAATTTTTACGAATGATTACACTTATCTTGTAATTGAATTGCTTCCTAAAATTCCATTTGCACCCGTAAGCCAATTGAACATATTCCTCGAAGCATTTGCGTTGCATACATTATCTTTCCTACGCACCATGCGCGCAGTAAACTTGGAATTGAGACGGCACAAATCAATCAACGATAGTAGATGTAACAGTACTTGCATTGGCAGTATGAGTTGATGATGTGCGGTGTTGACGCGTGGGCGTTCTAACCTCCATTCAGCGCCGAATGCCTACTCTGAAGCCAGGATTATACAGCTTATGGACACAGTTGTCTCAACGCACGTGATGCGACTGGGTGGAGGATTGGGTGGGCATAAGTGGACTACTATGTACGTAAATGTGCCCCATGCTGAGGCTGATGTTGCATTCTTGATGCTTCTTCACCGCAGTTGGGCTAAAGCAACTTCAAATAGGTCTTTTTAACATGGATAAATTTCATTCCACTTTATTTGGTTTGTTCTGCCTAACTTAATAATCTTCTATTAACTGGCCATGTTGCTTACGCTGATTGCGCTTATGTTCAATAGTTTGTTGCGTTTGTAGCGTTTTAAGCAACTTGTGGACATTATTACTTATCGCGGATTCGTTGCTAACTAACTTACTTCATATGTTAATTTAGCGAATAGTTATGCCCCCGTACCTCTATACACTATTGAATTTATTTTATTCCATCTTTTCATTTCAAGTGATTGGATGTTGCTTGATATCTCCGGTGTAGCTGCGTTTAATATGCATTTTGACAAGGTGCTTACCTGTATATTACCCAATACCTCGTTCATACTGGCTCCAGGAGACAGTTGATCGTTGCTGGAGGGAACAGGGTGCACGGTTCTTGTGGCCGTGTTAGGATCAAATAATGGTTCCATGCACTCAGTGTGGAGCAAACAACGGTCCAACCACCGCCTTGTTTGCGCTTGATTCCCAAATACAGCGTGCTTGTTTGCCTGTGAGGAAGTGTGGGCCGGGTCCATTGATGAAACGTGGCTCCCATCCACATGCCTTCCGGTTTTATTCCTTCGCTTTTACACTGGGTATGGGGTGTGTGTTTGGAGCTGTGAGTAATGCAGCGCAAGCCACCTATTGTACCTCTGTAAGAGCAGGCGTCCTGTGGTTGGCCATAGTGACAGGCGAATCCGAAACTGGATGTTGCCAACCATGTACGTAAATGCATGGATTGCATACGGCACCAGTGGGCAGGAGGCTTAGAAAGCGTGAATATCGCACATATTAACGATCTTATGGATAATTTTCACTGTGTGTGAGCCTAATGGTTAGGACGACATGGCAACTATCGGACTTAAAATGGCCATAGGAGATCATTGTGTGCTGGTAGCAAGACAATTACAGATGCGTGATTGTGAATGATTAGGGCTAGTGGTGCCAAAGCTTTATGAGAGCCTTGTGACTGAAACGAAAGAAGCAGCCTGCGAAACCGAAGTACAAGTTGGAAGGTGGCTGCATAGGGTAATAGAGATTCTTCTTCAGTGGCTGTCTGCTGAGAGAGCTAATGCCGAAAGAAAGCTGCGGTAGTTTATTACCGAGCCAGTAGGCGCTGCTTTGTGACACTAGGCGTCGCTTACCGTCATGGTGGATGCAGCACACCGACTTGATGGTCCCTAAATCATATGCGAAACTGCGACAGGGCTGCCGGCAGTTTGCATCGGCTGACTTGTATACGTGTGCACGGGCGGCTGGACATCAATGGACTGGCGGTGTGCACACTGCGGACTGGTGTAGACGCAACGCGAGAAACTCTGACTAGCACCCAATTCGGTGCACATTAACAATTCATTTATCGTCCTGGATAACAATGTGGTAAATATTCCAGCCATGGGGTATGTTCGCACTTGGGAAACATTCCAGCGTTGCTTGGCAGTTTTGCCTACCAATTTCACCGCCTCCTCTCGCGCAAAGGTACTTGACCAACACAGCATATAGATGCGCATCAAGTCAGTTCCCTCCTTCAGTAGTTGCACCTGCAAAGCCCATAATTCCGCGAGGTCCAAAACACACAGTTCCCTATCTAACTGCCTGTGAGCACGGAGTCCACAATCATAGATCACAGTAGAGTCGTATATAGAGGGTAAAATACATAAGGCTTGATATACCACAGATGGTGGCCGTAATAATGCTAAAAAATTGCATCTTGAACCTACCCATACTACGAAGTGTGAAATGGGGATCCAGCAGAGATATTTACATGGTAACTGGTATACGTCCATTTGGTTGCAACTAATCACTCGACACAATTTGGCATCTTTGGCCCAAGGCGGGAAATTCACGAACATAGTTTTATACATGAAGTCTCCTTTCTACTTCAAAATAAGAAGATCAGAAGATGTGGGTTGTCGGATGACACTGTTAGGAGGACCTACGAGCGCTTGGGAAGGTTCGGTGTGTCCGGATATCAAGACCGTCACAGTTACATGACTGCGAATGATCGGGGCCTGGGTCGCCAAAATGTTAGGACGTGCTTGTTATTAACGAGAGTAAAGCGGTCTACGCAAATTGCCACTGAAATATTCGTTGACAGGTGGCCACCTTGGGAGAAAGAGATCTTTTGAGCAGCGTTCCACTTGGAGCGCGACCACTGAAATACGGCTGCGGCAATTTTGTTACAAGGTGAGTAGGCACTGATTTGTTACAGCGGGCCTCACCTACTGCTAGGCTATTATTGAGCAGAAGTAAGTAGAAAGGGATAGGGCGACAGAATATTACCCTAAATGACACGTTTGCGTTGTGACCTTTTCTCTTGTAGTACCACACGTAAACCAGCTGATATATTGTTGACCAAAAACCTTGCCTTTAACTAATGGAAAGTCAGGAGCAGTTTTTTGGAACCACTTATTGTTGTGCACCGATGTTACGCTGATGCTCCTTAAGTTACTTATGTAGAGGAAAGCAGCCGAGTTTAGGCAAATCAAAACAACATACACTAAAGCGTAATTTGTGGAATGGGCTTGTTTCTGGCATGTGGCTTTTGACTTTTTGTTGTTTGGTGCAATTAAGGTAAACTGCAACCTCATATCTGGTTCAGTTTCAGGTGTATTGAGGCAATTTGTTTCCGCATAGTTGCTATGCAAAATGAATTATCACACAAGTAACTTGTGGCAAATGGGAAAACCCGGTGAGAGCTGTTTTCGCAATGACGGGGTATTAGTACCTTATTTTACACTAGAAAGCAGGCAGCCATAATTTGTGGAACATTGTCTGAAAAAAGTATCTGATATCATGTCGATGAATTGCTCATTCTGAAGAGATCTGAAAGCGTGCGACATGTTTTTGCAAGTAAATGCGTTCTTGACCCAGCCAAATTCGTTCAACTTTTCCAGAAATTCGATGGAATAATACTGAAACAGGGTTTCTACCAGATCTTCTAAATGCCGTACGATTTCTCCAGCCAGACTCATTGTGGTTTTAGTGCCAACCATCAGCTCTTGCAAAATGTCCTAGTACCGGAAAGCTGTCGAGAACTCAATTGCGAACAGAAAGTGCTCGCAATTCTGACTTTTTAACACTCTAATTTTAGCAATTACATGGAATATGGTCGCAGATTTTCCTTGCGTTGTTAAGTCTACATCATTTATTATTATGATATCGGACAAACAGGCAAATCTTAGGAATCTCACTCTGTCAGTCAACGGGAAATCTAAAGCAAAAGTGTATCTATAAAGAAAACCAAGACTTTGTACGTAGTTCTAACGAACACAATAATATTTTGCCACGGGTGAGCCATCGTATTGCAGTGGACATCAGAGAAGACATGTGGACACTTCCCATGTCGTCACACAAAATCTTGTAAGTCGGTTCATAATGGGTCGAAATTTAATGAAATTAATGCTTTTCACGGCATCATCAAGGAACTTTCTGAGGTTGGGTGGCGTCTTTACGGCAAGAACTTGGCGATGGACAATACATAGTTTATTGGTGAAGAACTTTGCAACGCTTTCGATTCATGTTGCAACACCAGAAATTTTCTCTTATAAATTTGGCAACATCAGTTGCAAATATTGATGCAGTTTTCCCCGAGAGAGCTATATACGCGCATAAATTAACATAATGTTGAACAGCTCACAGCAAGTTGGTTATCAACCCATAAAATAAAAATGATCATGTCTAGAAAATTGGTTAACGGAATGACAAAATTTCGGAAAAGAGCACGGACCATTTGGGAGCAGACAACTACATCTATAGTAGATGTCGTTCGACGATAAGTGACTTGAAGTGGGTCATTCGAGCGGAAAACTGTGACTGCTCATGGTGTTCCTGAACTTGCAGGTTCCTCTTCCGACGATGCTGAAGTGCACGGCCCGGAGAAATATCGCTAAAGCCGTGACACCCTTCTTAGGAAAACATCATCGCCATCTCCATGACAAGGATCCTAATTAGGAGAACTGTGGTCCTAGGCTGTTGAAACGGGTTTTTATATTTGAACTAACGGTACAAACGCTACTAGAGAATTGTAATGAGTTCCGTAGCAGGTTGCTAACAGAAATTCGTCTGAAAGCAGCAGGAACACGACGACGTTCTATTGACAACCCAAGAGGCGCCAATTTCATTGAAAACACATTGTAGGATCCGAGTGGGTGCCGGTTTCAGTAACAGTTATAACACCTAAAGGGACACAGCAGAACAAGAACGGCCACAGGGATCCGGAGCATATGACACAAGAATTTATCCCAACTTCGTCTTGATAGCCAGCCACCCGCTCGAAAAACCATTAGCCAATACCGTTCATTGGTTGGCGTAAACACAGCTGCTCCAACCATCACATCCAACACACTTTTGGTCTCTGAGGATATCTGCTGCATGTACACGAATACCCAAGACATACCCAGTAAATAAGCTAAGTTGAGCATTCGCCACTCGTCAGTGGCTTGGAACCTCATCGCCATCACGGAAACGTGGATGCATAGTAAGACAACGGATGCCGAAATCGCGATAACAGGTATATCTGTTTTCCGGAATGATCCAGCCAGCAAAGGTGGTGAGGTAGCCCTCTACCTTCGTAACAACTTGCGGTGCGAACACATACACGAATCAGAAACCGAAGTGCCGGACTTCTTTTGAAGTAGGTTACGACTGAGAAGGAACACCTTAGCCTAGTGGCCTTTGTTCACCGTCTGTCATAGTGCACACCGGAAATGCACTGCAACTTGGTGGCCGCATTGAAACAGGTGACAAACGGTAAATGCAGTCACGTTCTAGTCTCTGGTGATTTCAACTTATATGCTCTGGAATCCCAGGTCGCAACAAGCGCGTATTTCAAAGCAGACCTGCAAGATCTTATCTCAAATCTTCCGCTTTATGACCTCGTCAGTTCACTCACCAGATTCAGGGAAAAGATACAGGCCATTCATACTGGACCTGATATTAACTAATGAAGAATTCGCAATCGAGAGGGCGATTCTGGATGCTTCTCTTGGCCGCAGTGATCATGCGACATTGCATTTCACCTCCACCTATTACGCAGAGTACTCATAGGACAGGACTTAAGCGACACTGAACATAACCAGCTACGACACTTTAATTCGACTATTTGAAGCAACCAACTGGAGTTTGCTACTCGAATATGCACCGGCTATTGCTTAGGAAGGTTTTGTCATTAAGTTAAACATCTTGATTAGTGGGGTATTGGAAATTAAGACAATCTGCTGGGGAACCATGGCGTTGTTTACACTGAGTAGGCCACTTAATTGCATGGTGATGCGTAAAGCGACGTGGTTTGACCACAAAACCTATCCGAGTCCAAATATCTGAAAGGCCTATGCTGTCCACCGTAACCTCTAGTGCGCGAAGACAAATTACCATAACAACAGGCCTTAGCGGGACGATTTATCTCAAACCATAATCTTCTATACAAGCAAGCAAGCAGTCTTCGCAAGGTGAAAAGTGGATTTCCCCCTCTTCAAACAGCGGACGGTCTAACTCGGACTGCTAAAGAAGCGTCGGATGCTCTGTGACAACAATATGCACCAACCTTTCAGTGCATTCCGTTGTCTGCTGAACCTTTAGAAACTACGGTGCTTCCACGAGGGCTCATATAACTTTTACGACAGACATCGTGAGGAGAAAGCTGCTATTTACGCGCCCGCACGCGTGTCCCAGAAATGACGACATCCCCAAAAAATTCCAGTTGTGTCGGCTAATGGTTTAGTTGAATCCTTAGAGCTGCTGTTCTAGCATTACGTTGACGCGAAACGCGTTCCTGAATTGTAGAAACGCGGGATAAGAACGCCAATTTGAAAAAGGGAATAGTCGTTCGGAAACAGCCAGTTATCGACCAGTGACCGCTCTGCCAGCTTGTACAAAAGTTATGAAGGTTATTAATGTCGACGCACTCATGTCTTATCTGGACGGTTTTGGTCACAATGCTCAGCAGCAACATGGCTTCCGCCAGAACCGGTCGTGCACCACCAACTTATTGTTATCATGACACAGCTGGACCGAAACAGTGGTTGCAAGTGCAGGACTTGATGTGACTTGCCTTGACTTCTCTAAGGCATCGGAGCGGTTGGAACATCGTGTCCTTCTCCACAAACTCCAATGACATGACATTGAGAACCATCTACTTGGATGTGACTGTAATTTTCTCTTGCACAGACCTTTGGAGGTCAGAGTAGGGGAATTTATATCAGATCCAATTCACGTCGAATGCGGTGTGCTACAAGGTTCAGTACTGGGCCCCGACTATTCTTGGTGTTCACTAACCACCTAGTGAACTAAAGCATGTCAAACTGTTTAGTCTACACCGATGACACTAAACTTTGGCGAGGGATCAGAGTTCCAGAGGACCGCAAGCAGCTTCAAAACGACCTAGACAATAATTATAAATAGTCAGTCGAAATTTACCTGTTTTTCAATGTAACTACATGTCGAGTTCTCCATTTACGACACCGAATGGTTCCCATATAAATGCTGGGTGACCCGGATCTGCAACAATGTTCCCACGAAAAAGGTCGTGGTGTGCTGGTTTAGGAGAATGTCGGCTGTTCGAAGCAGTCCAAAAAGACGTCGAAGAAAGGGGTTCAAAATCTTATGGACTTCTACAGAGAGCTTTCAGATAATTCGAGCAGTCTATTTGCTGCCAACTACTTCCCACTTTCATACGCCCTCATGTAGAATATGTACTGCAAGCATGGCACCCACAGCTGCAGCGGGATCTCACTGCTTTGGAGATTCCGCAACGTCGGGCGACCAAAAATGTGAAAGGGCTGTGCCAATTGTTATATGAACAGCGGTTCAGATTGCTAGGCATTTGCAGCGCACGCTATCGGCTTTTGCATGGTGACCCAATTATGGTTACTCAAATTCTAAACCATCCTAATGACCAGTGACATCACCTGTTGAAGTTGCGTCAGGACAACAGACTGAGAGGTTATCAACTCAAATTGGCAGTACCTTACAGCCCATTGGAGTATCGAAGAAACTTCTTCTCCCTGCGTGATTTCAACACACGGGATACTCTCTCAGAAGCTGTTATTTCAGCCTCCACGATGGGCGTGTTTAAAGCTCCTGTCGACGATGCATTGACTGTACTACACCAAACCACATAAATCAGACGACCCACACAAATAACAGAAAAACAAAAACAGATCAACGTACAACCACTTTTGCCTAGAAACCACATACGATGCCCTGGGATAAGACATAAATGCAAGTCTGGACTGCTCATAAGGGAACACTGTAACTGGCAAGTTGACCGTTTGTGGTCGATCGCTATTTCCTGTTGCTATCTTTTGTCTTCACTTTGCTCACTTTTAACCGATCATCCGGCTGGACATGTCAAGCATCGGCTTTTCTCGCCGCAATATGCAATTGACCATCGTACCTGGCTACTCTGTGTAGCAAAAACGCATAATATGTCACTCAGACGCATTGGGAGTCAGATGATGAGTTTTGGACCAATTGCACTATGCAACAGAAAGGAGATATTGTGGGTCCTTTTGAAGTACACGTTGTGTGGATGGATTCCGACACGCAATCTCAATGTTGACCGCGATTCTCATTGAGGTGAACCTTGGTCTTTCGATCACGAGGACCGTAGCTGATGCAACCTGGTGCAGTGTTTCCAGGCGGGCAACACCCAATTTCCATTTGTAGAAATGTGATAGGATGTTTCTAATAGTACCAAGTGAGCTTTTTACGAAAATGCAAACCAAAAGTTTCTATAACGTCGGGTTTTGTTTACTTCCAATTTTCATTTCAGCTATGTAGTGCGTTCCATGTATTGAAGGCTCGCCTGTGATTGGTCAATTAGCTCTCTGTAATCGTGGAAAAGAAATCCCATTGACCATGATATCCGCATGATACTGAAAGTTGATTGAGAGCTGTATTTTCATAATTGATATCTTGTTCTTGCCTGAAAGACGCTGCTGTGTCAATGACGCAAACCATTTTTGTTACGTCTATGGACAAATTACCACAATTCTTAGTGCGGACGCATTTCTTCACTACTGACGTCTGCCTACCACCCATATTTCAGGATGAAACTGGGAGATCAGGATACGAAGTGGGCGCTGCATATTGTTGGTTTGTCGTGCAATCTTCATGCGACTCATTCGCTCAACTGCAAAGGCAAGGTGCTCACTGAAATCCCCAAGGTGTGGAAAGAGCCAATGGATCACACGACAAACTGCTATTCCTGTCTAACCAGTGTCATTGGAATCTCCAACTAAAACAAGGACAAAACTCATTACCCCGATCTTCCATCATCTATCCGAACAGTTCCTCATACTTAAACGTTAGCCATTCCAGCGCCTTTAGTTAGCATGTCACTGATGATGAGAAACGACTCCGCATCGTCAACTTCCCCTGATTCTGATATCTTTGAGAACTGAAGCTGATGTTGTCAGCCCACATTTTATTGAACAATCAGATCTGAATGACTTGGTACATGGCTTGTGCTTGCCTAAAGCCAATGCCGAGTTGCTGGTATCTTGGCTGCATCAGTGGCACTTACTTGCTGCAAACACTAAGGTTGCTGTATACAGCAAGAAAAGTGTCACATTGCTCTGTTTCTATGACACGAGAGAAACCTTTTCTACCTGTTGTGAAGGGGAAGGACTGATAAAGGAGCTCGGTGTGAGGCAACTCAGTGATGAATGACTTTCGTTCATTTACTCGTCCAAGATTAGTCTTAAAGTCATACTGCTTCACAATGAAATTGTGTACCCAACAGTGCCTCTGAGGCATGTCACGAATATGAAGGAGGCTTAGAAAAATACACAGGAGATACTCGCTGCACTGAACTACGAGTAGTAATGTTGGGGCATCTGTGATGACTTCGAATTCATTGGACTCCCAATGCGTATGCAATCAGGTTTCACAAAATATTGCTGTTTCTTGTTATTATGGGACATCAGAGCAACTGAACAGCAGTGCACAAAAGAAGAGTGGCCAGATAGGACGGATTATGGTGCAGGGAAATGAGTGTAAAGCATACACCTCTTGTGCAGCCTAAACACATATATCCCCCACCCATCGCTTCAAGCCTGGTTTGATTAAACACACCGTCAAAGCCCTCAAGCGAGATTAGTTTGCGTTCCAGTACGTGAAACAATTGTTTCCGATGATCAGTGATGCGAAACTCGAATAAGGGATACTTAATGGTCCTGATAATCGCCAGATAATTGCAGACAGTGCTTTCGAATGCCAGTTGACTTACTTTGAGTTAGAAGCTTGGCGATCATTCGAGGCGGTGTGTACAGCATTTTTGGGTGGAACTAAGGCAAAGAACTACAAGGACATCACAGAAAGCTTCTTGTTGGTGCTCGAATGTCAAGGAAAATGAACTTTTACATAATAACCTTTACTTTTTCTCTGAGAACTGGGATCTGTTAGCCATGAGCGTCGTGAGCGCTTTTACTATGACGTTTCAGTCATGGAGCAGCGCTACAGTGGTAAGTACACGCCTTCTGTGGTGAGTGACTTTTGCTGGCTTCTACAGCTGGAGGGCTATAGGTCAAACAAGTGACGATCTCTGCGAATTCATCATTTCCCAGTGCCAAGCTGCAGTCAGTAGTTAGCGGCGAGTGTCGCTGTGATGTTTCTAACTCATTTGCCACATAGTTGCATACAGTATATGTCCTGATTCAGCCCATTCACATACTACGCTCAGTTGTTTCTGTGACCGATCCTGACATAATATTTATAACTGAGTCGTGGTGCCATGACGACATGTCTAACACCCAGCTAATCATTTTCGGATATGAGATGTTTATGAAAAATCGGCAGTGTCGTCGAGGAGGAGGATGCGTACTTTACGCGAAACAATCGCTGGCAGCAACGACATTCGAGAATCCAGTGCTGAATAATGTGCAAGAGTCACTTTGGCTTACGATAGCAATCAGACACCAGCAACTGCTTGTAGGTTGTATATACAGCACGCCAAACTGTAGCCAAAAGGACTTAGTAGTTTTGACGTTTGCATTTGAATGTGCCGCAAGCCTTCCGTTTAAACACAAGATTCTCGGTGGTGATTTCAATCTGCCATCGATTGCATGGTCTGCAGGAACTGCTCCTCTGAAATTTCATTATCTTATCTCTTGTATACATATGAATGGTTGGCAACAATATGTCTCCAAACCTACCAGAGGAAACAGCATCCTTGATCTCATTTTCTCGCTGGGCATACATACTATTAATGTATCGGTCCTTAATGAATTCCCTGGGAGCGACCATTGGGTAGTCAAATGCTGTTTAAGATTACGCATGGCCAATGAACCACACCCACTGCACTATCGTTTATTCAACTCCGTCAACTGGAACACGTTTACGGATATGGTTCGTTCAATGAACTGGGACGATTTCTTCCTCTCTCCATGCCCCCAAAAAGCAGCAGACGTGTTCTATGATATCACCGGTCTTTGCATTGATTCATTAATGCCTCTAAAGTGTGCCCGCCTAAGAAAACAAAAACCCGATCGCAAAGTGTTAGGTATCACACGCAAGCTTCATAAGATCCGGCGGAAATTCAGATTAACAGCAGACTTTGCGCTATGCTGCAGCAGGCAAAGATCATCGAGGAACTCGGGCATCTAAATGTTCGCAATCTCATATTAGAAGAATACAAAGCTTTGAATGGCCGGAATAAAACAACGGAACTGTCCTAACTGTTTCGTGCCAGAGGTTTACGTCGCAGGAATTCCATCAATTTTATCATTATGCCGGATGGCACATACCTTGATGCTCCGGGTGAAATTTGTGAGGCTTTCAGCGCCTATTTCGCCGAATCAATGGTTGATGAACCGCTAGCCACACCAGCGCTTCTCACACCACACATTGCTGAAAGTTTATGCACAGTGGAATTCACCATTGCAAAAATCTCCGGTCAAGTCTCCCGCTTGTCTTCCTCGACTTACCCAGGACCTGATGGAATTCCCTCTTGTTTGTTAAAAAGCGGTGGGAGCGACTTGCCTCTTCTATTGCTCAACATTTTTACGCTCTCCTTTAACAGTGCAGTATATCCTAATCATTGGAAGACTTCCGTTGTTATCCCGCGGCCTAAGAATGGAAATGTTCACGAAATTAAAAACTATCGCCCCATCAATCACACACCTGTAATATCTTGAATTATGGCAAGGATAGTGAAAGATGAATTACTTATTTTCTTGAATAAGAAAAACCTCATCAACGATTCATAACACGGTTTTTGCAGGGCAGATCTTGTGCGACATGCCAGACAGACTTCTTAAACCACACAACGGCTGCCATAGACAAAGGCAACAGTGTTATTGTCCTGTTCTTAGACATGTAAAAAGCATTCGACAGAGTGCCGCATCGAAGAATACTCCTCAAACTGAGGGAAATAGGGATTGGATTCTTGGTTTTTGTCATACCTAGCTGACAGACATCAGATGGTGCGTATTAGCGACCGTGTCTCTAAACCGAAAGCAGTCACCAGTGGAGTAATTCAGGGAAGTATACTTGGTCCACTTCTTTTTCTCCTCTACGTCAACTATGTATTTCATAGAATAAGACATGGTACTACTTTTCTGTTTGCTGATGACATTAAAATCGTCTACTCACAAGAACGTGCAGATACCCGCGCAGCCTTGTGCCACATTCAGGATGATCTATCGGCATTTGAATCCTGGTGCAAACTGTGGTAGATGTCCTTTTCCGTGGACGTGTAATATTCTGTCGTACAAATACGAAGTTCCACCAGGCAGTCTATTATTACAAGGCACGTTTATATCACAGTGCAAACTGATTCGCGACTTGGGTGTGCGGTATTCCACTACCTTCAACTTTTCGGAACATTGTGACTTCCAAGTTTCGAAAGCCATGAAGACTATTGGCTATATCTGTCATAAATTTCACCTCACAGAATCTCGTGTATGGCTTTACAAAACATATGTGTTACCTGGCATGGAATACTGCTTACTACTACAGTCGAATCTGCGGAAATCTGACCAGCATGCTCTTGAGAGGGTACAGCGACGCTTTACAAAGAAGCTGTGCGGATATTCCTCCAAGATGACCTACAGAGAGCGCAGTGAAAAACTTGGACTTGACCCACTTTGGCTACGGATAATGAAGATGAACTTGTATTTCCTGCATAGAATAATTCACCATCACATGCACAATTATGCTAACTGTGTCCATATGTCCGTTAACACTAGATACGAGCTATGAAATAAGGAGATAACGGTCATGATTCCAAAGTTCAATACGCGAATTAGGGAGCGTTTCTTCTGATTGCACTGCTCAAAGCTTTGGAACAAACTTCCAAGAGCTATCAGAAGTTGTTGCACATTACGTTTGTTTAAGCTTTCGATAAAAGATCATTTAACCGTTCATAATGTAATAATAATGTTTCGAACAGCACAGCTTTTGAGAAAGGAGTTAATGGTGCCTGAAAATGCATGTGGTCAAGTGCACAAGTGGTTATATTTTGTTGGCCCGCAGCACTTTATTCTCTCTTTTTTTCGTGTGCGATCAACTCTCATGTGACTGCTAAAATCTTGTCAGACCATAGAACAAGAGGAATGTAAATATTTTGGACCGCTTCGCGCTACGCAAGTTTTTATTTTGTGCTCACATTTTTTAAATTTATTATACCATGATATGAAACTGCTGTACTATTATTTGATCCGTCCCTTCTGGGAACGGCTTCTCGCATCGTCGAGCCATATACAATTTATTTATTTATTTAATTCGTATGAGGTATCCTTGACATTCCTGAAAATTATTTGCTTATAACTATGTAACCAGACGTGCAAAGTAACATCGGAATACATTTCTACCGGTAGTGGAGTGTATTCTATAAGGTTAAAACATTGGCATTTTGGTAACAGAAAACAAATATTTTTTGTTGCACATTGTTATTGAGATCGTTCAGGTGATTTTCTATCTGAGAGAGCAATCGGCTTTTTGATGATTGTCACCCAGGACGATGTCATCAGCATACTTTATTAGGCTAGCTCCTGCGTGAGGTATCATTAGGTTTTATTAGAAAAGTTCCAGGTGGAGGTATTGCTCTTCAAAAAATACCGGTCCATCACATGAAATGGTTTCATCCATATAGATTTGTTTATTTTTTGGGTCCTGACGTATCCAAGTCTCGTGAAAACTTGACCAGCTATAGAAATTTCTGTTTTGACAGATACTGTGATTGAAAAAATATCAACGTCCGCGCGGACAGTTTCTTCTCATCGAAAGTTGCTGTGCCGACTTACGGAGATAGCGTCTAAGGAAAAATGACGTCAACTCAGTGAGGTCTCTAACTATTCGTATCAAGCAAGAGCTACGCCATCTCCACTAAGTAAATAGCTAGTCAATTCTTGTGAACGGCAGCATCACACCGGTACTAAGAAAGGGGACCAACAAGTATCGACCTATCACTTGCTTTACAGTTGTCTAAAAGCTTCAAGAGAAAATTATTCTTAAACTGATGATGTCCATAGCCGCTCGAAAGACCCGCTATAAATCACTTATCCTAGTTCGAGCTCTAATGCAGAGGTAGTGGCTTGCCTCCTACATTCCATACTGCCAACAATTAACACCAGAGACAAGTCAACTCGTATTTGTTTCCTTGAATATGAAATGTATTCTGCTGGGTAAACCGCAAAATGCTGCTGTAATAGCTACTCATCCAAGGAATATATAAAGCCGTCAATCATTTGCCGAGTGATTATTTTTCTGGACGCACGCCGGCGACACGAGCTAGGGGCAAACGCTACTGCCATTTAACCACCAAATAATGTGTCATTCAGGGAAATATTCTGTCGCCCTATCCCTTTCTACTTACTTCAGCTCAATAATAGCCTAACAGTAAGTGTGGCCCGCTTGTAACAAAATTGCCGCAGCCGCATATCAGTGGTCGCGCTCCAAGTGGAACGCCGCTCAATACGTCTCTTTCTCCTAAGGTGGCCACCTGTCAACGAATATTTCAGTGGCAAATTGCGTAGACCGCTTTACTCGCTTTACTCACAAGCACGTCCTAACATTTTGGCGACACAGGCCCCGATCATTCGCAGTCATGTAACTGTGACGGTGTTGATATCCGGACACACCGAACCTACCCAAGCGCCCGTAGGTCCTCCTAACTGTGTCATCCGACAACCCAAATCTTCTGATCTTCTTTTTTTGAAGTAGAAAGGAGTCTTCATGTACAAAATTATGTTCGTGAATTTCCCGCCTTGGGCCAAAGATTCCAAATTGTGTCGAGTGATTAGTTGCAACCAATGGACGTATACCAGTTATCATGTAAATATCTCCGCTGGATCGCCATTTCACACTTCGTAGTATGGGTAGGTTCAAGATGCACCTTTTTAGCATTATATCAAGCCTTATATATTTTACCCTCTATATACGACTCTACTGTGATCTATGATTGTGCACTGCGTGCTCACAGAACGGATGGAGGTGAGGTCCTCGGTAAAGTGCTGACCTCCCTATTCGAACGTATCTGGAAGGAAGAGAGTGTCCCAGCTAGTTGGAATGAATAGATTTTAGTGGCAATATACAATAAAGGCAGTCGCACAGACTGTTCTAACCACAGGGGTATTAGTCTAACGCCAGTTGTGACAAAATTATTGGCCTCGATAATCGTTCGTCTCCACACTGCGAAACGGGAGTCTCGGATTAGAGAAGAGAAGGCCGGTTCCCGCCCAGGCGGTCGCTGGATAGACCATATATTCACTTTGCGGCAGGTACTAGAGCAGTACCAAGTATACCGCAGACCGACGATAGTTGTGTTCCTCGATTTCAAGAGTGCGTTCGGTTCAGTCGATCGATCGATTCTGTTCGAAATATTTGCGCGGAAAGTGTTCCCTCGAAATATATGAACAACATTCGTGCTCTATACTCGAACACTACAGGTCGCGTCGGGGTCTATGGTGTCCTATCGGATAGCTTTCCGACCAAAATTGGCGTTCTTCAGGGTTGTCCGATTTCCCCACTTTTGTTCAATTTTGTCGTGGATTCTATCATGGAGTGTTCCCTTGCGGAATCTCACTATGTAGGCCTTGATGTGCTGCCTGGTGAAAGGTTAGTTGATCTAGATTATGCGGACGATATCGTCTTGCTTTTGGACGATGTTGTGGCGGCACAATCCACCCTGAATAGCCTGTCCAGAGTGGTCCCATTATTCGGTATGCACTTCGAACCTCCGAAATGCAAAGTGTTGCTGCAGGACCACCAGCCACTTGATAACACCTTGACGTTTGCTAACGAGGAACCCGAGATGGTTGAACAATTCACTTATCTTGGCAGCTGCATCACCAATGATGGGCACATAGCAACTGACGTCAGCTCACCCACTGCAAAAGCCAGAGCTACCTTCCTGAACCTGCGGCTTCTTTGGCGACATAAGGGAATTTCCCTCCGTCTGAAAGGCCGTATATACAAGGCCACAGTGAGGGCCGTTCTGCTCTATGGTAGTGAGACTTGGCCCCTTCGGTCTTATGATGGGAGGCACCTTCAAGTCTTTGATCATCGTTGCCTGCGAAGCATTGCTGGTGTCGGATGGCACCAGCGTGTCCGCAACGATGATGTGCGTAGGCGAGTACTAGGTGGCAATAATCATGCTAGCTCCCTAGAACAACAGATAGCACTGAATAAGTTGCGTTGGCTCGGGTACGTGCTACGTATGCCTAGTCACCGCTTATCTAGTAGTACATTGTTTAGTCTTCTAGGTGTAGGGTGGCGTAAGGCTCGACGTGGACAGAAGTTGACTTGGCAGCGGGAGATGAAGTCACTGACGACCAAACTGGGTGCCGTTGGTCCGTCTCGCCTTCCGGGCTGGAGTCCACGTGACTCGCCTTGTGCTTGGCTCTAGACTTTACAGGACATGGCTCTCAGTAGACACCAGTGGCGCGTCTGCTGCTGCCTCCTAATCGGATGGCCTGTTTAAAGTGTGTTTGGTGCTGAGTTATCTGCGGAATAATGGCTGATTATGACGCGTGGCAGTGAAGGCCGAAAGGAAGTTGTCTCGCAGATGTCGCCTTATCTTTGCACGATAGCCAGCTGTTTGTGACGGTATGTTGTTAACACAAGGTGTAGGCGCCTTGACCCTGTATGTTTGCTTAGGGCATTAAGGTTTTCAGGTAAGTCCTTCTCTCCTTCTTCTTATTCTTCATTTCATAGGTTCCCCTTGTTGTATGGCAGCGAAGCAACAATTCAAATGGCTGATGTACTGCTGTTGATGATGATGATGGGTGACTCCTCCGCTTCACACCTTTCCCACCGGGTAGAACTTATAGGCAACAACATCCTCTTGCAACGTTTCTTTTGAAGCAAAGCTAGTTATGCTGTGCCTCGCAATAGCAGTTCCGTCTTGTTTGAAAAGGTCAAGGATTCTTAGTATTGTTTGGACGCTTTCTTCCTACGCTAGGGTTAAAGGTCCAACACAACGTCGGTTATCCATGCAAACTCATACGAATTCTTGCTACGTTGATCATCACTTTCCGCTAATCATGCCTACTCCTTTTAGCTGAATTTATTTTCTACCGTGTTTAACATATCATATATTGATTATTTGCGATGACAAGTAGAAGGTAAATTAGATAGAGATATTTACTTTGACTCTAAAACATATTTTAAGTTTATATTTAAGTATGCTGCAAAGTCGCGACATCCAGCACATTTTGGCAAAATAACTGCAAAATAACTTTTCACATCACCGCTTTATAATTATTTTATTGATGTGGCTATTAGTAAATTCCACATGTCCACCATCCAAATTACATCAAATGCCTAGTAACTACCATGAAAAGGCAAATAAGGAGGAAGAGTCTTCCTCGCGAAATTCTCTAAAACAGTTCTTCTTGCTGAGATACCGGTGCGGTTTGTATTTTGTGCACTTGCTCATTCTCTAGCACTTACAGTTTCGGCATTTGCATCGTTGCCGTACATTACCGACCACTGACCAGGGATCCATAGCATCTGACCGGATTTCTAATGATGGAATATCCCTACCTGGAACCCGCGGTTGTTTGGTTTGAACTCCGTTTCAATTGATGCGGAAAGCTGTCCCCTCTTTCTCTTCGACATTTTTCAGCTTGCACGAGGAGTGTCCCTGCCGTACATAATCTAACAGCAAACAAGTCTTTCTGTTTCTGTAGTGGCCGTGTCAGTGAGTTGCAGTCACCACGATAGAATAACTAATCGTTGACTGATCCCATGTTGTCAAAATGGGAAAAAACCTGTGGCGGTATTTTCAGGACCCGATATGGATCCGACAAGAAGCAATTCATGCATCCAGAGCATCAACGACACCCATGAAGTTATTATCAAAGATGATGTCGCGAATTGCATCCATGGCAGGTGCACGAGAAACAGGATCAATTTTCCACGTAAAAATACCAAGTGAATGTACAAGTCGTTTTGTATCGCAAAGCGTAAAGATCTTATATCCCATTTGCAACTTTTCTTGGAACTATATTGATTCAGGCTGGTTCTGCTTTGAATGGGACCAATTGCTCGACAAATGTAACATTTGGTCGTGCTAGAGTCTCTGAAACTTAGAAATCTATGCACAACAATTCTATTTGTAAGACTTTAGGACTGTAAGCGATAATTCGCTTGGAAGTTTTGACTTAATACGTTTCCAAAGGGATCAAAAAAACAATACCGGAAATTAGATAGGAGCCACAACGCAAGGGACTTTTTAGGATATATCACAGCTTGATGGGTTAGATACAACCTAGAAGCATTGCTTGGCTCTACTTGATCCTATGGAACAGGCACCGCATACTCGTTACTAATAGCAGCCTCTACGACCGTCGAGTACCACTCACGGAAAAGTTCGTGGGCTCTCAGACGGTTTCGCAAACCTTTTAACCACTGCAAATCCATCTCATAGTTACTTAACATCTATAGCTGCGAGTTTCGCCAGAGAAGACCGACCTCAAAATGACCATTTATTAAATGCAAGGAATTCTGCGCAATTAACAATGCAGCCTTGTCTTCCGCTGAAGGTTCATGATTTCCTGAGTCCACCAGCGCAAAACCATTGTCGGATAACCTATCCAGCTTATCTTCAATGGGTGGTTGGTTGATTAAGGGGCAATGCATATAATTGGTGACAGTTTTCTACTCACCCACTGGTCCAAGTAACGTCCAGCCAAGTAAGGTTTTTACGGCAAACGGTTGATTCCTGCTCCCCAATCGTTGCTCTAAATGCCAGTGTGCCTCCGGCACGTCTGCGCCTATGAAAATTCGGACACGGCTATTAAACGCATATGTGATAGGGCCATATAACAGTTATCCGTTTTCAGAGACAACTTGGACAAGTCTTCCGAGTCAAGAGAAAGTGGTCTTAAATCAGTCACTAAACCATCAATCAGTGAGCTAGCCACTACGTAGCTTTCCCCAAAAAGCTCGCGAAGTACCCTTCGTGTCTTGTCGTGTGCCTGGCAGGCGGCAACATAACGCGTTCGCTGATGAGCTCCTTTGCATGATCACGTCAACAATATATCAAAGAAAGTAATCCCTGTCCACTGTCGAAGACCCGGCTTTCCATAAAGTACTCAAACTATCTAACGAATTGCCAATAAGCAGCAGGGTTATCATCAAAATCTCAAACTCGACTCTGGGCAAGTCTACTGGTTGGCGACGGCTCTCACGCAAACTGTCAGGAGAAAAGTTAAGACCGGTCATCTCAGGCAACAACCTACGGCTGTCTTCAACAAACCGATCCTGCTGCTCATTGCTAACTATTTGTGATCGACAAAGATTAAAAGGCGGTTCGGGAACTTAAACCCCTCCATTTTCCAAACGCAACTTAGCCATTTTAACTTCGGTTTCGGCATGCAAAAGATGTCTGATTGTCTATCTCTATTTCGGCATATAATTGCTCCTTCTTTAACATTGCTAACTTAAGCGCTACAAGGACGCTGCTGGAACCCACACTACGTCTACTCCTCCTGCTAATATGTGAACCGGAGCATGAAATGTTATCTTCAAGGACTTTCCGGAGTATCTTTCATATGCCACCAGTAGTGCCGAATTCAGTGAGGAAGGTACAAACCACGTTATTGCTAATAACTTCTAAACTTTCCATCTCAGATAAGTCATGTCGGTAAGTTAGTAGTAGTAGTGAACAATAAGTGAGTAAGTAGTTTTTGATTCCGCATAACTTAAAACTGATTTTGTCACTCTTCGAAATTATGAACAGAAATTCACGTCAAACCCACGTTCACATTCACTACTTTCAAGTAGTTGTAACTTCCAATCAAACGCAAAATGCGATGAACTGTCATTACAGATAGAATCCAAGGTGTGTTCCAAAAATACCAGCAGCGGTACTGAAGGAAAAAGTGCGCTGTAAGACACATTTGCGAAAGAATTAGTTTGAAATGTTTGCGCCACATGCGTCAGTAGGGGTTACATTATTCCAATGGTTCAATGGTTCAATGGTGTATGATGGGATAAAAAGCATGACTTTACAAGACCCACAGGATGGATATGCAAAAGAAAATTAAAATCACAATGTTTCAACGTGGAACGTAAAGTATCAGTGGTTAAATCATTGCACTTTAACAAAGTGTTTTGTATCGTTTATCACTAAGATGAAAATCTAAGAGTCTTTCGAATGTCGTCATGTCTGGTGCGTTCACCACATAGTTTGGTAATGCATTCCAGTGAGAACAGATTCTAAGTGAGAAAAAATACATTCTACAATTCAAACGAGAGTGTTGCGTCATTAGTTTCAGGTGGTTGCCTCGGTTTTGTTTGTATGGGGCTAGAGTCAACAGCGATGTACATGGATGCCCACTTTCGGTTAATATCCGGTATGTGAGAGTAAGATCACCGCGAAGCCGTCGGTATTCTAATGAGAACACACCGAGTACACGAAGACGCATTTCGTAACTTATACCGGATGGTCCACGTGTTGCTTTTGTGGCTCTTCTTTGGGGCTGTTCCAAGAGGCGGATGTCTCGTTTTAACCATGGACACCAGGCCTGAATTGCATATTCAACATGAGGACGAATGTAGGAGTTAATCAACAATGGTACTAGCTGTCGCTCAAAAGTGCCGAGAGCTCGCCTCAAAAGTCTCAAGTTCAAGTTCGCTAAACTTGCTGCTTTCGAACATTGTAGCGAATTTCCAAGACTCTCTTGCACGATTATACCTAGGTCGCGTTCACTAGTCACGTGTTGCATGACATGTTGCCCCAAAAGGCATGTGTTAACGAAGCTGTTGTGCACCGTCAGCAGGTGGCACTTTGCAGCGTTCAGTGGGAGCTGGTTCTTTTCTGCCCATTCGTTTATCCGGGTCAGATCTTCCTGGAGGTAGACATGGTCGGATGCTGAGCCAATAGCTCTCCATATTTTAGCGTCGTCTGCAAATATTTGCATTGGAGATATAATGTCTGCTGGAAGGTCATTAATGTAGACTAAAAATAGTAACGGGCCGAGGACGGATCTTTGTGGAACACCACTGGAGACATAAAGGCTTTCAGAATAGGTGTCAGCTACTCTTACCTTGATTGCTCTGTCGTGTAAGTAGTCTTCCAACCAGGTGAGCAGGGAACCGTTGATACCGTAGGCAGCAAGCTTTTGGAGGAGAAAGAAGTGATTGACCCTGTCGAACGCTTTAGAAAAATCCAGGTATATCACATCTATGGGCACTCCTTCATCAGCCGCCCTGGTCCATAAGTCCCGAGTAATCAGCAAATTGGTGAGACAAGATCGTCTGCGTCGGAACCCATGTTGGGCATTAGAAATTATCAGTTGACTTTCAAAGTATCGCGTCAGTTTATCTGCGGTTACCGATTCCATAACTTTTGACAAAACAGGAAGGAGAGTAATAGGTCGGTAGTTAGCAGGATCCGAACGCTTACCACCTTTATATATCGGAGTGATAATTCCATTTTTCCACTCAGATGGGAGTGTATGGGAGTTAAGCAGACACTGAAAAAAGGTTGCAAGTGGTGTTGCTATGGTGGGGGCAAGGGTTTTTAGTACTTTTGGGCAGATCATGTCGATTCCAGGGGCACTGTACTCACGGAGAGACTGTAGTTTGCTTGCAACAGCTGCTGGAGTAAACGTGACGCTGGATAAGCCAACGACATTTGTTGGGAGTTGATAGGGCGAAGGTCCCATGACATTTGTAGCTACCGAGCCAAACTGCAAGAGTAGAGCATTCGCTGCATCCACAGCAGTAGTTGTTAGGCCATTGGCTGTGCTGAGTGGTGGTATTCCGGGCTTAACCTTTCTTTTGTCATTCACAAATCTGTATAGCAGTTTGGTGTTACTCGTAAATTTCAGCACCATATTCGCCTTCGATTGGTACTTATCAACTCTTATGAGTGACGTGCAGTAGTTTCTTATGACTTTGTAATCCTGCCATGTGATATCACATGGGCTTAGCAAATGTTGCCTCCAGATTTCATCTCTTCTGTTGATCCATTTACGTGTTCTGCTCCGGATCCACGTATTGGTCCTGCGCGATGCTCGTAATGGTACAACCTTCGATGCTGATTGTATGACCCAGTTAATTTTGTCTTTCAATTCATTCCACGCGTCATTCGCTGAGCTGTGCGTCTGTAGGTCCCAGTCAACGGTTGCTGCTAAGCTGCGCAGCTTATAATAGTCCGTAATAGTTCGTTGAGTCTCACTTTCTGTAGCAACAATACTGGCATAACATACGTAACCAAATGTTAGGACTGAATGGTCGCTACGGCCTAGTGGAGGATCGTATGCTACTGACTCAACCATCAACTCTTCATTAGTCAGGATTAAGTCCAGGAGTGATGGCTTGTTTGAACCGCGATGTCTGGTTGGTCGATGCACATGGTTATACAAAACGGCCATATCCATAAATTCGAGGATTTTCGATTTAAATGATGGCCCATTAGGGGACACTGATGCTATTGAAGGAACATTAAGGTCACCCATTATAAGATAGTGAGAGTACTTTGTGAAACAGCATAGCGGAGGGCGTTTAACAGAATGTTATCGCTGTCTGCTGATGAGTTCGGAGGTCTATAAATAACTGCTAAGAGGCAAGCATCACTCTTCTTCTGTGAACCAACATCTCGACCTGCTAGGTGCAGTCTGCGAAATAGTGTGTCGGGAATAACAAGGGAATTTTCGGTAAGTGCCTCACATTTCACATAATCTCGATAGTAGAGAGCAACACCGCCCCCGCGAGATGGACGATCATTTCGTATGACTGACATCTCACTGAGTTCAATCTCCGGATCAAGTATGTCGTTTGAGAGCCAAGTTTCAGTGACTGCTATGAGGTCCCAAGTTGTTGTTTCATGTCGGTGGTGAAGCTCCGAGAGCTTAGAGTACAACCCCTGAGTGTTGGTGTAGCAGCATTTTATTTGTTGGCGCATCAGGAGCTCGGTTCGCTGTGAGTGACCGGCACAAATAGTGCCGGTCTGCTGAAGATTTTTGAAACGGTTGTTTGCACAGTTGGCTGGTTTGAGATGGGTACAATTGAGGCTGGCTCATCTGTATCTGAGGTCTGTGCTAATTGAAGAAATGGTCTTAACCGTACTTCTGGTGGCCCAAGTTTCCTGTTGTCATGCCATGCTTGGATTGCCACTGATACCATTTCAGGCGCAGCCAAGGTAACTTTCAAAATTCGTGGCTCGCTACCTTGGTAGTTTGTGGAAGCAGTTAGACGGGTGACGTCAAAAGCCACGACATTCTTCATGTTGTATAGTTCTGCGATGTACCGCCATTCTTCGATGTCGTGCTTCTGTCGTTCACTGCTATCGTCATGCTTCAATTCTGGCACACCATGAACCAATACCACTTTCTTCATCTCATTTTGACGTGACGAACTAGGGTTGGATTTATACTTCTGTCTTTCTGCCCATGGCCTGTCAGGAAAAATGCGGGCACTGACAGAAGAGTTCACTAGCACAGTTCAAAGGATGAAGAGTCGGCTTTCGTCGACTAAAACATTACGGCTCACTTTGGTACAAACTTTCCGCGTCCGTAATTCTGGAGGATATGGTTAAACTGAATTTTTTAAGAGCTAAGCTCACACGTATGCACGCATGTTCACAATACATGTTCGCAATACAATACACCACGGTTCAGTTGTCCGATGGGGTGAAAAGGTCACTTATAATCGATTGCAAAGGATCGAATACCAAAGCAGCCTGTTTAGACTTGACCAACGCTAGAATTGCCATTTTAGGCTATCATGATTTTAAACTGCTTTTGATTCACAGAATACAAACCATCGATATGAAACCAATGCGTTGTTTGACTTCAGAGACCTGTTCAACCTAGCTATAGTGCCTGAATTGTGTGCATGCGGTGGGCGTCAAATTTGTTATTTAACCTCGGCGCTTTCTTTCTTCTTTTAATGTTGCGTGTCCAAATCATCTTGTACCGTGTGTGACGCATTGTTTCCGCGAGCCAAATGAATCGTACTTAGCGTCTGAGTAGTAAAATGCTATGTTGTCCCCTATAATTTCTAGACCTCGCTGCCCGATATTCATTTGCAATTACATTGTTAAGCAACGCTCAGATACCTGGATATCTCAAAAGCTAACCTTAGTACAAACACAGAGCAGCAAAGCAAATTCCAAAAAAATGCTTTTTTGGTTGCTACTAGTTACCAAAAATGTCGATATCGACATCTTTTCTTCATTTGGCATTCGCAATTCACTGAGCCGTCTGGAGATACCTGCTTATGAACATGTCGCACTACATACCACGAAGTAGAGCACTCTAACAGTAACTATTGTATTTATTGGGATTAGTTGCGCCTTTCTCTCAATTGTTTGGACAAAAGTACAGTCTGTCACCCTTCCCTTTCTGTTCTGTTCGTTGAACACACCACCGGTTATCTGCAAGTTTATTAGTAAATTGTAAGTGTTGGATCGTACAACACAGTCTGTTGCGTACACCGGTGCTTGGATACTTTTTCTGCCTTCTTCCAATTCACCCAGTTAGCGAGGTAACACCCAACCAGCACAGTACACATAAGCACCAAATCAGGTTACGCGCCACTCGAGTTCATGTTCGATTATCATATCAGATGGCCTCGGAACTGAGCTTAATGAATTAAATTACCGTTCATCAGTTCGAGACAAGCTCGCATCGCTTGCATGCGATATACTGGTTGTGCAGAGCAGAAGTTTCAGTGACCCAAATATTAAATGTTTATAATTACTGCTGCGTAAAAGAGCAAGCTGTACGATTACATCACAGATTATATGGTACAAGAAGCGTAATTCCTGCGCCTGTTACATATTAGTCATGTCCCTAGTGGTGCTTGACGCCAATAAATAGGGCATACATAGGACGTTCGGTTTTCACACATTTTAATGTATCGGGTTCTAAAGTAGAATAGAAAGACTGTGATTCGCAATCCTATGGATATGCAGGAACCTGGCCATCATTCACTGTGCACAGTGAACATTCGCTGTCAGTGACGCACACCGCGACCATAAGACTATTGGCAAGCGAATGCAGACTTCAAAATAAATCACTAGTGGGGAAGAATTTATTGTCGTCTAGTCTAACTGTGACAAGTGTGGATGAAGACTCCTGCTTTGGATCAAAAATAGCGCGGAATGCACGTTTGAGTGGGTGGAGATGAAAGATAAAGAAACGATTCGCCAAGGTGTGATTTTCCCTGCGCAGTACCGAGCTGGGAGCAGTGCGAGAAATGGTAAAAGCTCAGTAGTGGAATACAATAATTGTTTGACATGAACCTAAACATGGACAAAGTCTCAGTTAGGTCCGCTAAAGGAAGGAAATTAGACATAACGGTACAAAAGTAGGTGCGTCTGCTTGTGCTTATAACTGGATTTTGTTTACCAATAATCAAATACGCAAGTAGAAAAACTGGAATTTTTGCAATTATGATTAGACCTAACTGCTGTGAATCTTGGCTTAGCAATGCACAAAGTTTGGCGACTAAAATAGGGTTATTTTTCCTAGGGCGAATATGATTGCTGATTGTTTGATTGATCCCCAGGTGTGATGGATGAAGTCCAGCATCATGTTTCCATGTTTATTTGGAAATGCACTTGTAGGGTGAACAGCACCTCAAAGTTTGGTTACATGCTGACTGGTATAACTGCTGTGCTCTTGAAACTGCCTCAGATTTTGTCTTCTGACTCCTTAAACAACACCAAAACTGGCCTTTGTATTGACCATTGGCAATGAACACCGAAACACCATAGGCGGTATGGACCGGATGGCGAAAGGGTGTAGCGCGAGAGCTGTATTTTTCTCCCCAACGGCACAACTGTTACCTGTATTTCGTCTGAATCAAAAAATGACAACTGAGACTTCTGTCTTTTACTACTGCGATCCACTCCAATCAAGGAACCAAGTACACCTGACTAGTTTGGTAGACAAGTGGGTCTGGCAACTGGTACGTAGTGTTTCATTGGTGGTGGACTTATGCTGTGCTAACCTGCATGCAATGGTGAGTAATGAACTAGTTCACTCAAAACCTACAATTCTTGACGCCTTGTTTCCGTTGTTGAAGGGGTCCTCAATATGCCTGTCCGCCTATCCGGACCAGCATAACAACGGCAGCAACATATGAGGCAATCATTCTGAGCCAGTGCTATCTCGGTTGTACATAAGTGCTGTTAGCTGTCTAACGGGTTCCGCCTAGACCACATTGTCAGAAGGAGTTAAATAGACAGGAATCGTAAGCGTAACTTTGGGTCTAATGAATTATTGGGTCACACACTATGACAGTACACTAAAAAGAATAAAAATATACAATAACAATACGTATATCTAATCCGCATATTTCTCTTGATGCGGGAAACTACGTCTGTAGCGGCACAGATTAATTTGTACAAGAGTAACCATGCGCTTACCTGGGAGACATGCGTGGGTGGAGTATTGGAGCAAGCTATTCATGAAGTAACTCTTCGGTGATGGTTAACGCGAGAGCCAAGTTTGGAAACATCGATATTTAGATGTATTAGGACCCCCGTGGAATAGTTACCTTAGCTACGTCCGGGATGGCAACAATGGCAATACAAGCGTGATATGACGACAGGAGTCTTGGACCTTAAGTTGTACGCATAAGACCATTCCTTCAAGCATAACAGATCTCAGTTGCAGATGAACCAATATCGGTTGTTCCTACCTCAGACCAGCCAACCATTAAAACAAACATTTCAAAAAATGGCAGCAGACCGGCACTAGTTATGCCAGTCATTCGAAACTAACCGAGTTCCTTATTCGTTAACAAATACAATGTTGCTACAACAACGCTCAAGGCCTCTACTCTAAGCTACCAGAAGTGCGCCATCAACAAGAAACAACAAGCTGGGAAATGAAACTTGGCTCTTTTTTCGTATTTAAAGTACTAAGTGTATTATTATTATTATTTCCGTATCCCTACGAACTATCCAACGGGACTTGAAAATCAACGCTTGTTAATCCTTGTAAATTCATTGTTCATTGACGCATTATTTTGCTGACAGCAGAAAGCAGGTCCAAATGGTGGGTCACAGGAGAAGACGTGAGGTTCTCACCCCTTAGACTTTGTGTACAGGCTACCGAACTCCTCCGCAGACAGTAATGACATTCTGTTAAACGCATTCCAGTAAGCAGTTTTAAAAATACTTTCATTAACTTAAATGGGTGATTTCAACGTACTTTTCAATGCATCATTGTCCCTAATTGGCTAGCATTTAAATCAAAACCCCTTGAATTCATGTAATGATGATGGTTTTGTCTAAGTGGGTGCATCGACCAAGCAGACACGGCGGCTCAAACTAACCATCATTATTCAGCCTAATCTTGAAAATCGAAGGGTTGCTGGTTGAGTCAGTCGCACACAACCCTCCACTATGTAGTAGCGACTATGCAGTCCTAACATTTGGTTGTGTGTGTTATGTCATTATGCTTGATAAAGAAGGTGAAAACCAATAAACTTTTACTGAGTATTCCAAGCTTCACAACCTAGCGACAACCGTTGACTGGGGCAGACAGACTCACAGTTCTGCGAACGACGCATGGAATGAATTGAAAGACAAAAGTAACTGGGTCATACAATCAGCATCGAAGGCTGTACCATAAGAGTATCACGCCGAACCAACAGTTGGATCTGAATTAGAGCATGCAAATGGATCAACAGAAGTGATGAGATTTGGAAGCAACGTACGCTAAGCCCATGTGATACATCATTGCAGCATCACAAAACAATCAGAAACTACATCACGTCACTTATTAGGGCAGAAAAGTATGAATGGTAGACCATGATACTTCAGTTTTGGGAATAACAACGGGCTGCTATACAGCTATGTGAACGATAAAATAAACGCTAAACCTGGAATACCTCCACTCAAGACTGCCAGTGATTTAATGACTACTGCTATGAAAAACGCGGATGCTGTGCTCCTGCAGTTTGGCTCGGTTGCTACAAATACCGTGGAACCTTTACTTCATAAACCCCCCAACAAGAGCCGTCTGCTTACCCAGATCACCCTTACACCAGAGGTCGTCGTGAACAAATTACATACCTTCTGGGAAGACAATGCTTCGGGAATCGACAATATCTGTCCAGAGTCAAGCAAAAGGCTAACCCCTACCATGGCAGTACATTTTGCAACGTTTTTCAGGGTCTGTTTGACTCCCGTACTCCCCCATTTGAGAAGAAAAATGAGAACATCACTCAGCTCTACATAAGAGATAAGAGATCGGATCCTGCCAACTACCGGCTTATTACTCTCTTACATGTTTTAGCAAAAGTGATAGAACAGGTCATGGCAGATGAACTGACGCGATATTTTGCAAGTTTGCAAGTAATTTTTAATGTCTAACATGGTTTCAGACGCAGACGATCTTGCTGCACTAGTCTACTACTTGACCGGGATTCAAGAACCAGAGCAGCTGATGTAGGAGTCCCAATGGTGTGGTTTACTTCAATTTTGCTAAAAGATTGGACGGGGTCAGACATTTTGTTCTCATCCACAAGCTTGCTGCTTATGGTATCAACCGCACCTTGCTCAGCTGTTTGGAATATTACTTACAAGGTAGAACCATCTAGGTAAAAATAGCCAACCCTCACTCCGAAAGCCTTGCGTATCCAGTGGTGTGCCGTAAGGATCCGTGTTCGGCCCTCTACTGCTTTTAGTTTACGTAAATGACCTCTCAGAAAACATCATATCCCCGATGCAGATATTTGGAGAGCGACTCGCAGCATGCGACCGTGCTATCTCCAGAACGACCTTGATCGCATTAAAGTATGGGCAGAAAGGAACCAGCACCTACTGAACCCTGCAAAGTGCCACCTGCTGACGGTAGGTGACAGCTTCAGCAAAACACTTTCCGGAACAACACGTTTGCAACAGGTGATTAGTGAACGAGACTTTGGTAGCATCGTCCAAAAAATATCTTGGAAGTTCGCTCCAATTCTCGAAAGCAGCGAAGGTGGCTAACTTAAACTTGAGGCTTTTGAGGTGAGCACTGGGCACCTTTGAGCGACGACTAATACCATTGTTGATCAACACATCTTCGTCCCCTTGTTGAACATGCGGTTCAGGCCTGGCCCCTCGTGGTTAAAACGAGATATCCGTCTTTTGGAGCAACACCAAAGAAAAGCCACTAACGCAACACGTGGACTATCGATTCAACAGACCACTAAATGTGCTTACCAAACTAAACATAAATCCGATCACAAGACGTTAAATGCAGCACGAAAGTTTCGTAAGTTTCAGCAGAAATTCAGGTTGACTGCTGGCTTTGCTCTATTGGTACAACCGTCCAAGCTCGTTGAAGAACTGAGGCATCAAAATGACAAAAGTCTCATTCTAGAAGAGCATAAAGCTCTGAACGGCCTTAGCAAAACAGGTGAGCTAGCCAAACTATTCCGCGCTCGGGGTTCGCGTTACAGCAACAACTTCAATTTTATCACCACACCTGATGGAATATACTACGATGCGTCAGGTTATAGCTGTGAAGATTTCAGTGCTTATTTTAACGAATCAATGATCATTGAATCATCAGACACATCAGCACTTATCATGCCGTACAACAGTGAAATCCATACACAGTGGGATTCATTATAGCGAAGACCACTGATCAAGTCCCTCGCTTATGCTCCTCAACTTTCGCAGGCGCTGATGGGATCCCCTTGTTTAATAAAATGCGGTGGTAGTGACTGCCTTCTGCTTTTGCTCAACGTCTTTACATTCTCGTTTAACAAAGGAGTATACCCTACTCAGTGGAAAAGTTCCGTCGTTATCCCACGACACAAAACGGCGCTGCCCAAGAGGTTAAAATCTCGTCCTACCAATCACACACCCATCGTAACTAGACTAATGGAAAGGATAGTGAAACATGAACTATTTGTATTCTTGAACAAGGCTAACATCATCAGCAATTCGCAACACGGATCTTCATGCAAGGTTCATCCTGTGCAACAAGCCAGACCGAATTTTAAACCACACAACGGCTGCCATGGGCAACGGAAACAGTGTTGTAATCCTGTTCCTGGATATGCAAAAAGCGTTTGATAGAGTCCCACAGATGGATACTGAACAAACTGCAAGCAATAGGCATTTGATAACTGATGTTTTCCTAACTATCTTCATATCTAATTGGTAGACAGCAGGTGGTGCACATCGGCGACCATTTCTCTAAACCAAAAACAATCACCAGTGGAGTGATTCAGGGGAGTGCTCTTGCCCCTCTTCTTTTTCTAATATATATGAACGATATATTCCACAGAATAAGAAATTGTGTTACACTTATCTTTGCTGATGACATTAAAGTTGTCTACTCACAACCGCGTGCAAGTACCCAGGAAGCCCTACGTCTCATTCAAGATAACCTAGCTGACCTTCACTCCTGGTGCCAACTGTGGCATATGTTATTTGCCGTGGACAAGTGTAATATTTTATCATACAGATGCCAAGTAGCCCCAGACAGTCTACAAGGCGCATATATCTCGTAATGCAGGGCAGTTCACGACTTGGGCGTGCGTTATTCAGTCACGTTTAACTTTTCTGAACATTGTCACTTTCGTTTCGAAAGCCATGAAGACCATCGGTTATATCTGCTATCATTTTTACCTCACGGAATCTCGCATATCGTTTTAGAAAACACATATATTACCAAGTATGAAATACTGTTCAGTGGTCTAGCTTAATCTGTGGAAAACTAACGAGCATGCTCTTGAGAGCGTCCAGAGACGCTTCACGAAAAAGCTGTGTGGATATTACTCAAAGTTGACATACAGTGAGCGATGTGATAAATTCGGATTTGACCCAGTATGCCTTCGGAGAATGAAGCTGAACCTGTGTTGTCTTTAAAGAATCTTAAACCTTTAAAATCGCAGTCTAGGTAACGGTGTTCACATATCTTTAAACAGCAGATATCCAATCTGTAACAAAGTGATGTAGGTCGTAATTCCAAAATTTACTAAGAGAATCAGAGAAGGTTTCTTTCTAACCCACTCCTCAAAGATTTGGAACCAACTTCCAGATGATATCAGAACATGATATGCGCTTTGCAATTTTTGGCTTGCGATTAGTTAGCAGTTAACCGTCCAAAATGTGATTAATATGTTCGGGACATCATAGTCACTAGATAACGCATTCGAAAACGGCATCAGTGATTCCTGAATAAATCTTCGAACCACTTACACATAAAATTTCGGACAACAGCCCCTTTCATTTCATTTCATCTTGGCTCGGCCCAAACATCTGTCATGTGATTGTGAAGAATACTGGTTTAATGATAGGAAAAGAATTAGCAGAACGATTCTGATTGCATTGTGTTACCCGATTTGAAATTGCGCCTATGTTTATTTCTGAAAAAGTATTAATGCAACGTCATGGAAAGTTTGTACCATTATCTGATCTGTTCCTTCTAGGGAACAGCTTCTCACATCGTCAAGGAATATAGAATTTATTTATTTATATGTGGCACCATGACTGGAAGGAATATAACTCACCTTGAATGAGTGGTAGCGTTGCGTGAAATTCGTCACGCCGAAGCTTATAAACGGCCTCGATATCATCAGCTAATAAGAATGGCCGACCTTGTTTCACGGATGTGGGGATGTCATTGATATAGAGCAGAAACAGTGAAGGACCGCGCACGATCCCTTAATGACCCAACTGGTGATGGGACGGCGAGAAGAGCGACAGTCACGTGGTGGCGACCACTTAGTTATGACGATGATCACCCCGGTAAGTGGTCCCGGATTCCGAAGGCGTACAACGATTGTAACAACCGCTGGTTAGGCTCTCGCTTAAATGCTTGGTGTACGTCCCAGAATAGGATTACTGCATAGCCGGAATCAATGGCTTCTGAAACGTGATTCTGTTAATGCCATTAGCAGGTGGTTTTAAAATAGTCTGCTGAGAAAACCGCGCTGAGCATTAATGATCAAGTCAAATGAATTGACAAAGTTCATGACACTATTTCTGGCCAGCTTTTCAAGTAACCAGCGACTATGTGAGTATGGTGGATGGCTCGGTATTTATCAATCGTTTGTTTGGGACTTTCTTTGTGTCGAGGCATGATAAATGACATCTTTCATTGATCTGGAAAGTGGCTAGAATTCAGCGATCAGGTGAAAATGCTCATCAGGAGCAGTGATATATTAGAACTTCATAATTTAACAGCAGTTGGTGGATTCTAATCAGATCCCGACTTAGAGGATGGCCTGACTGATTTGATAGGATATTGGATACCGTTGAACGAGATATCGACTCTGCCAGAGAAATTTGTCACTGCAACCTCCGTATAGACAAGTGCAGAGTGGCCACAAAGTCCTCGGACACTCCACTTTTATGCATATACCTAGGTAAATCAGTGTATAAATGTAAAATATTGTACATGCTACTTGTGTAAGAAAACAAGGGATCTTCTCTGATCAGTGAAATTTATTGAAACAAACTTGTACTAGCCTATGGTCACACTGGCAAGGATCCCATGTGTTTCTGCGTTCACCGTCATTCTCAGCACATAGACGAATGCGTCTCCAAGAGCGTGCTGAGATGCGTCGTAGAACATAAGGGGGAATCGAGTTCAGTGAAGCACGGACTGCAGCTTTACGTTTTCTGTGTTGTTGTAACGTATTTTTTGATGTCTTCTTACATCAAAACCCACAAGGCATTGTCGCATGATGAGAGGTCAGGACTGCTAGTTGACCGTTTATGTTGTGATCCAAGTCCAACCCACCGGCCATGGAAATTCTCACTCAGAAACCGGCGCACCGAGATAACAAAATGTGCAGGAGCACCATCTTGCTGCAGAATGACTGTAAGTATGATTTCAGTTGAAACCAAATGTGTAATGAACCAGATCTTCAAAATTTCTTAATATATGAACTGATTCATTAGGTATTGGAAAAAATGGCTCAAAGATGTTAGTGGCTGACATTGCTGCCCACGACACGACGTGCGATGGTTTGTGGGCGATTACTTCAAATGTAAACATTTCATGGTGGTGAGCTGAGATAGATAGCACATTCCTCACTAAAGAAGAGATTGTGACTATTGATTTTTGTGGGGAATTCCTGGAGGCATTGACACGCTTTTATTTAGATTCTGTCGCTCGATATCAGACAGTTTACTGACCTGCATTGGCCTGAATGCTGACATGCCTAGGTTAGCTTTGAGTACCTATTCTAGCGTGGAGTGGGGAAAATGCCATTCGGCTGACCTCTTACGAGTCGATTTCATTGGAGAATTGACAACTGACTACTGAATGATTTCCACCTTCTCCATATGGGAGGCAGAGCGTCCAGAGCGAGGAGCATTCAGCACAGATTCAAATGCAAAAGTTTGCTTCTCCCATGCCAATAACGTGTTGTTTTTTGGTTCAGGCTTCTTGAAACGCTCCTGGAATTTGGTGGAAAACTCAGTCCTTGTTGTTTTTCTAGCACTCGTTCATGTACCCAAACAGCAGCTATGAGTCGTTCTTCAATGGTGTTAGGAATTGTGTCGGTCATTTTTCTAATGTATGCCTAAAATGGAAAGGCAAAAGTATCATAAATATAGGTTGTTAATATTATGGTAAATGTGCAAAAATTAAATGATAAATGGCATTGCAAAAACATCGGTTATGAACAATGAACAATGACCAAGGACTTCGTGACAACCCTGTAGGAGGCCATCTTCTAGACGCACGGAAGTGGTAAAGAAGTCACTAAGTTCGTCACCGATTGCAGCTGGGTTATGAGTACGTGTTCATCATCTTCAACAATTTCAGAAAGAAGAGATGAGTAGTAACTGGTTCTACCAAGCAGTATTGTCGAAAATCTCCCTTACCACAGGGATTGTTTGTGGGGCTATAGGTTCTTCATTTTTACGCCACTTTAATTGCGCATGCATGACTCTGGTGGTAAATTCGTGCATTTGTACGATAGGTGAACAGTCATGGGTTTTCCTGAAACTTGCCGATAATTTTCTGTGTTTCTGGCTGATTGTGCCTTCCAAGGTAACTTTTTGGTGATAGGGGCATTACGATCAGAATGTGGCGCAAAGATCGCTATAACGAGATGGATTTGATTATCAAACTGCTCTAAAGCAGTGTATACACTGGTAGAAAGGAAGAATGCATCTCGGTCGGCGAAACTGATCAACGGTTGTAAGTATTTCCCCTTTATGTTATGGAGTGCACATGTTTGTCTGGAAGTGAAGTTAGTGACAGTTTTAATTTGGAAACTGAGTCATATCATTACGTAGTCGCTGCAAGGGAGACCGTATAAGATATCGGTCGTGGGTTGGGTATCCCTAATGTGAATAATAAGTCCATTACGTTGGCCGACTTAGATGAACTGATAACTCATTATGTGCAGAACCCTGCTCCGATGGAAGAAAGGAAACTGGTGTACAAAGTTGACGATGGGTGGGATGACCAGCGCATTTCGGGTAAGTTGAAATCATGGGCTGGCTGTGTGGCTACCCTGGTGCTAAGTTACATGCAGAAGTGCAGAACACGTTACACATATTCGGTGGGTTGCAGATACAGGCGAGCAATAGGTAAGAGGAGTCACCTACAACTGGCAGCCAAATGGATTCCGGGGTGTTTCCCAGTTCTGAGTGCTCTATGTGTTTAGCAGTAAATGTTTTGTGTGTGTGTGTGTGTGTGTGTGTGTGTGACACAGCTGCATTTTAGAAAGGGTTGATAGTTTCGAATCACCAGAGTAGAGGAAAGTATATCAGCGGAAGGCCACGTTGCACTGACGAGGGTAGCTTGTGGGTCATTGAATCGTGGGCACGTGCTTAAAAATGAAATTCCTTGATTATGGATCTGGAACTAGACAGAATCACTGAAAAAATACGATGTGTTGGGGGACTGCTGCTGTCCGTTGCATGATTGTCTAGTGTCTGGGTTTTAATATGGTGCACATGATAGCTAGGTGCGAGTAGGATGCGCCTGAGTTAGCCATTAAAATGTTCGGTAATAGGGCTAGCATGTTACTTGTGAATGTCGAATCTGTCGGGAGCAAGTAGAGAACCGAGGCATTACGCTTAGGCTACCATTGGTTTGGCGACTGATTAGCTTTATCATCTGGACAAATTGGAGGAAAAGTAGAATCAATTTGCTGACGTCAGCCGAATGTATCAGAGGTAGGAATGGATGTTGGTCTATCCCAGCCACTGCTAAAATGGTTGTTAGAACAGACGTTGAGAAAGGTTGAATGAATCCGGAGCTGAGTAAGGGACAACACTGTCCTGTTGGCCGTTGTCCTTCCGTTATCTGTATGCTTCCAAGGATATTGTGGAGTGGGGGTGATAAGTAGACGTAGCCTAGAAACACTTGTTATTAGTCTTATTCAACAGGGAACGCTGTTTGCTCGGGTGATTTCAGGATGCTGGAAAATAAGGAACTTTGGGTGCAACCGACACTGGTCCTCGGTTTGTTTAAACCGTCCGCGGGCGACAATAAGGTATGAAACACATCATATTGTCTATCCTTGGACGAATTCTGGATGTTGAGACCGGGTTGTAATATGGTCAGCGTGTTGCTATTGCTACACTGTTCCGTGCAATTAGAATTCCCTTAATCCTTATGCTTCAGGAATACAATTCAATGGGGATACCGCTGTCGAGAATAGGAGGACCCGCTTTATCCGTTTCTTGTTCTAAGCGCGTTTCAGTAAAGCAATGTAGAGTGAAACTGTGGCTAGTTGACACTGCGGATGAATTGACGAGGTCTACGCCCATTCTGAATTGCTGAGAAACCTCCTCGGGGTGCCAGCTAGGTGGTTCAGGTTTTTCCGTTTCAGCAAATAATTCGGCAGCAGTGTTGCAGGAGGTGGTGGGTTTTCGCCTGGCAAGCTTTCTTCCTATAAAAGGCCACAAATGCCTGTTTAATAGCACTACGATGTGGCGGGTGTAAGGCCCCCTAAGACAACCCTCTACTTCGGCCTGGGCAACTGGGTAATATCACGCTCACTGAGGAATCATGGACCACACTGCTTACTACTGCTCGTGCTGTGCCTATCTTGCTAACTCTGCTGCTCAACCTCCACTCACAGATCCCCAAACCCCCCGTCCGTCACCTATGTGTACTCTTATTACTTCTTCTGCCATTGTCACAAAAGACTTACTTCTAGAAATTGATGGAAGTAACAGCCAAACTCCCGGTTTTCAATGTCCTGCGATCGCAACCGTCTGCCAGTCCACCGAAGCTCCAGCTCGTCTTAGACCTTATTCTCCATTCAGCCTCGCAGCGTTTGATGTTCGTACGTTGATGCGGATCGGACTACAAGTGTCCCTGGCCCGTACTCTTGAAACCCTCTCGGTAGACAACTGTTGTCTTTCAGAAACCAGATTACAAGACTCTAGCGCCGTCATCAGAATGGCCTCTCCGATAAACGCTGACGCCAAATACCCCCTGTGACTTTCCCTGGAGACCCAAAAGCTGCAGCCTATGGCCAAGCTGGTTTTGGGGTTGCGTTGAGTGTCAGGGCTAAAATCAGCTCAGTCAACAGTCGGCAATGCGCAGTCCGATTAAGACATTCATGTGAGGTAAGCAAACGTCGAGACACTAAGCGTGCCTGGTTTGCCGTCTGCGCCTACGCCCCTACTGACTGCAGCTGGGATGTAGTCAGGGATAGCTTTTACTAAAAGCTATATGAACTTATGTGTTCCTCCAATTGGACTGATATAGTCATTCTTGTCGGAGACTTTGACGCACGGCTTGGCCGCCTTCCATCAAACGAGTACCCCTTTGGGCGTAGTTATGACCTCGATGGCAGCAGATCAGCCAATGAAGACAGAGTGCTTGCTGTTTGTTCTGATCGTCGCTTGTTTCATCGAGAAGACGCACTGCTACCTGGCGCCTGTCGTCACAAACGGAACAGTGCTCCCGGCTTTACCACATAGAAATCAGCTATAGATGGCGCAGAAGCGTAACGCACTGCCGATCGTACTGGTCAACTTATCTAGACTCCGATCAAGCATTAGTTCATGCTAAGATTTGAATGCCTTTCGGAGGATCACCTAAGCGGGCTCACTACCGACCACACGTCACAACTCTATTAAACCTGGCCATTTTAACCAGGCACCAAGACTAACTGTCAACATTACTTGGCTCAACTTTTGACGGAGACCTCGATTCGCAGCGGGCGCATTCAAAGATGCCTTAGTTTCCGCCAGTATCGACACTTGTTGAGCCGCCCGTCACCTAGCGTAGCATTGGAGTATCGACGTCAGCTTGCCATGATGGACAAACGCCGTTTCATCCCGTCGGATTCCAGCCACTGTGAAGAACCCCAATCCCTGGGTCGAGAGTTGCGCAATAGTCTGCAAATGGATCGCGAATCTCGGTGATGTGAACATGCTAGGGAAATGGAGCTTCCTAATCTTTCTGGCAATACTAGCAAAGTATTCCATCTCATTCTGATCAACGAAGGTGTTCAATCTGGTATAAGTGAAGCCATACGCGAAGAGGATGGCACCCTAAATATCGATCTTCGACGACCCTTGGAGCGATAATCCGAACAGTTTGGCTCGCAGTTTATTGGCGCCCATCTCCATCTGCTACCACTGGCGCTCACACTGGTGCCCTGTGATCTACCCCAACACATCCACCTTCTTACCAGGAAATCGAGCAGGAGCTGCAACACATGAAGCGCTATTAACCCCCGGCTCTGATGGTCTTCCTACAGCTCTATTTAAAGCTGGATGCGCATGGCTGGTTCGAGAATTCACAGCTATTTTTTCTAAAGTTCGGCCGAGAGAGGAAACTCCATCATCTTGGAGTGAATCGGTAGTCGCTCCAATTTTCAAATAGGGCCTGTGCACAATCTGCTCTAACTGCAGTGTCATAAGCTTAGTCCTCGTCGTTTGCAAGCTACTGGTGTCCATCATACTCCGCAGGCTATCCCCAAAGCGCGAATTGTTGCAGCAATAAAAGCAAGCTGGGTTTTGCGCTGGTCGCGGCTGCTTCGATCAAATCTTCACACTTCGCTAGATCCTCGAGCTCCGCCATTTGTATCAAAGGACTAGGATTGCTGTGTTCTTGGATATCCGTGCAGCCTTCGCTTCTGTCGATCGGACTGTACGGTGGCACTGCCTGCTGAAGAATGGCCTCTCCAAGAAGTTCGTCTCCATACTGCGTGCTTTCTGTGGTCTGACCTCGGGCAGAGTTATGGCTTATGGCAAACTTTCGACTTTCTTTGTCGTCACCAGTGAAGTTCGACAAAGATTCCCTATCTCTACGTTCCTATGCAACTTTACCATTGAGGATGTCCTAAAGAAAGCTCTGGGCGATTCGTTGAACGCTGGCGTTGAGCTCCTCCCAGGTAGTCTAGTTGTTGTCTTGGATTATGCTGTTGATATCGTCTCGCTGGGTGACGATCCGCAAGTCATACAACTTACACTAAACGGCTTGGCGATTAAAGTATCAAAGTATTGTATGTACATTTCGCTATCCAAATTCAAGGATCTCTTTCAAAACTGGTCGGTGCCTGTGCCTGCACTCACACTTGATGGCGAGACACTGGAGGTTGTGGAGAGCTTTGATTACTTGTGAAGTTACATATCTGCAGACGGGATTGTTGACGATGAGATTTCGTTGCGCACCTCAAGAGCACGCCTCGCTTTTTCTAGGCAGAGACACTTGTGGAGTCGCCACGACATTAGTCTCTCCATCAAAGTACGGGTCTATTGTGTAACTGTTCGTGTTGTACTGTAGTACAGATGCGAGACATGGCCCATTCGTAAAATTGACTTGCGCAGACTATCCGTCTTCGAGTACCGCTATCTGCGGTCCATTGCCCGTATGTGTGTGTTGTGAGGGCACCTTGTAAACAATGTGGAACTAAAACAACTTTGGACGAAGAAGCCACCCGCTCGAGGAGCTCGTCTCACTGCATCAACTGCGGTGGCTTGGACACCTATTGCACATGCCTATGCAGCTTTCCCCTTGTCGTGTGTTGTTTGCGGTTGTTGAACAGGACTGGAAGATACGCTCCGGTGGACATCCTGCAACCTGGAGAAGCAGCATAAAAGGTTGACGGAAAAGTTGGCCGCCGCCGGTTACTGACGACTACTTGGTTGGGGTCCGAAAGCTGTGGATAATTGCCGGTTGAAGAACTTGGAAGCCATGGCACAAGATCGATGACAGTGGCAGGCGTGTTAATCTAAAAAAGCAACAACAACAAATCAAACTTAAAAATTTCAACAAGGTGATTGGCGAATTAGACAAAACTAGCTTCCTTGTCGTTATTTTATTATTCAAACTGCTTTCCTATTCAGCCATGATTACGATGGCACTATATCTGGACCAGAAAAAAAAAAATATATATATATACGTTTGACGGCATCCGGTTCCTGTTTTGCCTGTCACGGTGCTCTGCGACAGGACGCCTGCGCCTACAGAGTGTCCATGTGTGGCTTGGGCTGCACCACCCACAACTCCATCCACATACCCCATATCCAGTATAAACCCGAAGGAATAAGACCGGAAGGCATGTGCGTGGGAGCCAGGTTTCATCAACGGAGCCGGTCCACACTCTTTCACAGGCAAACACAAGCACACTGTATTTGGGGAATCAAGCGCACACAAGGCGTTGGATGGACCGTAGTCTGCTCCACACTGAGTGTATGGGACCAATTTTTATGACTAGCAAGGCCACAAGGACCGTGCAGCTCATCCCCTCTCTCAAGGACCAACTGTCTCCTGGAGGCAGTATGACAAGGTAGTGGGTAATAGACCGGTAGGCAGGTTGTCAACATTCACATCAAGCGCAGCCACACCAGGGATATCAAACAATAGCTAATCAATTTAAACGAAGAGATCAAAGAAATGAAATCGAATAATGCATACAGATACGGTGACATAACTCTTCACTAAATGAGCATATGGAATAAATTAGATATGAACCAATATGCGATAAGTTTAAGTTGCCAGGAAATATATTTTAAGAACATGCCAAAAAAGGTGCAAGTGTTTGCTTAGGCGACTTGTGCAAGTTTATAGAAGATAGTACTGGATGACACTAATATAAGCTATAAAAGCACAAGGGCAATATTGCAAACCCACCATCTGAAATAAAGAGAGACTCAACCTGCAACTACGCGGTTAGTAAATCGAATGCAACGTACCAACAAATGCTGCTTCGGTTCTGCCTACGTCCTTAGCAGGGCTCGATGTCGCTACGGTGCTGTCCTCCGTGTGGCCTCGCTCATGGCTCACTGAGCCTGCCTGACTCAAGCACTCGCGACTGAATGTGATACAGCACTATGCGCTCGGGGTCGATTGAGTAAAACCCATATGCGCCTGACACTTCAGCAATTGCTGCTTCTTCTCTGCATGTACGAGGGATTTCTGTTGCATCTCGGCAACGGCCTTCGTGATCAGATCGCGCCATGTATGCCGATCAACCGCTTTCGATTCCCATGACCTGCAATCAAGATTAGAACGTGAGAGGCTCACTTTGATCATGTCCTGGTAACGTAACTTTGGTTTCCCTACATGCCGCTTCCCAATACTCAGCTGACCATATAATAGCTGCTTCGGTATCCGCGTCGAATCCATACACCACACATGACCGAGCCACCTCAGGTGTCTCAGCAAAAGTATGCAGTCCACTGCATACATTCCACTTCGGCGCAACACTTCCGTGTCCGCAACTCTGTCGCACCAACCAATGCGCAGAATCCGTCGCAAACACTGTTGATGGAACCGCTCGAGATATCGCACATCCCGACGGTACATCGTCCACGTTTCACTGCCGTATAGAAGAACGGACAGCACCATGGATTTGTACACCATCAGCTTCGTGCCAATGGTAAGCTGATGGTTGTTCCACACTCGGTACTCTAGCTTCCCGACTACCGCCGCTGCCTTCGACACTTGAACACGCAGCTCACTGTGTAGCTGCGGGTCAGTGGACACCACACCCTCACCGTAGCAGAAGCTGGAGGTGGTATCCAACACGTCATCACCACTGTTGATTTGCGAAACCATTGCGGATGGCACCTCCGGTGAAGACTGAAAGAGACAGACAGTTTTGCTTGTGTTGATGGTGAGCTCGAATTTGGCAGTTGTTGAAGCCAGAGCACTAGGCATGTGCTGCAACTCATCCGCACTGAGTGCAAACAAAGCACAATCGTCAGTAAACAGCAACATACGGATAGTTGTCTCACAGACTAGGGTTCTACCACTGAAACGACCGATGTACACCAACCCATCATCAATACGGTGCTCCACACGAGCTCTGTAAGCATAAGCCGCATCAACATTACAAGGCATCATGGCATGGGGATACATATTAAACAGGACAGTAACTAAGACACAATCTTGCTTCACACCAGAGATAACTGCAAGTTCATTCGCGGTCTCTCCACTCAGCTGCACCCTCGCCCGCATAACACTGTGCAGAGATTTCACATAAATTACAAATGTACTCAGACAACCAATCTTAACCAACACCAGCCACAATACGTCGCGGTTCACCATATCAAATGTCTTGGTGAAATCAATAAAAAGCGAGTACAAAGGCTGGTGTCCTTGTCTGCACATTTACTGCAACAGACAAGTCGCGAACACCATATCTATAGTGCTGCGACCCGAACGGAATCCACACTGCTCTTCCGCCACGTTAGATTCCACAACATGATTGACGAGGCGGTTGAGCAGGATTCGGGCAATCATCTTTCCGACACAACTCCGCAGGTAGATGATACGATAATGCATACAACATTGCTTGATTCCTTTGTCCTGGTATATTGGTAGCAAAAGGGCATCCTTCAGATCAGGAGCACCTCCTCCTCAAACCCCAGGCGTTGCACCAAGTGGTGCAGCGCAGTCACTAACGCGGATTCGCCGTGTCTCAATACTCTTGGCGGAATTCCGTCGGCAGCGGCACACTTGCGTTTCGCAGCTGTGCAGGTGCTCTCTGCGTCTCATCCAGTGTCGGCGTGTCCGCCAGACTCGCCTTCACATTGTGCTATTCCAGACCGTACAAATTAGATCAGACACTATCCGCACGGTTGTTTAGGAAACAGTCAAATTGTTTTTGTCAGATCTGCATTATGTCTGCAGTCTGTGTGCAGGTAGCACCTGAACTATCATCGCTCAGCGTCTTTCGCAGTTCCAACCTCGGTGTATACACCGCCTTCAAAGAGTCAACTAATTCCTTGTGTTGGCGGCATTCGGCTTAGCATTCCATCTGCTTCGCCTTCTCCGTCCACCATGCAGTTTTTTTATGCCACGGAGCTCTCGGGTCAGTCGCCATCGAATTCTGCGAAAATGACTATTCTTTCCTAAGTTACTTGGGTTTGTCACATGTGCAGCAAATGCTGCATTCTTCTCCGACACCAATGCGCCGATCGTCGCATTGTTCTCGTCAAAACGCACAGGCCGCTTGCAATTTACGCGCCTGATGGTCTCCTCGGCAGTTGCTGTCACCTAGTCGCGAACGTGGTGCTACAGGTGGTCACCTGTGGCAATGCAGTCCATATCACACAGGCGTGTAGTCATCACCTCTCCAGCTCAGTGCGTTTCGCTACAGTACCGAGGGAGAGAACGGAAAGTTACGCCGATTCACGGTGGGAGTACAATATATAGGTTTACGGAAATTTATGTACAGTTTGGTCCGCACCAATTTATGACCTGTGCCACACTCAGCTCCGCGCAGTACATGTGTCGTGCGCACTTTACGCATATCACGCTGACGTACGATGACATAGTCGAACAGGTTTGCGTAACCAATTCGTGGGTGCGTCCAATTAGCAATATCACTCGCACTCAGTGCAAACCGAATGCCCGTGATCATCAAGGAGTGAGTGCTACACAGTGAGAGCAGCCTGTTACCGTTCGCATTCACCGAACCAATGCCATGCGGACCGATAACAGCTGTCCACACCAATGCATCACGCCCAACACACGCGCTGAAATCACCCAGCAGAAATCGATCGCTCCTCGACACAGACCGTGTCGCGAAGGAAAACTGAGTGTAGAACTGATCACGCGTGTCATCAGGATAACACATGATCAGACCGCAGGTGCTAATAAAAGTGACAAAATTTCCTCTTCCGAGTCGTAGACGAACAGTCGTCAGTTGCACGCCGATGACTATTGGTTCTGCTACCAGGTGGCCATGGAGGCAATCGGATATTGCAAATCCTAACCCATGTTCGAGTGGTGCTGAGGTGGCTTGCCCACCAAGTACAACGTGTATTCAGCACCTGCTTCATTCAACTTACCTTGCTCAGCAGACTGGTCTCATTGAGCGCCGCAATATCGATGTGGTAGCGCGCCAATTCCATCGCGACAAGTGCAGTGCGTCGCTCGGGACGCTCACTCGAGTTCTGGTCCAGTAGTGTGCGCACATTGCAGCACTCGATACTGAGTGCTTTGCGCGCAGGCACACGATTGTATTGGTGTGTAATCGCATGCGATGTGTCGGTTGTGTTTCGAAGGTTGGCTTGAGAGACCGCACAGACACTTTGGCTCAGTGGCCTGACCCACAGGGCAGTGTGGGATTTGGAGCTTTTCTTGAGGGAATGAGCCCGGAAACTTTGGCTTAATAGCTTGACGCACAGGACAGTGGGTGGCAAATTCAGCTGGGAAATGTGTTTGCAGAGACAGATTGGGATCTGCTTGAGTTCCGTCACACGCAGCTTTTGGAGATCTGGATCAATTTATATATGTTTTGCGGCCGTAGTGTGATACGCACCTGCGACCACAGCCAGACGGAGGAGGATTTTGGCGGGTTTGCACCAATTTGAACCGGGGCTTCCTGGCTTGAGGCGCGCAGCTGTAAACGATTTAGCACCCGGAGTTGCCCTCCCGCCGTCGGAGACAATGCATGGCGCGCGTGCTCTACACCAATCGAGTTATGAGTAGATCTGTTGTCTCCCATGGCTAAGTTTTACGGGAAGAGGGCCATCAACCACTTTCTAACCTTTGAAGAGGATGGGCAAGGATACTGGCAGGGCGCCCACACCACACAGGAGTACTACTCATTTCCTCAGCCTATGCCTTCGTTTAAATATACTCCCGAAACGCATCGCGCTTAGCACATGGTCAGTTCACTGACCATAGATTTATATATATTTTGGTGCCTCTCGTTTCATCCGTTTTGTCTTTGGCGAGAATTTACGGTACGCTTACCTTGCCGAATTCGGCAAGACTTCGGTGTGGTCATCGCAACTTAGGCTCTTTAGTGCTCAGTCTCAGACGATAATGCAAGACAAACACAACGAAATCCAACCTTGTGTGAGATCTCACAGTCGGTTGTTAGTAGGTCCGTTAAATTCAGGGTTTGTTTGTCGATGCTAGTCAATGATATCAGTGGAACGCACGTGTCCAGACACGCACTTGAGGTCAAGTTACCGGTGTCCTGATGTTGAAACTAGCCGTGTGTGCCACAGGGTCAGAACGGCAGGACGTCGTGATGTCGTGATAAATGCGGACAGATGCAACGACGATGGAAGTACCGATGGTTTCCACTTGGACGGCACCCGCGATCCGTGCGGTTGTGTTTATTAGTGGCGAACAGTCAACAACCAGCAGTTACAAGATGGTGCGTTACTACCGCAAAGAAGGCTGGACAGAGGTGGTTTGAAGATTGTTGAGTGGTAATAATGATGCCAGTTCGAATAAGGGTAAATGATCAGATGCACGTTCAGAATTGTGGAAAAATTTACACGTATGTTTTGGCTGCAAATCTGTTATACATCTGTAATCTGCCAGAAAACAATAAATAATTGTCAACTTAGGTGATGAAGCAGGAAACGGTTTCCTGCAATTTTATATAGGATCGAGCCAATATATGTGCGTCAAATGAGCGTAACAGTGCATGCTAGGATGGCAGGCTATAAATTTGTTACCCGAGGTTCGCATGGTTGCCAGATTGTCAATCGGCTCGATCAACCTGTGTGGGCTTCTGGATTTCACGCTTTTATTACACCAAGCATGCCTACTGTTTCGGGGTGCTGGAAGCCGGATCTGATTGTGTTTTTGTGTTGACGCCTAAACGTGACCTATGTGACTATCATTTTGTGACAAGTTAAACTGTGCGTGGAACTAGCAGGTTGTCAGTCATGTTAAATGCTGCTTGACGGCTTAGTTAAGAATGTGACGGTGAATGATATGAAATTTTATGAGGAACTCCTGATTCCTCATTAAACCCTGGTCATGTTGGAAAACAAGTACTTGTTCAGCAACTGCACACGAGGTCTGGGGATTTAGGGATTGAGCCCCTGGACATTTAACACTTGTGCTGCCTGGAAGTTTGGGTCTCCCGGGCAAGTCATAAATTGTAAATGATCGAATGTGAAAGCTTTTCAACCCCTACTCTACCTTGCATTCACTTTATGAACAGATATGTAGAAAACACCCTCCAAGTCGAAATGCATTACCGATGCTTCTGTGGGTGAAGTGAAATGGATCAGTTGCAACCTCAGCAGAAGTTGCATGATGAGGGACAATAGTTTCTTGGACGAATCTGTCATTATTTGTTACCTTCTTGGACAACCTCTATTTTCACGGTTTCGACCTGTCCTGGTGGATACCGGTAAAATAAAACATTTGTTGGTCAAACTGTTCACTGAGCTTGGCAGAATTGTGACAACGTTTCCCGATTTTTGGCAGTTATATCATCAGTGCGCCACCGCGTATCCAAGCACAGTGATGTGTTATTGATGATAAGTTTGTTGATCGTATGACAGATAGTAAAGTTCACAGTGACTGCCCAATATGTGGGCTATAGTCTGCGGACGGTTCGTTGGTTCCTAATCTGACTGAGCTACCAGCAGGTGAACTAGTAAAGTGGCCTGGTCGATTACTGGATCGTTGATTTTTATCTGTTTGCGTTAGCGACTAAAACTGTTGTTCGATCCTTTCCTTTCACTTGCTCTTCCGCTAGAGTTTATCGGTTGTGTTGTGACTCGCGAAACATAGGGTCTCGTATTCCTACTTGGTATAAGGTGACAGTTAATTGAATAAGTCTTTAAATTCCATGCACTTAAGGACTACATCGCTTATTTCTTACTATTAGCTCATAGAATCCTTGCGTATTCCAAGCCCAAGTAGTGACACTCATGCCCTTCATATACATCAACCAAAAAATAGGTCATGTCGTCCTGTGATAGCCTTGTGCTCGGTGACTTATGGGGAAATTCTCCTTTCACTTTATACGAGGTAGTAGCTGCCATGTTCCCTACACCTTATATTGTTGACGATACTGCTTCTATTAATTGTTTGGTTGTAACCTTTGGTCCTAACAGCAGTACTGCCGGAGTTGCATTTGGTTTGTGGGCTATCGTGTTCCTCTGTGATTACAGTACTCGCTGTGAATTCAACAATGTTTTTGATCAATATAGACACTGTCTGTTCATTTTCCCTTCTTGCCGTTGCTGGGCAATATATTTATCAGATCACCTAAGAAGCATTTTCTCGATGGCGTTAGTTTTCCACTACTCGAAGTAAAGCAGTTACTTCCCTTCTCAAGTCCGCTGTGGTGAAGTGTCACCGCTGTGTTGATTGGACTTTTGAGACCACCGACTTGTGCTTCCTCGACTGTATGATTTTATGATCCTTGCTTGTCTGAAAAAAACAAAACGACGACACTTCCGAGATTCACTGTAGAGTTGGGTACGGATGATTTCTATCAGGCGATGAGTGCTGTCTGAGTGTGCAGCCTGCATTGTCTCGTCTATCCACTCGTTTATGCAAAATTGTTCGACGAAAGCAACTGCAAACGCGTTTGCTGAAAATATACCTTTGAGATGACTGAAGAATAGAAGATTTCTTTTCTATCGTGTAATGCCAAACCATCGCGTTTTTATATGGCTTTAACAAACTGCATTAATTAACGCGATCTTGTAGGTATCAAAACTAATCGTTCAGTTTCATTTCTTATAATGAACGCACTCTGTTTTCCTGCTAAAACAACGGTAACAGTATTTTTGCATTTGCGAAGAACACTTGGATATTTTTCTGCCGCAACAAGTGTAGTACTTCCACTCTGTGTAACCTAATGGTGAATGCTACACCGGGGCTCGAATGCGAACATTTCATAGTTCTTTCTGTGATGCTCAACACCGACTGGCTCGCAGTGCGTAATAAATTATCTCGCTGGATAAGTGAGTACTTTAACAACCTTAGCAACATCATGCTCTGACTCGCCGAACAACCTCCACTTGGTGCTACCTTAGTGGTTCGGGTTAATCCCATTCCACCGAATGGTTCGGCGCTGGTGTTCCAGAAGTTGGTGAGGTCCCGCGTGGCACGCATTCTCCCTGTCAATCACCACATATGTCTGTTTAATAACATTGCGATTTGGCGAATGTGACTTTCCACTAACGGAAGTCACTGCCGCCTACGTATCTGGATGATCGTACCCAATCCACGGACGCAGTCATTCAATACGAATATTTCATTTCACCCATTCTTATGCTGTTGATCTGTTTGAAATCAATCACAAATACGGCGTCAAGTTTACAAATGCAAACAACACAGCTACACACATTCTTACCTACATAAATTCATGTTCAGTTATCACATGGATCCACATGCTATTGAGGAACTTGTACCGTTATTACCATTTACCAGTCCTTAGTGTTTGGTTCACCATGATCATGCCTTTGCAAGCTTTTCTCGCATTCTCGAGACTAAAACATTTTTCATTTATATCCTGATCAGGGAATATCCACCGTGTGTTTATATGCTAGGATAAATGTGACATGTGACCTCGATGACACATGAAACTGGTCAGAATAAAAGCACCATATTCATAATTTCTCATTATTTAACCTAGTTGGGAATAATTTCAGTAGGCCGAAAAAAGCATCGAGGTATCGTAAAATATGTTACTATATGCCGCTTTTAATTAAACGTGGTAACTAGTCATTGCTAAAGTATGATCCATGTTGCTTTCAGGGATCATAAGTTCCTCTCTGCGGATTAAAACGTTTCATTATTCCTCCGGAAATTGGATTTAGGGCAAATGTAAATTGAACCAGTTTGCCGAGCAGAGACGGCGCTTTGCGATGAACCAGTTCACATCTGGGAACATGTTAATGGACGGCAAATTGCACTCCGATCCGCTACCACCTTCCCACACATAAGGTACGAAAATTGCATTACATTAGTCATAGATGGCAAAATCAGAGGAATACGTACACCGGGAAATCGATGTGCGAAAAATTGCTAGCTTCTAGGTAACGACAGCGCCGAACAGAAGAAGTCATTGAATACGACTGTTTAATTTTGCAACAGTTGTATCCTACTTCCTTCGCACCCAATAATATGAAGTTGAGAAGTATCGCAATAAAAGTGGCATTCTGTTGTTTTGTTGGCTACTTTGCATAAGTTTGTCAGTTGCGTCGACAGTTGATTGCTACAGACATTGAGATACCTGTGCTATGGAATGCTATCTTAATGCATTCTGTGTCCCTGTCAAAACCTTACTACAAAGCTTTTGATGTCCACTTCAAAGATATTGTTTCCGCTTTAATGTATTCTGCTACATGGAACTCTGTACTACATCCGATACCTAAACGATGTGGTGGCTTTCCTTAGTGATTACGCTCTTACAGACCAGACAACCTTGGTGTGAATTAGCGGGTGGGAAGTGTCCCACATATATCCTAAAAAATTAAGGTATGCTAGTATATAAAACTAAAGCCGTTATATTCACAAGACGAAGTCGTAAAGGAAGTAGAGATGCTTTAGTTGCTGCTTGCCTTACCTCTTTGAGGGTTGGCCGCTAAACTGAGGATATACCCACAAATGGATGCCACAAACAGCAATGAACGCGCTGAAGCACCACCCGAAATGTTATCCTTCATCAAGACAATGGTTTATTGGGTATTTTCTCGGGGAATCTTTTCAATGTACTGTGCAATAGGTTGAATAATATATCTGACGATATCGGGCAAATTTTTGTGTGTAGGTTCCTTGCTTACTGATATTCCGTAACTCAGGAATTTCGACCAACTGGACAAATTGATCCAGCGCACTGGCTGATACTTGCCACTTGTAGTTGAACGGCTGGAACAATTCTTGCTATTGTGGAGCGGAAAGTCAGATTTCATGCCCAAAAGACACTCACTACACGGCAGAGTCGATTCGGCGGTAAAAAGGAACTCACCATGTTGTGATTTCGCTGCTTATGTCAGATTGTTCATAACAGGCTAAATGTATGAAAGAATGACCGGGTTCTCAAAAATATGGTTATTCGACCATGTGGTGACATCTAAATTTTTTGGTGTGTTAAATGCTCAAATGGTTTACCTAGAGAAAAAGTAAACGACGCACTTCTCAACTTACCATTAGTTGAGAAGTAGAGCCCCTCAAGCTTATTTATTGCATGGAGGACGGACTTGCTAAGAGATCCGTGTACGGGAAAGCGACATTCCTTGGCTAATGCGTACAGTTCACCGGCTTCACATCGTTGTGGTACAATTGGATACATATAAAACTACTTAGCCATACCAGACGAAGTTATTTTGTCAAATGTCGGGTCCACAAGTCGGTGTTGATTACAAGCTATTCTTTGACGAATGGATACTCAAGAATATTAATGGAAAGACGGCTATTCGAAAATTTGGAAGGAACGGTGGGCGTGGCAGCCACAAAAATGTTTTATTCAAAGATGTCATTCAAAGTTGAATTTGTTGTATTGTAACTAAGTTAAAAATCCCCGTTGTGCAAAGGAATTACTTTGCGGTTCCAAAAGTTGCTGCCAAGTGAGTATGAATATTGCCAGTGCTTCGGCAGAAGAAATTTCAAACAACCACAACGCACTGTGTTTGCGAAACCGTAAGTGGTTTCGGAGTTATTTATAGGAGCAGAGCAGATAAAACGTCGTTGCTTAATAAGATATTGTAGGCTAATGTGAAATCAGTGCGAAAATGCACCGTCTACCTCTGTGCTTACGTAAACCACTAGTATTAGTAAACACCTGATCTCGGATCACTGGGTACAACGTGGATCAACATTCAAAACTCTGCTACGGCGCACTAATTCATGGTTCCTCCGTCTTACTGGGGCTGCTGCGTTTGAAAAGTATCATTCAAGTATTAGAATCTATGGACTTAGTGAATAAATATCCCTCATTCCCTTTGCTCATCAGAAGTGGTTCCGTGTAACCTGCATGAAATACGTACATGCTTACAGGTTGTTTTTAACTCATTTTCTGCTGTCACCCTACCTTAAGGACACTTGCTCAGGTGTGATTTAACTCACTGAAATGACCTATTATTTATGCTGCATTTACTTACACTGTAAGATGATACATTACTACACTATACCATGAAATTATTTCAGGCCGTCCAAGCTTACTTTTGGAAATAGGTTTTGCTTTGATTGTGTGCTCGCAAATACTGAAATAATGGAAAATCCGAAAAGGCAAGTTTACTAACCAACCGTTTATGTGAAACTACTAAATTTTTGCTATTTTTGTGTAAATTTTTATGTCTGGATTGCATTATTACATCTTCTTACTTAAAATCTGTGATAGCTTTCGCATTCATGTGCTGCAATCATCTGTCCTTTTTTAAGGACGACAGCAGCAACTGATACCGTGACTTGTAGCTTGGGGTAACTTCACTGTTTGTGACATGAATGAAAATATGTTCATTATTTATAACGATTCCGACATGTTTAGTATACATAATTGCAGGGTGAAACAATATTAATTGTAATAACCTGTTTTTATCTTTTAATGTCAGCTTCTTTTTTAAAAATGTATGTAAATCATTTCGCAATTAATTAGACAATTCTTTCTCAACAGGGAAGTTAAACTGTATCCTGTTCAAGACGTTAATGGGATGCTAGAAGAAGCTGTCAATGTCCTGAAAGCCAACATTTGCATTACGCATCCAGATGACGAACAAAATTTTGATGACGTGATACACGATGGTGGTTCTCTTGATGTTCTGCCAGCAAGGCAGTTACTCAGTGACGCCCAGGCTGCCTTCGCATTGCCTCATGGATCAGTAAACGCAGCCTACACGAAGGGCAGACCACCAGGGGGAAACAAAAAGGTATCAATAATACTTTACAAAAGGAAGATGCTGCTGCTATGATTGTTTCTTCAATGAAAACTCTAAACGGTAGCAGATTAGACTATGGAGGAAAGAAGACTTATGTCTGGGACCGCAGACTCAGAGACAGTGGTTTGCATATACACCAGATTTGTTCAAGAAGGAACTTACACCGTTGACGTCAGTTAAACTCTTCTTTGATAAAACCGTTATTGGCTATAGGATAAGGCGGACGATTGAGTGCACACCGTCAGTATAACCACGGCTGAAATGCTTGCTATTTTGGTCATTCCGTTTGTCTCTGGCTATAATTCATTACCACGTGGGCACTTGTGTTGGGAACTAGAAGATGTCGAAAACGTAGCACTTAGTTATACAATGAATCGAAACAGAATGGACACCATAATGAAATAGCTTTGTCTAACAACGAATAACAATCTCCAAGCAGAGGACAAACTTGCAAAATTTCGATCACTGTATGACCCACGTAATGAAAGATTTATGACCTCCTTCCCGGTTGGAAGAAAAGCTGTGCTAGGATGAATGCACGATATTATATTACGGCTATGGTCTGAATCAATACATCACGATAAAGCCAACTAGATTTGGGTATAAACAATAGGTCATTGCACCAAATTTAGGCTATGCTACCTCTTTGGATATTTGCCAAGGAGCTCTGGCCAAATGTAACAAGAAATTAGGCTTGGGATAGGGCATTGTTATGGCTCTAGTGGATAAGCACCCGCAGGATTGGCCCTACCACATCTTATTTGACATTTTTTACGCGCTTGCCGCCCATATAAGCCTTAACTGAAAAGACAGCACAGCAAGAGGGAAAGTTCGAGCAAACAGAACAGATACGTGCTCTATTGACAGAGAGGCCCTAGGAAAACTAAACAGGGGTACTTATGACTATAGGTTTGACAGACGAGATGTTGTGTTCGTTTTGTCTTGGATGGAGAATTCCGTTGAGCCTTGTCAGTAACTCTGTTGATGTGTATCCTTTAACAAAAGTAGAGGTGATCGGTGAAGGACAAAAAGCACACACATATTAACAAACCGGCATGGCTACTGTAACGACAGAAAACTTAAATCGAGTTACCTCGTATGTACTGTAAATAAATATTGCTATTTCGAGCTATAAACCTAGACTGGACGCCCGGTCTGGGAAGAAAACCGTCGAGACAGGAGAATTTGTACTATAATCCTGTAACCGTGGATTTGAAAGGCAGAATAATATACAAGATAAGACTCGAGACGAGGTTTGCAACAACAGCGAAAACAGATGACAGTAACAATGATGTTAAAAGCAGACTGTGGAGGCGTGACCTGGAGAAAAGTGCATGTAATCGAAGTGGGTGTAAACCGACACTCGTTTGAGCATGAAATGGTCTAAATGACAAGAGCATGTTAGTAGCTCGGAAAATGGTAAAAGATGGGATTGAGATCACTGAGCAGTCAAAAGGGAATAATCGATCTGGTAAAATAAGTCAAAGTTCTTTTGGACTTTGCAGTTAACATGGGACGAGTAGATCGTTTGGACCAAAATGTCGATCAATGTAGAATCAGTCTCGTAGCAAAATGTGGTGATTGTCTTTATAAGCCTTTGACCCTGATGCTGCAATGAATACTCCTTGGCTTTTGTACGGAAAGTCTCCTGCACAATAGCAACAGCAGCATGATATGCTTTCCTTTAAATGAGCTGTCTTGAAATTCTTGTTACTGGTGCAGGTAGCAAACATAAATGTCCCACTACATCTCAAGATATCCTGTAAATGGCCAAAATGTCGTGTACAGATTCAAGAAATGTTCACTGCATACCACTTGAAATCCATGCTAAAACAAAGAAGATGCGATCACTATGGAAAGAAGTCTAGTGTACTCCGCCCAATGTGGGATGCGCCAATACACAGAGCCTGCTCTGTAACATACCACACATGAACTAAATAACACATGATCAGTGTATATGTGCATTATTTAAAATTCTACCTCGATTGCCTGTTATATCATGTCATTGAAAGGAATCTTCAACATCGTCACTGAAAATCCGCAAACCATTGTGTACTGGCACAGAAAATTCGGTTTCATCTTTAATTGTGAAATCCCAAGTCGCAGTACCATTTGTTGCTCGCGTCCTTAAATACGACAGTTAAAACATCGCCATATTTCCTACAACAATCCAAGTATCTAAATACGAAGGCACATAGCCTTTTCTATAACATATGGAAAAACAGAGGAACTTTAAGACCACAGCAGAAGATGGGCAAATGGTACCTACATGAAGAAGAAACAATTGCATCCGGCAACTTTGCTATTTGTATCGTGATTTTCAACGTACCTTAAAGAAATCAGAACATTATGTCGATGTACTTGCTATGTGAATGGATTGTGACGCTCAATCTCAATGGGCAACGCGATTTACATTGAAATGAATGTTGCTCAAATCGGGAGCGCGATCGCCAAAATCCATCCGTAGCATCAAGTAAAAATGAGTTATACGGCTCAACCGGACAAAGATCACCGAAGCAGATCAAATAAAAGCAAAAATGTTTGCCGATAGATAATGCATCTCGTGTAATGTTAACATGCAGTAGTTTATCGTGGAATTAATTGTCACTAGTTCCCAACATAGTTTTGTGTGATCTCGAAAAAACATGTTGAAAATTGTAGTATACTACCACAAATGGCACAAGTTTATGGATCTGACATTGGTGGCATTTGTGAGACACATGCGGAAAGCTCCGCCGCCGTTCGACTAGATGGTGAGTAGTTGAGCATTAAAAAACTGCATTTAAAATGATGCAAAGAATAAATATTTCGCATATCAGTCAGCAAGCAAGTCATTTAGATGGATTTTGCAAATGAAATCTATCAATTATTCGGGGTATGAAATTTATCAGCAGTAAATTTCTAGGTTCCATTCAGGCTTGATTATTGTCTACGTCCGTTCGCGTCATGGAAACTGAAACAACAGGTGATTAATTGATGAAACACCTCACGAAGTTAAACAAGATGAAACACTAGATGTTACTCCGAATCTGCGTCCCATCTGGAGATATGGACAGTAATTATGCAGTCAAGGTAACCTGTTCACAAGGATACTTAGCCTTCCTCGCGGTGGGTACGTATTGTACTTCAAATAGCTCAGTGAACGTCTGCCTCAGATAGTAGAAAAGAACCACGAAGGATGGAGTGAATGGAATATATAAAGCACATCATTAAGTCTGCATAAAACTAGTCTAATAATGCAAAAATTAGCTCTGATATGCTGTTGGTGAGTCACTGACCTTGACTGATTCGTCACTAGTCAAAAGCCTTAAAGTCCGCTCAATGCAGCCAAATCTCAGCTCATTGAGAAACCCGGCTCAAGTAATCCGCCTTACCGAAGAAGAAAAGAAAAACACAATATTACAAGGTTAAATTCTCTTCCATCCGTTTAAACGCAAATTGCAACGTTAGTAAACTTTTTCCCATGTTAGCTTGGTTGGTCAACAAACTAAAATATTTAGAATGGTGGAAATATTTGCCAATATTTAATTGTAACGATTGAATATATATTTTATGACAGCATCAACTGTCTTGTCTCCGCAAAAAATGCACTGATTTACCTTACATTGCGGTGACTTTTTGCCACAATAAGCAGAACACTTCCTGTTTGAGGACGCCTCGATTATCAAACTTTAACATCATCCTCGGTTTGAATCACCATTCAAATTAAACTGCGGTCAGTTTGATTACTAGGTTTCCATCTGTACGTCGATCGGAGTCCATGCTAATCCCACGACATTAAAAAGAATCTCGCGCCATCCAAACGCGTTACACTACGGCGAACCCCGGTTACTTCGGGTAACACTAAACTCGGCGGACGAGACTGAGGCCGTTCTGTTGTCCGCGAATCGTCTGCGCAACGACTCAAGTGGAGTACGCATACTACCCGAAATCCCGTGGAAAGAACGTTCAGGGGATCCCGCCAACAAAGATAGGTACAGAATAAGTCAAGATAAGAAAACAGTGATTGCTCACGGTGTTCCTGAGCTTACTGACTCCTCTTCCGACGATGCTCGGATGCATGACCGCGAGCAATGGCACTACATCCGGGAGGTTCTTTCTCTCGAAAATGTGGTGGTCACCTCGTTGACAAGGATCCCCATATCACCAAACTATAAAGGATGCGGTCCCAGGCTCTTACAACTTGTGTTACAGTCGGAACAAATGGCACAAACCCTACTAGCGAACTGGATCAAATTCCGTTGCAGATTGCCAACGGAAATTCGTCTGAAAGCAGCAAGAACACCAACACCTTTTAATGACAATTCAGTAGAGGCACAACTCTTAATGAAAACGCCAGCTGCAGGACCCGACTCGGGGACGGTTTCAAGAGTAGCCATACTATCCGGAGGGGCCCAGCAGAGCACGAGCAAACACCAGGATTCGGAGCATCTGATACCTGCTTATATATCAAATACTTCTCGAGAGTATGCTACCCATCCAAAAAACGATTAGTCGCCGACCCTTTAATGGTCGGCGTAACCTCATTTGCTTCATCCACCCCTCCAGCCGCCGGCCACTCACTGGTCGGCGAAACTTCACGTATGAGTTGTACAACTTCTGAAACATTGATTAAATCTGAGAAACTTTCATGTATGTACACCAACGCCCAAGGGCTCCTCAGTAAAATTAACGAACTTCGACTGCGTCAGGTGGCGAATGCTTGGGACCTAATTTCTATTACCGAAACTTGGTTGCATCAAGAGGTGACTGATGCCGAGGTTGAGATAGCCGGAATGTCAATCATCCGGAACGACCGCCCCAGCAGAGGAGGTGGGGTCCTACTCTACTACCGCAGCGATCTACAATGTACAGTAGTTGAGGACCTGGAAACACATGTTACCGACTCACTCTGGTGTCGTCTCAGACTGAGACACAACGATACATGTCTCATAGCTATCGTTTACCGCCCCCCAACGTCCACGCTGGAAATGGATTCATGCTTGATCCGTGGCCTAAACAGAGTAACACAAACTAGGTACAGCCACACTCTCATCTCCGGGGACTTCAATCTACACAATCTGGAGGTTTCGGCATCGCCCAGTGAGCAGTTCAAAGCAGACTTGCAGGAACTGATCGCTAACATCCCTTTGTACCATCATGTCACCACGCCCACTAGATTCAGGACAGCAAACAAACCGTCCATATTGGACCTTGTGCTCACAAATGAAGAGCTCATGATTGAGAAGTTATTGATGGATAGTCCATTAGGTCTCAGTGACCACGTAGTAATAACTTTCGACTATGTATGTTATGCAGAGTATCCATATGAACACTCGGAACTAACTCCTACAATCACACGCTACCACGTATTGAAAGAACTCGCCGACGCAGCTGCTTGGGAATTCTCAAACCACATTCCCCTTGACAACGTTTGGGCAGAGTTTGTTAATAAGCTCAGCGACATCGTCAACAAAGCATCAGAGACCAAACCCCTTCGTCCCTCAAAAATGCCTTCAATTATAAGGAGTAGGACTCGCAACTGTCTGGCGATAAGGGATGCAGCATGGCGTGCCTACAAGATTAACCCCGACTCAGAGACTTGGGGAAATTTCCTGACCCATCGCAACCATTGCACCGCACTTGTCCGTGAGGACAAAATAACGTATCAACAGTGTCTAGCCAAAAAGTTCATGGCAAACAACAAACTGCTGTATAAGCATGTCAATAAGCTTCGTAAAGTGAAGCATGGAATACCCCCACTATTCACGACAAGCGGTAGAGTACAAAGCGCCGAAGAAGCAGCTAATGCACTGCGGCTGCAATACGCCCCAATTTTTGAACTCGCAACATCTACCTGTCCCATATTATCAAGCTCATTACCGACACCTTTGTTTACAAATGTTATTTTCAACCCATCAATTGTGCTGAGGAAGTTACTCTCACTGCGCGAACATAGTTCTCCAGGAGCAGACAACATCCGCCCGAAGGCACTGAAGGCTGTGGCTAATAAGCTAGCTGAACCACTGTCACAGTTTTTTCAAAGGTGCTTTGATGAACAACGAGTCCCCACTATGTGGAAGTGTGGCATTATAACCCCTATTTTTAAAGGCGGTAGCCGTTCCGATCCTGCAAACTATCGTCCAGTGACTCTCCTCCCTGTGCTCGCGAAGGTGATGGAAGCAGTCGTTGCTGAGGCTTTGATGGACTATCTGGAAAAATGCAACATCTTGGTAGTGGAACAGCATGGCTTCCGTCAACACCGGTCATGCACCACCAACCTACTTATTGCTCGAGGTAGTTGGACGGAAGTGGCCGATGATGGGGTCGGAGTCGACGTCATCTATCTGGACTTCTCCAAAGCTTTCGACCGCCTTGATCACCGCATCCTACTTCAACGGCTTCAGAGTTACGGAATCGGAGATCCTGTACTTGGTTGGATTGGCAACTTCCTTTACCAACGAAAGCTCCAAGTACGTGTTAGGGGATCACTTTCTAACCCAATTGAGGTGGAATGTGGTGTCCCGCAAGGCTCAGTGCTGGGACCGCGCTTATTCCTGGTGTTTATCAACGACCTGACATGAGTCATCTCCTCAAACTTCCTGCTTTTCGCCGATGACGTCAAGATATGGCGGGCGATTAGTAACAAGGCAGATCAGGATCTGCTCCAACATGACCTAGATTGCATTTACGAATGGTCAAAGAGTAACAAGCTTCAATTGAACATGGCTAAGTGCAAAGTGATGCATCTGCGTCACCAGCTGGTGAGCGCCTACAAGATTGGAGACCACACCTTGGCAAAGGTTTCTCATGAGCGGGACCTGGGTGTATTGGTACAGGAAGATCTCGGGTGTTCAAAACAAGCAGAGAAGGCGACGAGAACCGGAAATCAACACTTCGGCCTTCTTCGCAGAGCCTTTGGTCTGTTTGAACCATCAATATTTCCCCAAATGCTAAACGCCTACGTGCGACCTCACGTGGAATATGCTATTCAGGCGTGGCAGCCGTGGCAGAAACATGATCTCATTGCTCTCGAGACTCCTCAACGACGGGCAACCAAGAACGTCAGGGGCCTCTTTCATCTGCCCTATCAGCTTAGACTGAAATCTCTAAGAATGTACAGCAGTCGATATCGGCTTTTGCTGGGGGATCTCATAATGGTTTACCAGATTCTGAAGAACCCAAACCACATTTGCCGTCCGCTGCTGGAACTGAACCCCAACATTAAACTAAGAGGTCACCCTCTGAAACTGACAATTCATTACAGCCGGATTGAATGCCGTAGAAATTTCTTTTCTCTCCGCGTGTGTGAGCCTTGGAATGCCCTCCCTAATTATGTCGTCTCTGCTCCCAATCTGGCGATATTTAAAAAACGTGTTGAAGATGCGTTGTCTCACTTACATTTCCTTTTATGACTTGTTAGCCAGGGGCTACAAAACGCAATCAAACGGTTTCTTGCCAAGCGCTCAACCATTGGATTTATGGATTTTTATGTTTAATACGCGAACATCTCCGCTATTTCACATAAGTCTATGGTGAGTCCACCACAACGCTTTTCACTTTATTATGCAATTTATTTTCGCAATAATTTCCATCCCACGGGACTTGTTAAGCGATGCTTTTTTACCCGTAATAAACCATTGTCCATTGTCCATTGTCCTACTTTCTATCACCATCTTTAGTGTATAGATATTGTGTAGTGTTTTGCTAATAATTTGACACCTTAATCAATTGAGAGACTCAGTTTAACTTTGCTTGTGTCTACAGTGCAGCCACATTCTCCTTGCTAACTTACTTCATCCGGATTTACTCTCGAAATTCTCACCGTTCTATTTGAATTGAACAATCGTATAATACGTCAAAAATCAGTTGCTTAGCAGGTCCCGTAGGAATGAGTACATATGGGAATGGAAAACAAAGTGCTAAAATTAGATTCATTTTGGTAGACTCATCACAGTGTTCACTCAGAGGTATACAGAAAGCGCCAACAGTGATGTAGGTTAATTCGCGTTGTGCAACTTCCGTCACCTTATATCATCTGTCAAGAGCCACAGGCTATAACTTAAAATGTAGGTGGGTTGAGAGAACGTCAAGTCGTCTTAAAACACAGATGAAGTGGGAGCGAAAACAGTGTAAGTTGGGAGGGTGTTCCATTACTTGCACACATGAAGAGCTAACAGTTTCGTCGACATTGTAGCTGAATGCATTGAGTAGCCAACTTGAACCAGATGTCCCCTCAAAATCGTTTGGTCACTGAGTTGTAGTAGATGGTGGCAGACATGGTTGGGTTTCCTCAAAATCTGGTGGGCTATGATATGGTCGCCATGTTAGGCATTGATACCGGCTGCTGTAGATTTTAGTGTCCTCAGCTTAAGTTGCTAAGTCAAATGGAACAACCCTTTGACGTGCTTTTTGACCCATCTATGTGGTGCCCCGAATCCTATCTGATACATCTCTGCTTTTGAATCTAACTTGTATGCATCGATTTCTACCTCAACATTAGTGTTTCTGTACTTTTCTGTTGAATCGCGCGCGCGCAATGTTTGACATTTGCGGTCTCCAACAAAAGTCAAGTTTGAGGCATATATTAATGGTCATGAAACAAATATTTAGACGGCCAAGCAAATGGGATATCTGACACTTTGTGTCCGTTGTTGTTTAGTTACTTTGTTCACATCTTAGGGAGTCTTCGGAGTGAATGTGCCAGTTGACTAACCTGCTCGCTAAACACTGTGAAGCGCAGCAACATGCAAAAGTGCGCTAACCTGAAGGCAGAACAATTTAAGGCGTCGGCAGACAACTGGACAGCCACGCGCACTTAGCTAAACTCAAGCACTCCGTCATTAACCGACGAAGCAACTCGGTAGGACACCCTGTTGGGATGAATTGCAACCACTTAGCAAAAGAAGCACCGAATAGTGCTGCAAAGGTGAATGGGTCTGTTGGTTAATTTCAAGCCAAACATAAATAAATTGATTGTTAAGGCCAAGTCAAGTGAAGTCAAAATAAGCTTTATGAACACTAATGGGTTCCTTTACAGCATTTATACCATCACTGCGAAAATCTGGATTATACTAACAATATATATGCTTGGGCAAATGTGGAAATACATAACTGTTACTCCAACATTGGCTAGCGCACCATGCTTTCGGTGGGTTAAGTTGCAAGCGTGAGAGCTAAGGTAAAACACTATTACGATAGGAGGAAGTGAAGGAGAAGAAAATTCTGAGTTTCCTACAATAGAACAGAAAGAGAGCGTTTTGGGAAGACCATTATGACGTGGATGAAATCGATCCGTTAGTACCTTTGCATAAGAACCATTCAGGCACCAAGATGTCTAGAAAAGGTTAAAGCAACTAAATAATCTCTAGACAGGCCGCTGAACCTGGAAATATGCTTTACAGATCGCACCAAGTAGATGTAGTCTTTCTGAAGCAGTCAAGAGAAAATGACAGGAGAGTCGTATGAGCAATAGGGACTAATGCAAGTTCACAAACCTGAATATTAAACTAGGATGCAGTGAAAACACACATTAACTCTGAGGGCATAAGAAGAAACTCTTATGGGTTTTTGCAAAGTTGTACAGACAAGAAAGCTTCTGGGTACAAAGAACGCCGAGATCCTTGACGGTGGAAGAGCTGGACATTGGCTTTTCATTCACAGTAAGGGTGGTGCAGAGATCTATAGGGGATTTCCACTTACCGCCGAGGAGAAAGGAACATATTACATCACTACATTTATATGCGTTGAGCGTAAGAGATCTGGAGGAGTATCATTATACTAGATTTTCCAACCGAAGTTGCAGTGATGAGGAATCCTGGTTATTGAGAATGAGACTGTATTTAAGAGCAAGTAGAAAGGTTTCTGTATAGCTCTATCTAATTAGGAAAAATCGAAAACATTAATTGTGAATCATCAGCAGTTGTGTCTGGTCCGTTTGTCCGTGTTCGGTTAGGAATTTGCATTGGTGTCATTATTTCCGGGGATATAATGTCTTCTTTTGGCATTGTATGTGCATCGTTTCACAAAAGCACATTTTTCCAAAATGATCGTCGACAAGCGTTTTAAAACACTTCACAGAATCGGCCTCTAATAATTCTTCAGGTGGTGTATTCCATGGGTTTACGATTCTTCGTTCGATACAAATCTGATGTGATACTTTGCTCATGCTGTGGACCCTGAGTTTGTAACGGTGTCCTGGGGTGTTACAGGGTTCCCGCAGGTGAAATATTGGCAGCAGTATGGGGAAATGATTTAAGTATAGTACTCGATGGGTCATAATAAGGTCAATTCTTACTCGGCAAAAGGATAGTGTGCAGAGTCTGAGCCTTTCACAACGTTTTCCATACGGAAGCTTTCGTAGGGTCGGTATCATTCTAGTTGCGATATACTGTATTTTCTCAAGCTTTTTAGTTTCCCATTGGATTATCGGATGATAAGCTGGGGCACCGTATTCAAGGATTGGTCTAATGAGCGAGGTGAGTAGACGAGGGACGGTTCCTTCGGACCATGTGGAGAAACTGCGCCTTAATGCTCAGAGCATACGAAGTGCCGCACGGTACAATTTTTCTGTATTTTCTAATGATCTCATATCATATCGTGAGAGAAATCCTAAGTCTCTGACAGATGTGTTGGGATGGAGCAACTGGCCGTCCAAGGTGTACGATCGAGTGGATGGGCATCTGGTGATGCTGATGAACTCCGACTTGCTTGCGTTAAGAGGGAGTTGCATTTCAGTGGACCACGTTGACAGTCGCTCTAAGTCCTGCTGGAGGCGAGCGCAGTTGTTCTGTTTCTCAATGATCCTCCAAATTTTCAAATCATCTGCAAACAGGGCACATATGACTGGAGTTGCTGCGGAAGATCGTTGGTATGAATAAGAAATAATACTGGCCCAAGTACAGTTACTTGGGGCCCACCACTAGTTGATGGGAACCAGTGTGTAAGGTAGTCAATGACCTGTACTCTAAACTTTCGTCCCACAATAAACTCGTGTAACCACTGAAGTAATGTGCCACCGATTCCGTATGTCCTCAGTTTACCAAGGAGTGCCTCCTGATTAAATCTGTCAAACGCCTTACTTAAGTCGGTGTACATCACGTCAACATCCTTCCGTTCGTTGAGAGCTCGTACCCGCTGGTGGTTTGCGTACATCAAGTTGGTGATGTAGGATCGCCCTTTCGTAAAGCAGACACTTTTTCACAACTTTCTCGAGCACTTTGGATAATACCGAAGTCAAACAGATCGGTCTATATTTCCCTATTTTACTCGGATCACCACCCTTGGGAAGCGGTCTCACTATCGAGCATTTCCAGTCTTTCGGGACAGATCCTTCAGAGAGCGATTTATTGAATATGCTTGTCACGGCTGGTGAGATGATAGTCGATAGGGACTTAAGTATTAGTGGGTGAAGTCCGTCTGGTCCGGGGGGCTTTGCATCATCGAGGTTGACGAGTGGCTGATACACTTTGACTGCATCACATTGTAGGCTGTCGAGAAAGATTGGCGCAACCTGTGCCGGTACTGAAACCGTCGTCGGTTTGCTGGAAGATACAGTGAGGAAGTACGTAGCCAAGGCGTCCGCGCGCTCCGCGCCTGAAATAAGCGTCTTTCCGTCTAAGCTCTCTAAGACCGGTAGGTCACCCCCAAGTTTCAATTGACGTTTCAAGTAGGCAAATATTCTTTTGGGTGCAGTTGTGGCCGAGGATGCTAGCTGCTCTTCAGACTGCCGGAGTTTCTTGATCTTTGCGGTGTTACATAAGTTACTCTGTTTTTTGTACACCGTGTAATCTTCATCACGACCCGAGCTGATGTATCTATCCCAAATTTTGCGCCGCCGTCGCGCTGTCTATATTCAGTATCAAACCAATGCGGTTTGACAGGTCCGATTTTTGAATACTTAAGGGGAACGAACCGAGTACAGAGCGAGGAAGCTTACCCTTCAGTAATGACCAACAAGTCTCAAGTGACGCATCCTGTTGTAGTGTCCAATCAGTCTGACTTGCAGCTTGGACGAGCCCATTGAAATCCGTCTTCCAACACTTGTATGTCGGCTTCCGTTGATTGTAATATGGTAACGACAGTTCTAAGCTTGCCACAATGGATCAGTGGTCACTGTTCGCAAGAGGCTCGATGATTCTGATCTCTTTTAGCTTCTGCTCGCAGCTCGTAAACATTAGGTCCAGACAAGATGCCGAGTACGGAGTTACGCGCGTCGGTTGGATGACATGATGCGTTGCCCCGATTTCAATAGTCATTTTAGCGAATTGTGCCTCAACGTTGCCATGACCGGGAAGAAGTCGCACGTCTGGCCAAAATATCTTAGGTGAATTTAGATCCCCCATCAGTAAGAACCGAAGGTGGCTCATGTGCTTCTGTGCATGTGGTAGCCAATCTCAACAGCGGTTTAATGGGCTCCGGTAGATAACACCCACTATTAGTTCTGCTCGCCTGAGGCGGAATGCGTACCACAATTGCTCGCATAAAATATCCTCGCTCCGATAGGTGCTGTTGAGTTTGCCAGATAGTGAGGATTTTATGTACAACAGAACACCACCATGAGCCTTTGATTTTCGGTCGCACCGGAAACAAGAGTATCCTGACAACACTACTTCTTGGGGTATGACATCGGAGTTCAGCCAAGTCTCTGCAAGTCCTATAACGTCCGGCCGCTCCGAGACAACGAAGTGGCACAGTTCGTCACGTTTGTTCATTAGGCTGCACACATTGGCGAATGCCACACGGAGGTCCTGGGAGGTACTGCGGGACGTGCCTGGAGGTTGAGCAACCGGTTGATACGGGTTCGTGCACCCTTCCTGATCACCCGAAAATTTACAACTTTTAAGTCAGTCTCACCTCCCTCTGTACGGCATTTGAGCCCAATAACCGCAATCTTCAAACGGTCCCTGTCTTCGGGTTCCAAGTCTCGGCGGATGTGAACTTTTATACCTTTCAGCCTTGACGAACGAGACAGTATGAGCTGCGGCATATTGGGATTTGCAAAGATGATTCTCAGAGGTCGACCTGACTGCTTAGTTTTCTGGCCAAGTCGGATTACTTGTTTAATCGTCACACCCTCATCGCCCACATCCAAGAGTCTATCGATGATCCCATGGACGAACTCAACATCGTGGTGATAAGGTATCTGATGGTTTTCCTCTTTTGATCCTGGTACCTGGACGACCATGAGATTATGACGACTCAACGAGATCAGTGACTAATCTGTGGGAGCAGAACTTGAGGCGCTTTACTGATTGGGTTATTGTTTATCAGCAGGTGACGTCTGAGCTCGCTTACATGGGCCCTTGCGCTTGTGAGTGGTCCATGGATCCTCGGTGTTCAGAGGTTCACAGATAGCCTCTGAGAAATTCACGGACCGATCAGTGAAGTGGCATTTCGTAGATTCCGAGTCTGATTTTTCAATCGGTGGGGAACATTGAACCTGGCGCTCGGCCGGGGTTTAAGACCCTGGTGGTAGTGTAGATCGCGGAGTGACAATAGAAGGCGAGTTGACAGAGGTACTTTGATGACGGCTTTTGATCCCACGTGGTGAACGGTTTGTTTCTATCTGAAAGCGAGATTTTTCCGTAGTTGTTTTCGGTCTCTGCGTATTCTGATGTCTTTTGCCGCGACATTTATCACATAGAACATTTTTGATCTAAAGCAGTGGCTATAGTATGAATAAGATGAGCCACCGCATCCAATATGGAGCTTTGGGGTCTATGGTCAAACTGGTAGATATCATCCTCTGGAGCGGCTGAACAAATCCGCTAAATTAATACTATTTCGAAAACTTTCAGAAGCACAGATGTACATGCAATTGGGCATTATTTTGGAGGTCAATCTTTTGGTACTGCAGTTAAACTCGTCGTTCACCAAATGTCGCAAGCGTTTGTTAACGCGATCTGTTAAAGTCAGTGTGAGAGAATCAGCACATTCCTTCAAATCTAATGGTGAGAGAGCATCCGAACCACAAGCTTTGTTTGTCTTTTATCTTTTGTGTTCCTTGTGCACCTTGCATTGATCGAAGGGCGCAGCTGGACTTGAGCTAATAAAGAAGAGCAAGGATGGTACGCTTAATAAGGCGGAACTAAACTCAGTATCCAGTTGATCCACAACCACTGCATCGCTCTGGCTGTTAACGGTCTTACCACAGAGCTGCATCAGAAGCCTCCATAGATGGAGACAGTTATGTTTGCGTAGACCTACTTCGACGTATAATTGGTTTAACCTTTTTATCTCTGATTTAATTGCCGTGGTTAGGCTTTTGACACAAATAGCATTCATGTACTTGTAAGCCCATTATATTGTTCATTGAAGCCACTTAGTAAATAATAAATAAATAAATAACTTTTATTCTCGACCATGCGAGACACACCTTTACAGGCATGATCATGTTTAGCTAACAGTGTGATCAATAACGTACAAAAGTACATGTTTGGCATAACCATATATGTAAGTGTACGGGTGTATATGTGTATGTAATTGTGTATGAATGTAGCTTGTGTCTTTGAATGTGCCGCAGCATTTTTGAATGTTTGTTGTCGTCAGGAACGTGAGCATAAGCGATTGATGTCCTTGGGTTGGATAGCACTTTCCGGATATCCACGGGCCAGTGACTTTATTTTGTGGCGAGTCACATCCGCCACGTCACAGTGTTGATAAGCAGACGTTTGTGGCTTTTTATAGGGAGAACGCTTGCCAGGCGAAAACCCACCACGTCCTGGAACACTGCCGCCGAACTATTTGCTGGAACGGGTTAAACCCGAACCACCCAGCTGGCACCACGAGGAGGTTGTTCGGCTAGCCAGCTAGTGGTGATGAAAATCCATCTGGCCTTGGATACATCCTCTCAACATGGCAACACATATCAAAGCGATATTTAAGGTAGTCCGTAAGATGATCTCATTGGAGCAACAGGTCCTCATGGTTGAAGATCGAATAAGCAGTTAATGAAACGTCATTTGGAGCCTCGCGATATTTTAAGGTAGCGATTTTGCAGTTTGATAATAATGTAAGAAAGTCTACTTAGAGATATAAAATTATATCTGTTGTATAAGACTGGATACCGAAGTATCTATTAGTTGGTCTGCTGAGTGTGGGGAATCGGCCTGTGGAGAAACCAAAGCTTCGTTAACAGGACGTGATCAAAGTGAGTCTATCTAATTTGCAACCTGGCTGCGAAGAACCTGTATTAATTGTATCAAACCCCCCTACTTATTGGTACATCAAAATATATCCGCCCTAAAAGTTTTTAAATGCTATGTCAAACATAGCTACGTTAGTGGACGTCGTGTCTTTCGGGGTCGACCCTGTCCTCTGCAACTTTCATAAATTGCATGGCATTAGAGGATAAGGCGCACTATGTTGCAGTTAGCTTGTAAATCATGACGGTCCTAACCTGTCCACCGTGGCCCAGAAGCATAAGTTGCTGACTGGCGGTTCAAGTCGCCGGTAGTCATGGGTTAGGATCCTGATGGATCCGATGGATGCGCACTGCTGATGATGCCCAACTGGCTGAAACTGTAGTCTAGTACTTTTCTGGGCATGTGGGCGACTATCTGATTTGCAAGCAGGCTACGAAAACATCATTTAATTAAAACAGATTCCATTTTGTTCTGCATGGAATGCACATCTATCCTAGTGATAAAAATTGAGCTTCTATCATCTCAGATGTACGCTTAGCGACTTGCCAAGTTTGAAGAACTGGTGACCACCTAAATCACCAAGGTTGGGGTAAGCATAGCAGAGTGTGTAACCCAATCCTCCCCGTAAGTGCTGACTCTATCCCGAGAAGAACTGCTGGTAACACCGTAAGCAACAGGATATTAAGAGCATTGAATATCAACTGTTGTTCCAATACCACACGTGGCTCACATTTTACTAATACGGTCCCCAGTTATCTCAAAGTAACTTTAAGTAAGGCTACTTCCAATCTCCTGACGGAGTGCGTAGAAAAATAGCAAGCCGGTACTAGTGAAAGTTGGGTTACGGTTGCTTCTAAGAAAAGCCGTCAGTTAAAATGAACATCACCCCAACTGGATCGGAAACTGAGGAACGTAGCGGAGTTTTTCTAGAGCGAGCACCACCGGTTTTTTGCAGTAGATCTCCGAGTACTTCAACCACTAACCGCGACGTGTCGAAAGATGTAAAGAAACAACTACCTATACTGGACGTACTGTGCTCCTGTATCCCAGAATCAAAGTCGATGTCAACAAGTGCAATTAGTGGGACATTATTAATAACATAATCGTAGTTGTACTGAAACCTGTACACGTAGTGTATATTACAAGGCACCCCAACTTAAAGCATTACGGAGTGCCAAGTTTTCTGCGCGTTGTGCTGACCTCCATCACTGAAATAGAATCAGTAATACTGTCGACAGATAGTTTGATAAATGAACACTGCTCCATCCGTATCTTTGCAGACATACCATGGTGCGAGCGCTATCGAGTTAACCGGAACTTAGAGGACTACCGGAGAGAAACTCTAACAAAAACCAAAATTCATCATGGGGTTCCTGAAACAGAAGCACGTGATGAGCAAGAAATAATAAGCCATGGTGAAGAACAGTGATGTTCTATTATTGAAACACACTGCTTAGATGATGTGTTAGCGAAATCCGTGTTGCGGCTGCATACCTCACTGAACAGCAAAGAAAGTAGTCCGAGTGTTGTAGGTGATCATACATTCAAAACATTTGGTAGTATGGCTGCTAAAAAGCTGGTACACGTTCCGCTGCAGGCTACCATCTGAGGTTCGGCTGAAGACATTCAGAGATATGCCTCCTAGAGATGATTTGTCATTCAAAGTACTAAATGCCATGGGATGTATAAAAAATGCACCAGTGGGGTGTCTAATGAGCCAATACAACCTGTGGAATATGATATTGACCAGACACCTTACACTGTACATATAATATTAGACACTGGACTGACTACGCAGACGATGGATAAGACGTTAGACCATTCACCAAGTACACATCGAAAAAATGATTAGGCGCCGGTCACTCACTGTTCGGCGAAACATCACATATGGGTTGCACAACCTCTGAAACATTGCTAAATCTGAGAAACTTTCATGTATGTACACTAACGCCCAAGCGCCTCTCAGTAGACGCACCAAACTTCGGCTACCTGAGGTTGCGAATGCTTAGGACTTAATTTCTATAATCAAAACTGGGTTACACCAAGAGGTTACTGATGCTGAGGTTGAGATAGCCGGAATGTTACTCTTCCGGAACGACCGCCTCAGAAGAGGAGGTGCGGTTCTACTCTACTACAGCAGCGACCAGCAATATGCAATAGTTAATGATTTGGATACTCACTTTACCGACTCACTCTGGTGCCGTCTCCCGCTAAAACAGGAAGATGCATATGTCGTAGCGGTTGTTTACCGCCTCACAACCTCCACTCCGGCAATGGATTTCTGCTTGATACGTGGCCTGAACAGAGTAACACGCACTAGGTACAGCCACATTCTCATTGCCCGGGATTGCAATCTACATGATCTGGAGGTATCCACATCAACCGATGAACAGCCAAAGCAGACTTGCATGATCAGATCACTAATATTCCCTTATATAATCATGTCACCATTCACACTAGATTCAGGACAGCAAACATATCATCCATTTTGGACCTTGTGCTCACGAATGAAAAGATCATAGTTGATGAGTTATTGATGGATAGTCCGTTAGGTCGCAATAACAGCGTAGTAATAAGTGCAACTATGTGTTATGCAGAGTATCCAAATGAACACTCGGAACTAATTCATACAGTCACACGCTACCACAATTGAAAGAACCCGTCGACGCATCTGCTATGGAATTCTCAAAATACAATCCACTTGGAAACATTTGGACAGAGTTCGTTGCTAAACTCAGTGACGTCGTTTAACGGAGCATCAGGGCCCAAGCCCCTTCGTCCCGCAAAGACGCTTTCAATTCTAAGGAGCAGGAGTAGAAAATGCTTGGCGATAAGGGATGACTACCAGGTTAACCTCGACTCAGAGACTTAGGGCAATTTCCTAACCTATCGCAACCACTGCACTGCACATGTTTGTGAGGACAAAGTAATTTATACACAGTACGTAACCACAAAATTCATAGCAAACAACCGACTACTGTATAGGCACGTCATCAATCTTCGTAAATGGAAGCGTGAACTCCCTCCACTTTTCAGGACAGGCGGTGGAGTACAAGTCGCCGAAGAAACAGCTAATAACCTGCGGCTGCGATACACCCCAATTTGCGAATTCGCAGCCTCCATCTGTCACATAATGCCATACACATTACCGACTCCATTGTTTACACATGTACATTTTAACCCTTCTTTTGTGTTAAGGCAGTTACTCTCACTGAGTGATAATAGCTGTAAGGGAGCCGACAGCATCCACTTGAAAGAACTGAAGGCTGCGGCCAACAAGCTAGCTGAACCACTGTTACAGTTCTTCCAAAGGTGCTTCGATGATCAGCAAATCCCCGTTATGTAGATACGTGGCGTAACCCCCCTAAATTTTAAAGGCGTTAGCCGTTCAGATCCTGCAAACTATCGCCCAGTGACTCTAATCCCTGTGCTCGCGAAGGTGATGGAAGCGGTCATCTCTGAGGCTCTAATGGACTACCTGGAAAAAGGTAACATCTTGGTACCGGAGCAGGATGGATTCCGTCAACACAAGGACAAGCACCACCAATCTACTGATTGCACGAGGTAGTTAGACGGAAGTGGTGGACGATGGGGCCATAGTTGATGTCATCTATCTGGCATTTTCCAAACTTTCGGCCGCCTGGATCACCGCATCCTACTTCACAGACTACAGAACTAGGGAATCGAAGATCCATGCTTGTTAGATTGGCTAATTACTTCACCAAAAGAAGCTTCAAGGGTTCGTTAGGGGAACACCTTCTAACCCGGTTAAGGCGGAAGGCAGTGCTTTACAAATCTCAGTGCTGCTGTCGCGCATATTCCTGGTGTTCATCAACAACTTGACAAGAGGTATTTCCTCAAATGTCGCTTTGCGCCGATGACATCAAAATATAGCAGGCGACTAGTAACAATAAAGATCACGATCTATTCCAACATAACCTTGATGGCATTTAAAATCAAGACGGGAGGAACTTGTTTCAGTTGAATATAGCTAAGTGCAAGGTGATCCATCTGCGAAATCAGCCGATGAGCGTTTACAAGTTTGGGGACCATAACTTGCAGAAGGCCTCTCAAGAGCGTGACCTGGGCGTACTGGTATAGGAAGATCTCTGGTGTTCAAACCAAGCAGGGAAGTCAAGGAGAATTGGCAATCAACATTTTAGTCTGCTACGCAGAGCATTCGTTTCGTTTGAACCCTCAATCGCTCCCCAATTGCTTAACGCCTACATGCGGCAGCAAGTAGAACATGCTATCCAGGAATGGTAGCTGTGGCAGAAACAGGATCTCCTTGCTCTCGAGACTCTTCAACGAAGGTCATCCAAGAAGGTCAGGGGACTATTTCATCTTCCATATCAGTTTAGACTGAAATCTCTAAGAATATACAGCTTTCGATATCGGCTTTTGCGGGGGATCGCATGATGGTTTACCAGATTCTGGAGAACCCAAATCACATTTGCCCTCAGCTGCTGAAATTGAGACACAACACTAACTTAAGAGGTCATCTTCGGAAACTGACGATATGGTATATTGGGTTAGAATGCTACAGTAATTTATTTTTCACCGCGTGTGTCAGCCTTGGAAAGCCCTCTCTAATACCTAGTCTCAGCTCCCAATCTGGCGATATATAAACCGAGTTGAAGATGAGTTGTCTCACGTGCTATTCATATTAGGACTTCTTAGCTAGCGGCTACAAAACGCAATTAAACGTTGTGTTACCAAACTACGACCAAAGGATTCATGAATTTATACTTTACTACGAGAATACCTCCGCTATTTTACAAAACCCTATGAAGATTCCAACAAAACGCTTTTCACCTTATCATGCAATTTACTTTTCCCATTGATTTCCATCCTAGAGGCTTGTTAAGCATTGGCACTTTACGCGTAATACACCATTGTTCCATTGCACTAAAAAACTTATCAGTTAGAACGTAAGGGACATAATGAAACCGAAATCCGTGTGATTTAGCTGGAAGTACTCAAAGCCTTCGGCCGCTTAGATCACCGGGTACTACTCCAAGTGCTGCAGATATGCGGATTTGGGGACTCTGACCCAGGACGGTCCGGGAACTCTCTTCTTCAGCAGCGTCTACGAGTTCGGTTCAGGTGTTCATAGTCCGATCATATTGAGGTGGACTGTGGTATGTCACTAGGATTATTCTCGAGGTTACGCTCATTCTTCATCTCCATCAACAATGTCCTGGGTGTCATCTAGTCGGGTTCCTTGCGTTAACGGATGACGTGAAGGTAGGGTGGGCGAATGGCAGTCATGTAGCTCACAAAATGATGCAACTACGCTGTGGTTTTGAATACTAGAAAGCCGTTCAATGCCTATAGGTGTAAAATTGTACATGCACACAAGCAATAATAAATTTAGGCAGGCTGGGAGACTACAGCTTTAAAATGCTTAACAGGAGCATCACCATTGTGTGGTGATTTAAGTGGGCTGGTAGTAGGGAGCAATCCGTGACATTGTCCAAAACCGGGAACCAAAATTGTTGTCTCACACGCAGGAAATTTGAGCGGTTGGGCCTTTTACTTTCCACCTTGTGTTCGATGGTACGTGAGGTCGCATATGGAGCACGATAGTAGACCTGGAAACCTTAGCTAAAACGCGACATGGCTACAATGGAGACGCCTCAGCATCATCATCAACAATAGCAGTACATCAGCCATTTGAACTGATGCTTCGCTGGCATACAATCACGATGAACTATGGAGTAAAGAGTAATAAGAGAGCGAGAAGGGAGAATTGCCTAGAAACCTTAATGCCCTAAGCAAACATTCAGGGTCAAGGCGCCTACATCTTGTGTATACAACATGCGGTCATAAACAGCTGGATATCGTGCAAAGAAATGGCGGCATCGACCAGACAGCTTCCTTGCGGCTTTCACTGCCACGCGTCATAATCAGCCATTGCCCCGCGGATGACTCAGCACCAAACACACTTTAAACAGGCAATCCGATTAGGAGACTGCAGCAGACTGGTGTCTACTGCGAACCATGTCCTGTAAAGTTTCGAGCCAAGCACAAGGCGATTCACGTGAGCTCCAGCCCGGAAGGGGAGACGGACCAACGGCACCCAGTTTGGTCGTCAGTGACTTCATTTCCCGCTGCCAAGTCAACTTCTGTCCACCTCGAGCCTTACGCCATCCTACACCTGGAAGACTAAACAATGTACTACTAGATAAGCGGTGACCAGCCATACGTAGCACGTGCCCGAGCTAACGCAACTTATTCAGTGCTATCTGTTGTTCTAGGGAGCTAGCATGATTATCACCACCTAGTACTCGCCTACGCACCTCATCGTTGCGGACACGCTGGTGCCATCCGACATCAGTAATGTTTCGCAGGCAACGATGATCAGAGATTTGATAGCGCCTCAGATCTTCTGACTGAAGGGGCCAAGTTTCACTGTCATAGTGCAAGACAGCCCTCACTGTGGCCTTGTATACACAGCCTTTCAGATGGAGGTAAACTACCTTCGGTCCCCAAAGATGCCGCAGGTCAAGAAGACAGCTTTGGCATTTGCAAGACATGAGCTGACGTTAGTTTCTGTTCGTCCATCATTACTGATGGAGCTGCCAAGATAAGTGATTTGGTCAGACAAACGTCAAGGGGCCAGAAAGTGGTTTGTGGTCCTGCAGCAGCACTTTGCACTATGAAAAAGCGAAGTGCATACCAAATAATGAGACCACTCTGGACCGGCTATTCAGGGTTAATTGTGCCGACCCAACATCGTCGACAAGCAAGACGATATCGTCCGCATAATCTAGAACAACTAACCTTTCACCAGGCAGCACATCAACGCTTACATAGCGAGATTCCGCAAGGAAACATTCCATGATAGAATCCGCGACGAAAGTGAACAAAAATGGGGAAATCGGACAATCCTGACGAAAGCCACTTGTGGTCGGAAGCCTATCTGATAGGCCACCGTAGACCATGACGCGGCCTGTGGTGTTCGAAAATTGAGCGCGTAGGATGTTCACATATTTCTTAGGAACACCCTTCCGCGAAACTATTTCAAACAGAATGTATAGATCGACAGTATCGAACGCACTCTCGACGTCACAGTGAAGTACAAATAACAAAGTTAAGGGCTTGTTTTATCTGTTGGTTTAATTGAGATTGAAGGACCCAAGAGTGTACAGCAGGAGTTCCCGCGATATACCGGGTGACCATTCTGATCCATTAAAATTCAGAAAAGTTTCCTCACTCTATCTGCCACTTAGTGAGACAGCTAACACAAGTAACTGGCGGGCCACCAGCTGAAACTGGCCACTCAACACAGCCGGCTCTAATGACGACGGAAATTTGTCTCTCTGAATTTGTCAACCATAGAACGCTCTTCCAACCTATGTCATTCCTAAATCTACTTTTTCATTAACAAGACTCTTCGACCATGCATGCACCATTTGCATTTTGTGACATGAATCCCCTCAAATTGACCATGCCAATACGCGGGCAAATAATGTGTTGAGCAGTTACCATGAAAATGGGATAGACGAGTTTACTTGTTTGTTAGCCCCCAGATACACGGTTTGCCATGCTGTCAGATTATTTCCTCTCTTGGACTTAGGTATTTCGTGCGGACCTTAATACGGGACTCGTCAGGTCTTTATTTATTTTACCATTAAAATATTGTTGTTTTTGTGGTGTGGCTTGTGAGTAATTGGGTAAGCTTTGGACGATTGATTATAGCAGCAAAGTTTAATCGTATTCGCACCCACAGAAGATTTTGTCGAAGTGATATTTTATTAAATAATTCATGCTCTACAAACTAAATCCACCAGACTGTTGAAGTATTTTACGACGATGCTATTATCGTGTTCAAAACGAATTAGACTTGGTGATCACACACTACAACTTTTATTTTAAATTGGGTAGATGCTACTAAACATGGGTGCTCGTGGGTAGCGCTACTCACCACGCCGCTATTCCGGTCTCGTTTACCCCCTTCCGTCGACACCACTTCTCAGTGTGTACGCATTCTTCGTGGAACATCCCGACAAAGCCCCGATTTACTTGGGTGACTGGAATTCATTATTAAATGGTATTAACGCTCCGTTATTAGAACGGATGGAGCACATTACCTTGGGTAGATACCAGTATAACACAGTAGGATATAACGAACAGTAAGGAAGTGCTTCAAAATTAAATCATAGTAACGTTATTGGGTCATTATGTACTCAATGGTTCAATGGTGTATGATGGGATAAAAAGCATAACTTTACAAGACCCACAGGATGGATATGCAAAAGAAAATTAAAATCAAAATGTTTCAACGTGGAACGTAAAGTATCAGTGGTTAAATCATTGCACTTTAACAAAGTGTTTTGTATCGTTTATCACTAAGATGAAAATCTAAGAGTCTTTCGAATGTCGTCATGTCTGGTGCGTTCACCACATAGTTTGGTAATGCATTCCAGTGAGAACAGATTCTAAGTGAGAAAAAATACATTCTACAATTCAAACGAGAGTGTTGCGTCATTAGTTTCAGGTGGTTGCCTCGGTTTTGTTTGTATGGGGCTAGAGTCAACAGTGATGTACATGGATGCTCACTTTCGGTTAATATCCGGTATGTGAGAGTAAGACCTCCGCGAAGCCGTCGGTATTCTAATGAGAACACACCGAGTACACGAAGACGCATTTCGTAACTTATACCGGATAGTCCACGTGTTGCTTTTGTGGCTCTTCTTTGGGGCTGTTCCAAGAGGCGGATGTCTCGTTTTAACCATGGACACCAGGCCTGAATTGCATATTCAACATGAGGACGAATGTAGGAGTTAATCAACAATGGTACTAGCTGTCGCTCAAAAGTGCAGAGAGCTCGCCTCAAAAGTCTCAAGTTCAAGTTCGCTACACTTGCTGCTTTCGAACATTGTAGCGAATTTCCAAGACTCTCTTGCACGATTATACCTAGGTCGCGTTCACTAGTCACGTGTTGCATGACGTGTTGCCCCAAAAGGTATGTGTTAACGAAGCTGTTGTGCACCGTCAGCAGGTGGCACTTTGCAGGGTTCAGTGGGAGCTGGTTCTTTTCTGCCCATTCGTTAATCCGGGTCAGATCTTCCTGGAGGTAGACACGGTCGGATGCTGAGCGAATTGCTCTCCATATTTTAGCATCATTCGCAAATATTTGCATTGGAGATATAATGTCTGCTGGAATGTCATTAATGTAGACTAAAAATAGTAACGGGCCGAGGACGGATCTTTGTGGAACACCACTGGAGACATAAAGGCTTTCAGAATAGGTGTCAGCTACTCTTACCTTGATTGCTCTGTCGTGTAAGTAGTCTTCCAACCAGGTGAGCAGGGAACCGTTGATACCGTAGGCAGCAAGCTTTTGGAGGAGAAAGAAGTGATTGACCCTGTCGAAGGCTTCAGAAAAATCCAGGTATTTCACATCTATGGGCACTCCTTCATCAGCCGCCCTGGTCCATAAGTCCCGAGTAATCAGCAAATTGGTGAGACAAGATCGTCTGCGTCGGAACCCATGTTGGGCATTAGAAATTATAAGTTGACTTTCAAAGTACCTCGTCAGTTTATCTGCGATTACCGATTCCATAACTTTTGATAAAACAGGAAGGAGAGTAATAGGTCGGTAGTTAGCAGGATCCGAACGCTTACCTCCTTTATATATTGGAGCGATAATTCCATTTTCCCACTCAGATGGGAGTGTATGGGAGTTAAGCAGACACTGGAAAAAGGTTGCAAGTGGTGTTGCTATGGTGGGGGCAAGGGTTTTTAGTACTTTTGGGCAGATCATGTCGATTCCAGGGGCACTGTACTCACGGAGAGACTGTAGTTTGCTTGCAACAGCTGCTGGAGTAAAGGTGACGCTGGATAAGCCAACGACATTTGTTGGGAGTTGATAGGGCGAAGGTCCCATGACATTTGTAGCTACCGAGCCAAACTGCAAGAGTAGAGCATTCGCGGCATCCACAGCAGTAGTTGTTAGGCCATTGGCTGTGCTGAGTGGTGGTATTCCGGGCTTAACCTTTCTTTTGTCATTCACAAATCTGTATAGCAGTTTGGTGTTACTCGTCAATTTCAGCACCATATTCTCCTGCGATTGGTACTTATCAACTCTTATGAGTGACGTGCAGTAGTTTCTTATGACTTTGTAATCCTGCCATGTGATATCACATGGGCTTAGCAAATGTTGCCTCCAGATTTCATCTCTTCTGTTGATCCATTTACGTGTTCTGCTCCGGATCCACGTATTGGTCCTGCGCGATGCTCGTAATGGTACAACCTTCGATGCTGATTGTATGACCCAGTTAATTTTGTCTTCAATTCATTCCACGCGTCATTCGCTGAGCTGTGCGTCTGTAGGTCCCAGTCAACGGTTGCTGCTAAGCTGCGCAGCTTATAATAGTCCGTAATAGTTCGTTGAGTCTCACTTTCTGTAGCCACAATACTGGCATAACATACGTAACCAAATGTTAGGACTGAATGGTCGCTACGGCCCAGTGGAGGATCGTATGTTACTGACTCAACCATCAACTCTTCATTAGTCAGGATTAAGTCCAGGAGTGATGGCTTGTTTGAACCGCGATGTCTGGTTGGTCGATGCACATGGTTATACAAAACTGCCATATCCATGAATTCGAGGAGTTTCGATTTAAATGATGGCCCATTAGGGGACACTGATGCTATTGAAGGAACATTAAAGTCACCCATTATAAGATAGTGAGAGTACTTTTGTGAAACAGCATAGCGGAGGGCGTTTAACAGAATGTTATCGCTGTCTGCTGATGAGTTCGGAGGTCTATAAATAACTGCTAAGAGGCAAGCATCACTCTTCTTCTGTGAACCAACATCTCGACCTGCTAGGTGCAGTCTGCGAAATAGTGCGTCGGGAATAACAAGGGAATTTTCGGTAAGTGCCTCACATTTCAGATAATCTCGATAGTAGAGAGCAACACCGCCCCCGCGAAATGGACGATCATTTCGAATGACTGACATCTCACTGAGTTCAATCTCCGGATCAAGTATGTCGTTTGAGAGCCAAGTTTCAGTGAATTCTATGAGGTCCCAAGTTGTTGTTTCATGTCGGTGGTGAAGCTCCGAGAGCTTAGAGTACAACCCCTGAGTGTTGGTGTAGCAGCATTGTATTCTTTGGCGCATCAGGAGCTCGGTTCGCTGTGAGTGACCGGCACAATAGTGCCGGTCTGCTGAAGATTTTTGAAACGGTTGTTTGCACAGTTGGCTGGTTTGAGATGGGTACAATTGAGGCTGGCTCATCTGTATCTAAGTTCTGTACTAATTGGAATGGTCTTAACCGTACTTCTGGTGGCCCAAGTTTCCTGTTGTCATGCCATGCTTAGATTGCCACTGATACCATTTCAGGCGCAGCCAAGGTAACTTTCAAAATTCGTGGCTCGCTACCTTGGTAGTTTGTGGAAGCAATTAGACGGGTGACGTCAAAAGCCACGACATTCTTCATGTCGTATAGTTCTGCGATGTACCGCCATTCTTCGATGTCGTGCTTCTGTCGTTCACTGCTATCGTCATTCTTCAATTCTGGCACACCATGAACCAGTACCACTTTCTTCATCTCATTTTGACGTGACGAACTAGGGTTGGATTTATGCTTCTGTCTTTCTGCCCATGGCCTGTCAGGAAAAATGCGGGCACTGACAGAAGAGTTCACTAGCATGTGTCTCGCTAAGAGAACATCTTCCAGATCACGCGTGTTGCCAAACGTTACTCGCAGTAACCGAGGTTCCCCTAAGTGTGGAGATGATGGATTTCGTGAAAGGCGTGTAAGACTAGTTGGGAGAATTTTCAGTCCGAGTGCTCTGGTTATTTCAGCCCACCAGTTTTGCTCCTCGGTTTGTCTACCTTTTAGCGATTCGCTAGTGGGTTCTAGGACGTTTGGACATATTACTGTCATCGCCTTTTGGTTGCGTAGTAATTGTTTGTTCCGCAGTTCCTTGTGAGCGTAGATTTGTCGAGTGGGGGTGTCTGGCTTGTCTTCCGTGAACAATACGCCAAGGCTACAGCAAGAATTTTTACGTGTAACACCGTTGGTTGCGCTATCTGTAGGGGTCAATTGTTGTTGACCAGCTACTGACGGAGGTGAGCATGCAATTTGTGCGTAACTCTGCATGCTTTGGCGCATTACGTGAGATTTGGGGTACCGTTCAAGCGGCCTGTTTTCACTGCTGTTTTTCACTAACGGTGTTTGCCTTTCGCTGGACTGGGTAGCACTTTTGCTAGAGAGCTTTCGCCTTTTAACAGGTCCAGGATTCGGGCTACGTAATGTACTAATCTGCAACTCGAGTTCTGAGATTTTCCCTCCCAGTGCTGCGATCAGTTCCTTTTGGTCTGCAGACGTAACAGTCAATGCTTCACACCTTATCGTAATTTTTTGAACAATCTGAGTGAGCCTAGATGTGACGAAATTCTACCTATACCATTCAACTCCCCCTACTACTCTTCTGTAATCTTATTTATCGGACTATTTGAACATATGTCACAAAACCACAAGCTATCTGTCGATACGCTGTTAGCTTCGTTAAGTGTAATGTTCACATTTGTCGCGTCATATGAATTGGCACAGAACGAACACGTGATTTTCGAGCGGATTTCAGTTCCCCGCTTGTCTGAGCCCCGGTTGACCTGAGCTTTGTTGCTCACTGGATTCCCGGTTGACAAACTTCTCCGGCCCATGGATCAATGGTCAGTATGCACTTTTAGGTTGCGCTGGTCACGTCGTTTGGCCGCCTCAGTTGTCTGCTCCAGTCAGCGCGTTTGGGTGGTGCGTCACTAGGCGCACGGGTATGCAAAATCACACAGGCTTTGTGCATTCAAAAATACTCCCTGATGCTAAACTATGAACCGTATCGCAATGAAGCAAATCTTCAAACGCTTAATTTACTTGTCTACACTGAATAAAATAGTTATTTCAATCCAAAGCGAATGCTTCAAATAGTCTTTCCCAGTTTGCCTATCCACAATCTTCCATCCACAAAACATTCTCCAAGATGGGAAGAACCAAAAGAAAATAGTACCGCGTCCTCGCTGAACATTCCATGGCAAAAATATGTTTCTACTACGTAGCAGAATGACAGTCTAGATTTCACAGTAAATACTCCTGTTAGTGCGTTACGTATATGAACATGGCATGTCGAGATCACTGACAGCGAATACTGATCGCAAAACATGGCACCCTGCGGTGTCTAACCAGCGGGTTTGCGCATCGAAGAATAAAAGTTACAGTTGAGAATTCACACCAAAGTCACAGCTACTTTCGTTCATTATATATATATATATATATATATATATATATATATATCACAAACAACCCGTATTTCTGCAGGCTATAATGGTTTAGAATCATATTGTTGTAGTAGCACTTGGGGACATTTTATTTTCCTTATTGTAGTAGTAACCAAATGGTCACCTTACCATCTAAGCAGTTCTATGTGGGTTTAACTGAATTTATAACAGTGTGACGCGCATCTAGCGCAGGCTACACTCCACCACAAAACCTATTGTTTATAGTCTTCGACACTATAAGAGGAGTGGGGTGGTGGCTGACTGCAGACAAAGTGCTGACGCTGAAGAGTTTCGTAGCAAATTCCGGATAAATTCCAGAACTCAAATGAAAATGCTGTGATGAAATTAAGTGCATACTAGCGATCCGACCTATACATATATCGCTTCACAAATTATAGAGCCAGATGTGTGGACGCTATATGTACACTGCATATTGTGTCATTTTGTCTCCCAGCGAACCTAGATTATATAGGGAAATGTTGATATCTAACTAAGTCAACAATTCATCATAACGATTTCCGTAAAATCTGGAAGGTATTCTACAGTTTGTTTACTCGGAGAAACAGTCTCTGCCGCATTCCATCCGATAGTTCTGCTTGAATAACATTAGATAACAGTCCCTCACGTGGTGTGGTGTCATTTTTGTATTATACGTTCGCTTAGTTGAAAATACTCAATGATTAGGTAAGTCAATTTCATGTCTGCCACATCATTGACACCGACCGTTATAAATTCCACTGAATTTAGCCTAATTAGCTGGGGAAGAAGTACGAGGCCTTCTAAATTGGTAAAATTCTCTGAGGAGTCTCGAGTGCTGTGTGATCATGCACCCATCCTCTCTGTTATACCCGGATAGCTTATTTCAAGTGCAGTCGCAACTAGAGGTTTGGCGCTTATGTAACGTCGAAGGGTCAAGTTGACCAAATGCCGTGCGCATAAGGATTACATGTTGATTTCGCGTCTTCGATGAGTATCTGATCATTACGAACAACTAGGATCATCACTGAGCGGTATTCCCAAAACATGCCTTACATTCTTCAGGCAAAATATGACCACCATGTTTCTATAATCTGGCAGACTGATAACGAAAATGAACCACCAAACATAAATTTGGAGGATTTAAATGACAGAAGAAACCTCATCGGCTATGCATGAGCACTGCCCGTTAGCGGAAATTGTGCTCATTTTAACTAATAACAAATCCCCTTGTCCTGACCTCATCTGCGAAGAGTAGGACATTTAAAGCCTTGGCATATTGCATCCAAAGGGACTGGCCGCTCTATCGGTGTATTGTGCGTGCTCGCTTGTTCGGTTAAATATAGGTACTACGCTCTACTTAGATGCTAAACTTAACATGCATCTACAGTAGCATAATGTCGGCTTGAAAATACCTAGCCAGCCAATGATAATAAGTAAATTTTCACTCAAGCTGGATTGTGTCCTGGTGTCTGGGATAGGGTAGTAACTTTCCGTACGTTTCATGATTTAGTTAATCTTGTGAGTTGGCAAATGCAGAACGAAAAGTACTAGTTCCTTATGCATTCTCAAATACATTGAGTAATCGCCCAATAGATAATTGAAATAATGTCATGAAAGTGACTTTTGCTCACGGCTCATCTATTAACACACAAAATGAGCTACATCTATGCACAAAGGTTATTCAAGATGCCGAGGAAATAACATAAAGTAAATTTGGGTAATAGCTTTTCTCTTTTCTTCCTGCTTCTCGCTCTTTTGTTTCCGTTGTTGGTGCTGCGTTTTTATCATTCGTTGTTAAACACCAAGTGAATCCCCCACGAGCTCAGTTAGAACATGGTAATGTGTGAGCTTACGAGTAATGTCTGTGTGTTCCGTCGGGTTTTCTTCCCTAACTAGTTTTAAGTGCCCTGTGGTTGATGAGTTGGTCATTTCTAAGCCCGAAATCCAAAAAGTAAGGTTTAGCTGCTGCCCTGATTCAACTGCGTGACGGAACATGGTTGTTCAAGATAAATTAGGTGATAAGTATATGCAAGTTGGCTTTGAACTGGCGATGCTAATACACAAAGCATATGCATCGAAATTATCTGTGATGAAAATATCATTACCAAGGGCATGACAACCTTAGCATGACAACCTTAGACGGGAATCAATTAACGAGGCAAAAGTTGTAGAAGTAAATTGACAACCGCAAGGCCCACGCTGCTGGCTATAAACCTGCTACGACGCTACCCTTAGTCAGTAAACCGTGTTTCCATACCATCCACCGGTTAGTAGGTTAGGTGGCTGAGGTAGCGTAGACCTTCCTCAACTCCTCTGCTAAGCGGTCCTAACGCATGAGTAACATTCCCTTTGTTCAAGACCCAAAATTAACTACCTCTGCATGCAACCAGTTTCAGTAATGAAATCGGGTTCCCCTACATCTACTGCCCGATAAAGTCTTAGGCCTCGAACTTAACTAAGGTACTCTTATACGTTGAGGTACTTACAATATGGCACCTCGGAGTTCAGCACTTGAGACTCTGCCAAGCAATGAGCGACCGGCGTATATTTGTCTTTAGTGATTTATGACGACTGGTTCTGTGTAAAGATCAGCACCTGGATAAGTAGTAGCAATGTAACTATCTGCATACAGTATATCGGACAATCGCTTCAATACCAGGTTCTATGGGACCGCCAGATCAGCTAACTGTTCAGGTTTCAAAAAATCCTTAATGAGATAGTTTAACTTATAGACTTCCAACTTCGGGTAACTAACTTGACAAGAATGTCAGATAGCAAACTCTTGCGGAACTTGTGCCTGTTTCGCAGTAACCGTAGCGCAGTTTCTTAACTAAATTAGGAAATTCACCATTCGTTTCGGTGACATAAGGACTCGCGTACGCGATAATTCGCCTGAATGCCGTGTACAATAACTGTTTCATGTCACTGACCATGAGTTTGTACTCTATTTGACTGTCTACTGGGCCACGGCTGCCCAGGTCACCCTCGATTCATGAGGCACATCATGATCAACCCAAACGGAAGACTTCTAGGTTTCCAAAACATTTGCATTTGGTTGACGCGTGATGCGCCAAGTTTCAAGTTTGTCTTTCACACAGTGTAAGAAAGTGATACGGTTCCATTGAGAGAGATCATTCAGTTAGCACTTTCAAAAATCCAGACGTACTGATTAACGACTATCAGTGTAGAACGTCTTTCCAACATTCAAAACCACAGCATAGTTGCATCATTTCGTCAGCTACATGACTAACAATCGCCCACCCTACCTTCACGTCATCCGTTAACGCAAGAAACTCGACTAGATGACACCCAGGACATTGTTCATGGAGACAAAGAATGAACGTAGCCTCGAGAATAATCCTAGTGACAGACCACAGTCCACCCCAATATGATCGGACTATGAACACCTAAACCTGACTAGTAAACGCTGCTGAGGAAGAAAGTTCCCGGATCGTCCGGGGACAGAGTGCCCAAATCCGCATGTCTGCAGCACTTGGAGTAATACTCGGTGATCTAAGCGGCCGAAGGCTTTGCGTACTTCCAGAAAAATCACATGGATTTCAGTTTCATTATGTCCCTTATGTTCTAAATGGTACGTGTATTTAGTAAGTTTATACTCCATGACAAATGTTGGAGGAAGCCGTGTTGCTCCGGTGCTATGATGTCAAATCTTTAGAAGTAGCAGATTATTGCCCAGGCAACCGTAGATCCAAGAAAGTTGTGAGCTCTGGGATCACTGGACGACAGTTAGCGTGTTCCAAACGGCTGACATCTTTTTAATTTGGGATAATAATGCCTGTTCCCAGTCGTTAAAACCAGCTGTTCGTACTAACATATTGAATGAATCGGGATTATAGCTCAGCCATCCTATCAGTTACGATTTCCAGTGTTTTCGGATTAACTCAGGGGTTTGCTTGTTGGTGTGCATTGATGGCAACTTCCTAAAACATTCGCTGAACTGAATGTGACGAGGGTAAACCCTGGCTTCTGGGAAACCTGGACCGTTATGTGCCAAATGCCGGTGTCGCGATGGAATATTGGGTCAAATCAAAACCAGAAACAATTCGTTGCACATAAAAATTGGGTGTTGCTCACCAGCAAACACTGCATCTTCTGCGTTTGGAGCACGTCACTTGGCCAAGATGGGTGGGAGACTGTCATCTCTCCTATCTGTAATCTGCTCATATGTTCAACAACAGAATTTGATTAACACGTATCTGTCACATCATTCATTGCCTGTTGTGTTAATTTCTCCTCGTAGACAAGTGTGGCGTATTGATTATGTTGCACCAAATATTGGTTTTAGCGTTCAGGAATACGGTAACTCTATATGCATGCAATGCTTCGTCTCTTTCCTCCATGTGTTTGCGGGTTCTGCTCCCAATAAATGATGGTGTTCATGCAGATCGGTTATGTCTAGTTTCCGGTGCGGATATGATCAGAGCACTGCACTTGCCACCAAACTCCCCTCATGTATTAATGATGGAAAAGTCATCCGAGAACTACCAGGTGGATTCGCCAACCAGTTTTGTCTGAAGCTCATAATGCGTGCATGTACGATACAAGTCAGTGCGTTGCATTTTGCATGCATTTTGCATGCATTTTGCTGTTTATTCCCCTTCACATCCGTCCAGCGGTAAGCTATGTGGTAGAAATCAGTAGCTTAGTGTTAACTTATTGTCAGTCTATCTTATATGGAGTAGCAGCAAACAGGTACAAAATAAAAATTTTTCTGCTCTATCACATCACTAAAAGGCTGAAAGTGTTGTAGATTCCAACTTCTAACATGCTTCCTTGTTTTATATATGCGCCATTTTACCGGTGCGGTTTTCTTTAAGCCTAAGTGCCGGTAAGTATGGTATATCTTAAGAGAACAACAAAAGATTTATGTTTTAAGAGTAAGAGGTTAAATGTCCTTCAATTGAATACAGTGCTCAAGTGAATACCTGGACGTCACGTTACTCTGTCGAACTATGTGTAACCTCGTCAACAGAGTTGAATTCTTCATATCGTGCTCCACGTTTCGTCGATTTTCTACTTGACATTTCGTTGCACTTCGCTGAATTTGCACTTTTTGTCTCGGCTTGACTAGCATCATCTGCTGAAAGTCTTTTATCTAGAATAATTACAGCGTAGACTGTTTCTACAATGTTTACGAATTTGGGAAATCTTTAACTTTATTTAATAGTGAAATTGTGCGCAGATTTGAGCAACTACCCAGAATTTTTATTGCTTTGGAATGATAAATTCTTCTGCTTTCAAGCAGGCTTTCACTCGTGACTCCATCGACGTGTGTTGTAGCTACAGTGAAAACTGTTCTCACTTTGAAGGAAGCAGCCGCCAACTACCCACGCTGCTGACTTCAGGCGGTGCGATCGACCAACCTACCTATCACGATACTTGCAACTGCCAGACGCCTTACGCACAATCACGTGAGGCACGGACGAAACACACAAAGCACGAGGAGCCATTCATCTGACACTGACCTGGTGATTGGCGGCCAAACGCTAAGCGACGGCGAAGCGCCACGTACAAGCAAACTAGGTAACGACCCTTCGGCCATGGCAGTCACAACACCGGTAGCCCCAAACAAAATATATTATGCCAACGAAACATTTACATAAAGAGTAAAAGTAGGCTTGATATTTACAAATTGCATTAGCTGGCAACATGCGAACTGCGTCATAGTCTGTCGACCCGAACTAAAGTAATAAAATTTGCCGGGCTAACTTGGATTCTGTCTAAAGTGTATGGAAATTCAACTTGTAAAATGCGTACCAGTATTAGTCCGAAAGTACGACTGTCTGATCATCGAGAAAAAGCAGCGTTTAAATGCGATAATTTATTCGTTTGAGGCGACAACGGCAAGGCTCGTGCTTTATCCGTCTCCCTCAAATGCTACCTCGAAACAAAAGAAAAGGACCAAGCGTTCACAGGCTACGCAATACTAGAAACCATACCAAACATGAACCAAGTCTTCGTCGCGAAAAATGGAAGCGTGCATAGCTCAACCGCTCACATCCTCATATCCGATGCATCGACTGATGCAACTTATTAACACCCAATTTTATGACTGATCAAAAAGTTACGAATGAGTAGTGGGGATTTCGGTTTAATTCAGCGATAATTCATCACGGTCTACTCACAGTTAGTGGGCTTTAGTAAGTTTGGACAAGAACCAGACAGCGATGGTTAGAACTTCAGGGTCTCGTCAGTGGTTTGTCTGCAATCAGACCCCTGCTAGGCTTAGACCCATGACTTTCGGAAGAAAACAAGCAATGCAGGTACTGACCAAAAAATTCTGAAGCGATCTACAGACCGATCTATTTATGCAACCGTTGCTGCTCGATATAATCAAACGTGACCTCAGTCGCCTCAAGCAGTACAACCATAAGACAAGTTAAGGACCAGATGCAACCTACAGTACATCAACAAAGCCCTCGATAAGCGTGTTTCCCACATCACGGAAGATTAGGGGGAATTACGGTACCCTGAAACTTAGTAGCGCCAACTTTCCTAAATATTATGACAATCTTCCTAATGGGTAAACAGCAAGATGATTTAAAGCAATGGGATTTCCTTTATAAACGAAACTGATAGCATGATATACAGACTAATATAGTACGCATTATTAGACATCAAACATCGAAGCACTATGGGGAGTCCCGACTAACGCGAATAATATTAGTATCCACAAATAATATGGGCATTGTGCTTTTGTTGGCATAATGACTTCAGACAGAACATAGTGTAATAAGCATATTTCCGGATGCTCTATGGAGCGAACGCCAGCGATACAAATACGCATCAAACTACTAATACGCCGAGAGAAGCAAAAAAGACTTCCGTTCTTGGCGTGCTAAGCTACCAGGATTTAGAGACGTAAAAGCCCACGTTCGTGACCAGGAAAAATGGCGTTACACCCGTGAATTTCACTGAAAATTCACAGTGACTTCTGACTTTGATGATAAGAAAGATTTCGTAGGCCCTTGAGGTTCTTTGCGGCCCTGCGTTGTGCCTTCACTAGCACTTCTAAGCCGTTCTTTAAACGAGGTTGCCAAGCTTAGATGGCGTATTCAACATGAGGGCGCACGGAAGAATTGTGTCAACAGCAAAACAGATGAGTCGAACCTTCCTAATGCGCTCCGTTGCAAGCTGAGGTGCTGCTTGGCGCTCTTCGCAGCTGCCTCTGACTGCTTTGAACAGTTAAGATCACTCTGAATGAGCACACCTAGGTCGCGTTCCTGGGAAGTGCTTTGCAATATATTTGACTCAAGCCTATACACCTACTCAAGCATATGGCAAAATAGAATAGTGTGATATTTTTCCACGTTAAACAATAGTGTATTCTGAACTAACTAGATCGAAATCCTGTTGAGGTCACGCTGCAGCTAGTCGTGGTCGTTCGATTCCCTGGTCATTCGCCATAACTTGATATCATCCTCGAAGAATATGAAATCGGAAGTAATTTTCCTTGCCAGATCGTTTATGAAGATCAATGAAGGACGGGGTCCTAGCACCGAGCCTTGTGGTATGCCGCACTCCGTCTAAATTGCGTCGGACAGGGATTCTCGTACCCTCACTTCCAGCAGACGTTGGTGCAGGAAACTACCTATCCAAGGCATTTGTGAGACATCAGTGCCATAGAGCTGAAGTTCATGGAGGCGAATTTGGTTGTCTAAGCGATCAAATGCTTTCTTGAAGTATAGGTGCATGACATTAACACCTGTTCTGCCATCAACTGTTTCAGCCCAGGTATTACGTGTGATGAGCTGTTTTGTCTTTTATGAGCGTTTTGTCGGAAGCTGTGTTGCTCTGGTGCTCTCATGATTTTCTAGTCACTGCATGAGTGCCTCAGCGATGACAGATTTCCTAAACTTGGAAAAGCGTAGGGAACAGCTTTATCGGACGGTAATTGTGCGGGTCGATGCGACTACCTCCCTTATGAATAGGAATGATTAAACTTTGCTTCCGCATTGCCGGAGTTTGGTTCTCCTCTAAACAGCGCTAATAGAATATAAACAGAGGTTCTGCCAGATCACTGGCTGCTGCATGTAAGGCCTTCGGTCAAATGTTATCGACACAAGGAGGGCTGTAGATAAGCAGGGACAACAGTTTCTTTGACACTGTATCTGGATTAAACGCGATAATAGATAAAGCTGACGGTGAGACGACAGAAGCAGGCATAACCGTTGGAACCGTTATTCTATAGAACGTATGTGAATAACAGAATCGTCAGAGATCGGCTGCTTCGTTTGCTGATCCCGTGCACCTGTCAGTCATGAAGGTTTCTGGGATTCCTCATTGCACCTTACGAAGGCCATTAACCTGTCGGTATTGGAGTCAGCAATTTGTGCAGAATCGTTTCATCAACTGTTGCTGATGAGTCACTTAGTCCTCGCGGATCAAGCTGAAACAGAAGTAAGGTTTCGGAATTCTGGGAGTCCATGTAAGCTCTCCATGATAAGTCCCTCAAGGACATGCATTAACGGATGCTGCTTTTCAGAATTGGCGCTTCTCCTTTGGTGATGGAGAGATTTCTGCTCAGACGCGTGCGTAACCGGTGTGATACATGTCTATGTGAAAGTGTCCTGGCGTTTTCTGGGGGTGGGGTACAGTTAAGTAGGTCCAAAATGCCTTCTTAACAAGCGTGGATAACATGTTCTAGTGCGTAACAGTATACAATTTAACATCACCTTCCTCAGGATATTTCTCATAAAATACATAGTTAAGCAATAAAGTGACAGGGTCAATGCTACCCAGAGGTGTTCTTGTAATTATTCCGCCAAACATGAGTTCTTCGTTGGTGAAGACAAGATCAAATATAGACGGCTTGTTGGCAGTTCGGAATCTGGTGGGAGAGGTCACGTAGTTTTACAGGTAGCTGGGAATTGCTTCTTATAAACAGGCTTTAAACTACATGCTATCGTTCGCCGCTATTTCAAGCTCGTGCTCATTAAAACCGCCTGCGATGTGAACGTGACTGTATGCCTTGCTCAAAGCAACCTGAAGAACGTGGTTTAGTTTAGATTCCAATTCACAAGTAGCGTTTGGTGGACGGTAAATCACAGTTACTATACATGCGTTTTTGTTCTGCAACAGTAGCCAGCACCATAACGAATCTGGGGCACGGAATTCTAAGTAATCAATCAGTTCACATCGGAAGTTAGCATTGTAATAGAGAATTACGCCACCACTTCTTTTAGCTCTGTTATTCCGAAGCAGCGACATACCAGGTGAATTGACCTCAGAATCTACTATCTCAAGGCTTAACCATGTCTCAGTAATCATACTGAGATCATGCTCTTGTGATCACTGGCGTTTTCTAGGTCCGGTCAGCTTAATAAGAAGACCTTGAGCATTAGTATACAAACATGATAGCGTTTTTGATGCTATATGTGTGTGGGTCGACAACAAATTCGTGTTTAGCGTAGTCGAATGTTCGTCGGTCGGCCGCTGATCGTTTCTTGCCTGTCATTGGTTTTAGACCAACATAATTCCAACAACGGTTCAGAAAATTGTACACTCCGACTTGTGGTCATCGAGAAAGCTACCGATGAACGACACATCGTAGGTGCAAGTGAGAACAATATCAGACTGCATTCTTATCGAGATTTTGCAAGCCGCCCAAAAAAACAATTTGGTGCCGGCCTCTCATCGGTCGGCACGAACACATCTCCTTCATGTGCTTCTACTCACAAGCTTTGACAGACACCAAGCTGCCCTCCATTTACACTAACGCTTAAGGATTACTGAGTAAACTTTCCGAGATGTGGTTGCGTCAAGAATAAAAGGTCTGTGAGCTCATCTCTATAACGGAGTTGTGGTAACGCTGCGACATAAGTGACATGGAGATTGCACTATCAGGCATGTCCGTTGTTCGGCACGATCAATCCAACAAAGATGAAGGGGTGGCTCTATACTAGCGCAGTGACCTCCAATGTGAGCCCATAGAGGACCCCGTTAGTACGGTACAGGATTGCAGTTAGTGCCGTCTACGTTTCGAAGGCGACGACACCTATTTTTGGCGATCGTTTAACGCCCTTCCTACTCCACACCTGAGGTGAACTTCTATCTAGCATCTGTATTAAGGTGGATAAAAAACAAGAAGCACAGTCACTTTCTTATTACCAGTGAGTTCAATATCCACAATGTGGAATCCCAAGTCTCTCTTGGAGAACATTTTAAAGTGGATCTGCTAGTGGTTGTCTCCAGTTTCCCGCTGTATGGCCACGTCAACACACCCACCAGATTTCATGAGAAAGAGTAGCCGTCAAGACTGGATCGAATACTCACCAACGAAGAATGCTGGTCGAGGTGATCGTCGACGTCCTCTTGGGCAGCAGCAATCATGGAGTCCTGCTCTTCGAATATATTTACTAGGCAAAATATCCCGTGACAATGACAGACGCAACGCGATAGTAAATACGCTAGGCTATATTAGCCCGACTAGGTGAGATAACCAATTGGATTTTTCTGGCGGACGTAATACCGCCTAGCGTATGGGAATATTTCATCATTCAGTGGAATTCTCTGGTTGAAGAAGCATCAGCGACAAAAAATTCCACTGGAGAGACGTGGTCTCGTTTCTGCGAAGCAGGATACGCAAAAGTATAACGGGGCGAAACTCAGTCTAGCATAACTACAAAGTATCTCCGAGGAGCACCGATAAGTGGAAGGCCTATGCAACCTAACGTAACCACTGCACCAAGCTTGTTCGTAAGGATAAAATTGTGTACCAGAAGAAACTGACAATAGGTATGGCCTCAAACTACAAGATTCTGTATCAACACGAAAGGTGAAGCAGAGAATTCCTCCTCCTCCAACAGTGGATGGACCCACAAGGAAACCGCGAAAATCCTGCGCCTACAATATTCTGCAATATTTTATTGCAATTACAGGCCACCTAACCTTATGACAAGGGTTGTCTCACCCCTAAAACTCACCCACATATACTTCACGGCGGAATCTGTATTAAAATAGCTGTGAAGTATACGCAAGCACAGCTAGCAAGGAGTTGATTATACACACCCAAGATCGCTAGCGGAGACAGGAGAGTGCTTAGCTGAGTCTTCGATTCGATTCCTCTAAAACTGTTTTGGCGAAATCTAGTGCCCGACATGTGGAAACACGGGGTGATTATTCCTATTCACAAGGGAGTTAATCGTTCTAATCCAGCCAACTACCGTCCCATAATCTTAATACAGGTTCTTTCAAAGGTCATGGAAGCTATTATTTCTGATGCTCTAAAGGTCTACTTGGAAGTATTTAACTACCCCACACCGGAGCAGTAGGGTTTTCTATAAAATCGGTCGCACAGTACAAAACTACTAATGGCAACATCCAGCCGGACTGAAGCAATAGACTCTGATATAGGAGTTGATGTAGTCTTTTAGGACTTTTCAAAGGCGTCCAACCGGTTAGACCATATTTTTTCTCCAAACTCCAGAACTTTGGTGGATCTGGGTGGATCTGGAGCTCTCTTCTATACCGGCGCTTGGAAATACGGGTGCGTGAATCCCTGTTAGATTCCATCCAAGTTAAATGCGGAGTACCACAATGAACAGTATAAGAATGGCAGTTATTTTTTGATGTTTAACAACGCTGTTACACATCTCATAATCACAAACTGCCTGCTTTATGCCGCTGACAACAAGGTGTGGACGGCGATCAATACACTAGAGGATCTCATAGTAATTCGAGCCGTTCTGGATAGTGTATATGCCTGGTCAATCCAGAATGCACTTCAATTCAATGTGGACAAATGTACAGTGCTGCACATACGGAACTGAGTAGTGTCTACCTACCAACCAGGAGCTTCAAATTCTTCTGAAGAGAAAGATCTGGGAGTTTTCGTCCAAGCGGACGTTGGATTTACGAATCAGGCTGAAACGGTGTCAAGGAGGGGTATCCGATATGTGGACCTCATGAAGAGTGCATTTGGAAGATTTGACAGTTGAATTTGTTCACAGCTCCTCGGCTCATACATACTTTTACATATTGGGTACACAATACAGGTCTGATAGTCTTGGCATAAGAATGATCTCACTGTTTTAGAGACGCTGCGACGCAGTGCAAACAAACATTTCAAATGTTTGTATAGTTCGCCGTATGAGCGCAAGCTTCGATTGCTCAGTGTTTTCAGCGGACAAAATCGACGGTTGTGTGGGGACCTAACATTTGACATACCAAATTTTGAGAAATTCCAAATGCCTGCCGCCATTTGCTAAAGCTCAACCGCAGTAGTAAGTTGAGAGGTCACGATCTCAAGCTGGCACAGCAGTGCCGTCGTTTGGAATGCTGTAGGAATTTCTTTTCCTTAGGCGTTTGCAGAAAGTGGAATGACCTACCGGAATCTGCCATTTGTACTCCCACGCTGGTAGAGTTCAAATCCCGAGCTGACCGTGCACTTAGTTCGCTGCATCATCTCACATGATCCATTAAGCATGGATAAACACAAGTGTCTGTAAAGAATTCACTGGCAGCCAAAGCACCGATTTCGTTCCAACTTTTTCATCTCTTCTATGTGTACACCAGAAGTAGACACGATTTTACCAACATCCATTTGCCGTCATTACTTATGGAGTTACCTTAGACTTACAGTCTATACTACGTATACTTAGGTGAGTTTACTGGTATAAACCCAATTTTGCTAACAAGTTCTTAAAATTTTGAAGTTTCACCATAACCATCCTACGGGACCTGTTAAGCACTAGCATTTTTATCCGTGTAAAACCATTGTTCCATTGTTCCACTGTCATATACATGCCCTAATTTTCAACAGAAAACGCGCAAATGCATCTACGACGACTTTCCTGTGTAGACTGACTGAAATACCGTTTACCTATAATATGTACAATCACGATGTGTTATAATACCCACTGCAATTGCCAGCTTATCATTGTCCTTTCTTGACTATACGTAACAGGACACAGGATGTCTAAGCCCTGGTTACATTGTACTTATGAATGCCAAAGCACACTGTCTGCGGTTTGATTGTTTTTCTACAAATGCTTCATACCATTCTCTCCGAATTGTTTGCAACGGTATTGCACCATTTCCCGCGACCGTGGAGTCTACGCAGCCGCGAATTCTAATTGGTCCTTTGGATGTACCAATATTTTAACAATCCAGCAAGATAGGTGATTGGGCGTTAATCTGAATACTATTACCGTCTGTGATTGAATGGCATCTGATACGGTTGTTTCAAACTGAGCCAAATCAAAAATCCAATTCCTGATTTTGACTGCAGAGGAGATAAGAAGCTAACGTTCTGGCATGTTCTTGTCGTCTTCGCCCGTTGTCCAATCAGAGTCCAATAAAACTGCTGTGCTTCTCTATGACTATCTGAGCGATTACTTTTTGAAATGGTATCTTCCGCTCGTGATAACCTCAGGATTCGCAGGGTCTGTGTTCTGCCTTTTGTTCCTTTTCCATACAAGACTTTTTCCAACCAATATGAGGATTTGGTTGATTTGTATTTGTATAGGGGACTTTTGTACACTGGCGTTTGAAGGAATCTGGATGCTAATCAAGGTGTGGTACAAAGTTGACATTCGGGATGTTGACGACACTATCTGTATCTTGCACACATCCGCATCAAACTATTTTTTCTACTGGTCGGCGTACGTGCAGTGCTTCATGTCCATGCAACGTTGTTACATTGTGCTAAATCCACTGAAATCAAAATCGAAGTCACTGTCATTACATCGTCTGCTGTACTGCCTTGGTTTTGTGTCTGCGCTTCTTATACTCCCGATATTGCCTTACCCAATTTATTGGCGCGTCATTGACGGTGACTGTGACCCAGTGAATGATAGGATATTTCGTCTGACCACGCTGTTGGATCTGATTTTCTGGGGTCTCACCCCTGTGATTTTAATGTCCACATCAACCGTGATTATCTGGCGGAATCTATTACAAAGACGCAAAACTTTTGGGGATGTAGGGCAAATGTTTGCGCGCCGTACAATTCGTCAGATCAAACTCACGAAACATCAGTCACTTCCTACTCTTAGCAATCCTTCTCTGATGACCCTCCGAAAAACGGATTCAATGGAAACGTTTCAAGGATTGGAACTGGCTACTAAAGATAACAACTTAACTCATGTGCACGTTGCAGTGTCATCCATAGAGCTCTTGAAGTTGCCGAAACAATTAATATCGGAATCAAATTTTAAGGAGCAGAATATAGGGACAGGGAAGGAAAGTCATCAACATGTTGCTTTTCTTCTGATATCTATGAACTTCGTTTATATCGCTAGTGTGTATCCGCTTATTATTTATTTTATATTTCTCAACTTTATATTTGATACCATAGATAGGGATGTGCATCGTTTTGTGTATTATCTGTTCCGCAGCCTTTGCTTCTTGAATGCGTGCACTAACTGGGTATTTTACTGCCTCGCCGGCACAAAGTTTCGAAAGCGAATGCGGCACATCCTCCATTTGTGTTGCGGCCGTTTCTGCAAAACCTCGAACGCCCTTTCTTCAGTCCCGTTGGCAAGAGGGAGATTTCTTATCACGTCACATTTGTGCAGACGATGTAGCTGTCACGGCGACCCCATGAGCGAAGTGTGAGTTGCTTCATCCGACCACATCATCTAACACTTTAAAGTTGTATGTGACCAGTGTGTAATTATATAGATAAGCTTTGGTTCCCCAGCGATTACTTATCTGAAATCGTACCTTCTTTTCTACTCAAGAGAATCGCATGAGCTGGTGCGCGAGTAAGAGCTATTACACAGTATGTCTGTTCAGTGCAGCAATAACAATACAATATGGCATCTATCGTTAGCAGAAAGATGATACTGAGTTACAACAGTAAGGGGAAACAGCTTTACTAAGTCTAAAATGACTAAACTGACTAATGACGTCAAGTTTAGAAATCCAAACTTGAAAGGAAATATGCTAACAAGTTAAAGAATGAGCCAGTGAAGTTAACATACTGTTTGCATAAACTGAGATTGGGCTAAATTGATAGGAACCCAGTTTTATTTCTACATTAAGCATCTCTCGATCAACAACACCATGTAATGAAAGTAAATTTGTATGTAATTAATTAATCTTAGAATACCCATAATGTGGGTTATAGCGGGTTATATAGGGTTATATAGCTTTGTTGGAAAGCGAATTTCACGGTACGCACGATCGAAGGATTGTAATAAGTTGAAAAATTGCAGTTAGGATTATGAATTGGCAAAGTTAACTGGAAAACTCTTCATGTGGTGTTGACAGCAAGCGCAGATATTTGATGGTAAATAGGATTGAGGCTCTATGCTTCTGGTATGTCATTGGTAACTACTCAGATCCTGACAGTGTCTATCATATACCCATTAGTATTGGGAATTATCCTTTCTTAGAGGATCCGGGGGAAAACAATGCAGTACTCTGGTTATATCTATTTGACACACAACGAATTATGCTTGTGTCCTCAGCTGAACTCTGGTTATTTGTTGAAGAATTATGAGGTTCGGACAGAGTCAAGTTCCTTCGCAATTGCTCATTTTCGAATTTCCCATGCCATGCCCCTCGATTTCTTCCAGCTTACGTAGTTTCCTAAATGGATGTCTTAAGTTTATATTGGATGTAGTATTTGTGTAAAACATGAACATTCAGTGGCATCACATTACTGAACGCGTTAAACTGAACTAAGTCCCCTGTCGAAGTTTCAGAAATGCTGTCTTAGTCTGATTAGAGCAGTGCATCATCACTGTGGCTGCATTTCTCCCAGTAGCATTTGGTATTACCGGACGCAGTTTTAACGCTGAACGGTGTTGAGCACCACATTCTGTCCAAAGTAGTCGAAAAGTGTACTAAGTACGTTTGTCTGCAGTGGTTATTAAAGAAAGCAGTTGCAAAGTCACCAAAGGGCAGTATACCCGTTTCCATATCTGAGGCCTGTAAACATGGACATGGTCCAGGTAGCCAAAGGCTCTGAAGCTGGCCTAATAAGTTACTTTTATCCCAGTTCACTGTCGGAACTTTGAGGTCTTCACTGACAATGCCCGGACCAACACAAAGAATTTCTTCATCTAAGTAAAGCTAGGCTGCAGTTCAAACTGACCTACCAAATGTTGCTTCTAGCAAATAGAACGCTATAAACGGTTGTGATAAGTTAATGTTTTGTGGGTAGTGACTCTGAAGCTTTGTCCAAGAAACAACTTTGTCTTGCCAAGAAGTGATATCGATTGTCCCTTAAGACTCTAGTCTGTACAAGATTAGTGGGAGGGAGACTCAATTTCTCAGTTGCTGCGGGAGGTATACTTAAATTTGTCCTCCGCGCCAGACTTTGCTCATTCTAAACAGCCGTGTGAATTGACATTGTAACTCAGTGGGCCTTTGATCTGTGTATTTTCGAAACCCATCATCAGATGCTTCTTGCCACTTGAGTGGTAAAAAGCTGTGATCTGCTCCATTTCCAATTGCGGTGACACGAGCCTACTGGTTAGACGTAGATATGCTTGCTTGACTGGCCAAAGTATTCAAGTTCTTACTGCGAGATTCAATGGAGAACCAGTTAAATAGACGCGCAAAATGTATTTCGTAACAGATTTTCATATCTAAGGAACTAACAAGTGGATAGAGAGAGCTGGCTTGAAGCGCCTAATACTTCACATGATGTGGGCGTGCTGTTCGTCGACTTCACCAAGGTATTTGACACTTTGCTCCATTCGCGGTTCTCACTAGAACTGAGGTCTTCTGAAATATATGGCCGTGCTCTTCAGAGGGTGGCACTCTTTCTGAATGTATACGAAAAGCATATACGGGTTAGATACAGTCTTTCGATACACAGGGCTCTTTTCTGGGTGTCGTTACTGTTCGCAGTCTACGTAAATGAATTGACTAAGGAGCTTGAGGTGCTATTGCTCTTATTGCTGATGACCTAAAGCTCTGAAATAGTGTGGATATCCCTGATGGTCCTGAGGTTCTTAAACGGGCGCGGGATTGGTCTACCTTGTGGTTGTTGACTATTAATAGAGACAAGTGTTCATAGCTGCTTAACAAAGCGGCTGATTCGTACACCAATTTTTAAGCAATGGGAATGATATTTCTCACGTCAATCATTAGTTTTATCCAAATGTCGTCCATTGTTTCGCTCTTCACACTGGAGACAACTGGAAAATGTCGGCTAGCAATGGGTTTCGCATGTTGCGCATTATCGGAGGTTCTTTCGGAACCCCGAAGGCCGATATAACTATCAACATCTTAGCAGGTTTAGTGCTATCCCGCCTAGAGTATTGCGTTCGGGCTTGTTTACCACATCTTCTCTAGAACGAAATAGGGCTGGAATGGGTGATACAAGTCAGTTCTAGGTTAGTCCAGGCGTTACGAGAGCAGTCGTATCCCGAAAGCATAGGTAGTTTGGGAATGCGCTAAATGCATTATCGAAGAATTTGTGGGGACTTGACTCCTACCTACCATTTTCTCACGAGATACCGTTGTCCCGACTTATCCTGACTATTTAGGCCCAGCAAGCTATCCTGTTTTTGCGGCCACTTCAGCAAGCTGCACGAATCGCAATCCGATCGCGTTAGGGCGGACACCTGTTTATCGCGTCAATTTATCCAACACTGGAATTCACTTCCAGAGACCGTGGTTGACGTATTCACAGCAAAAAGCTTTGAAAGTTAGCTAGATGCTCTGGGGTGGCAATATCAAACTTGTCCCTTCTCCTAACTGACTCATCCTTTCAAGCTTACCTTTGTACGCCTCTACACAAGTCTTCTCTTAAAGAAAATCCTCCTCTCACTTCTTGAATTGCACTCCTAACACTTTCATGTTTTACATCACCGGCATACCGGGGATCGGTACTACAGGATGCGTAGGAAATAGCAGGTTGACCACGTCCTTTATCCGGTGTGTGGTTTAACTTTCACCAAAAATTAAACAACTTTGGCTATTACCGGTTTAACCGCACATGAAAAAAACACTGGATTTTGCTGCCGTTCCAATCCCATTTGAAGTTAAAATTGACCCAACTACCTATTATATTAATCAAGTTGTTTAAGCACGAATAGTTTTGGAGCTGGTCACACTGCTGTTATGTTTAGTAGCTTTTGCACCAATGCTACGGCAATGATGGATCTCCGCACAGTTGATTGGATAATGGAGAGACACAGTAGGCAAAATTTTGTGGTTTTGCACAGATACCACCCATACGAAAGCGGAATATTATTAAAATATTTCTTACATTTAATAGTAGTCATTGTCATAAGCAAGTTAGCAACTATTGCGATAATTGGTAATCTAGATGCGGAGGAGACGGTCCCAGCTCACTCGATCAAGAGTCATATGTTTCTTAAGCACTTTGGGAAAAGAAGGAAAGTATCTTTTTCAAATAATTGCTGCACTAATTTATCTGTGGATACATTTTGGTCTCGAGAAACAAAACCGTGCTTAGTAGGAAATGGCGACAATTCGGAATACTGGGGGGCTTAATTCAGTCGTAGAGTGGTGACCACCGGTTGGTCACTTTGCACTTGTCTCTACTGCCACACTTCACTACACAAAGTCGACGGGGATCCGTTCGAAGGCGGTGGCTTTGACCCTCATATTTCAATACCGTTGAACCCCTGTGGTCCGTTGGAAAATGACCACTGGACAGTTAACATGGCCACCCCATATAGTCTACCCGTGTCAGCGGAAAATAATGTAGCACACCAAAGCAGATCTCACTACGAAACTGAACAGTTTAAATCATTTTTAGCTGCCATATAAAACGTAGTGCTTTAGCCTGCTAGATACTTGGCTTCCGCTACTTGATAGAAGACCTGCTGGGGAGAAGTCGGAAAAGGTAGGATTGGATTTTTCAGTTTCTCAGTAAGAGTGATAGAATTTTGCGGTGTGTAAAATTCGTGTTATCTGTAACAGTTCAGCGGAACATTTTGTGGAGCAGCTTCCGCTGCATGTATTCAAGAAACACAGCTCCTCACGTCCACTGCCCAGACTTACATTGTCGATTACCTGGAGTTCAAGGAAGCGTTTGATCGTTTAGAACAGCGAATTCTACTCAAAAATCTCCAGCTATATGGCACTGGTATCTCACAAATGCGTTGGATAGGTAATTCTCTGCCTCAACCTCTTTTGGAAGCGAGGGTACGAGAATCCCTGTCCGACGCAATTTAGACGGAGTGCGGCATACCACAAGGCTCGGTGCTAGGACCCCGTACTTCGTTGATATTCATAAACCATCTGGCAAGGGAAATTACTTTCGATTTCATATTCCACTAGGATGATATCAAGTTATGGCGAATGATCAGGGAGTCGAACGACCACGAATAGCTCCAGCGTGACCTCAACAGGATTGCGACCTGGTTAGTTTAGAATACACTATTGTTCAACGTGGAAAAATGACACACTGTTCAATTACGTCATAGGCTTGACTACGTGTATAGGCTTGAGTCAAATATATTGCAAACCACTTCCCAGGAACGCGACCTATGTTTGCTCATGAGAGTGATCTTAACTGTTTAAAGAAGTCAGAGGCAGCTGCGAAGATATTCAACCAGCGTGTTGACTTGCCACGGAGAGCATTAAGAAGGTTCAATCCATCTGTCTTACTATTGATACACAATTCTTCCGTGCGCCCTCATGTTGAATACGCCATCTAAGCTTGGCAACCTTGTTTGGCGCGCGACTTAGAAGTGCTAATGTCAGCACAACGCAAGGTCGCAAAGAACCTCAAGGGCCTACGAAATCTTTCTTATCATCAAAGGCTGAAGTCACTGGGAATTTTCAGTGGCCGCTACCGAAGGTTGTGCGGTGATCCACTACTAGTCTACCAAATATTGTGTAACGCCAAACATTCATGCCGTCACTTGAGAAAACTCAGCCATAACCCCGATCTCAGAATTAACCCTCGGAAATAGTGTGCACAGTACAGCCGCCTGAAATTTCGGCGGAATTATTTTTCTTTACGGGTTTTCAACCGTGTAACTCTCTCACAATATTTGATGTTTCCTCCTCCACATCGGATATTTTCAATGAACTATAAATCTTGCCCTTTGTCCCCATCGCTTCATTGTTTAAACTGTGCTACTTTATAATCTATCAATTAACGTTTCATGCAGGTTTATTAATCACCTAGACCTGAGGAGGCGGTACAGATGTGAATATTCTCCTTTTCCCGTTTCTTACAGAGTACAACAAATATTACTGTCATATTTTTGCCTCGTCGTTGTCATTTAATTCTTATTTACACTACTATTATTCAGCAGCGTTTCTGCTAGATAAATACTCAAACAGACAACTCATTTATCTTTTGATACTTGTGTTGTTCCTCTTACATTCCTGCGGGACTTGGCAATTAACTGATTTTTTACCCGACATAATTTATTGTTCCTTGTTCATTGATATTATCATATAGAAATTAGTTATCGAACTCCACAATATCTGCAAATGAGAGTGACTTTCTATAATTTGTGTACTTGAGCAATATTTATGTGGACTAAGAAATTTAGTAATCCGATTGTGTTTCCATAGACAACTCTGCTCGCAGTTTCTCTTCGAGTGGAGTAATCTGGCTGACATTAACTCAGTTGCAATTCTTTCAAGAAAGAGCTCAGCCGGCTTAGCATGGCTTTAACAATTCCTTAACATATCAGGTCAGATAACATCGGATCCTGTAACAAACTATTAAAAACTGACGGCATGTCTAGAATGATAATTAGTAGGCTCTCTTTTGGGACACAACTTGATGTTGCATTTTCTAACGTAGCTGGTTTCAAACAGACGCGGGCGAATGTGCTTTTAATGTGGTGAGCTCAGACTAGTAATTGTCCATAATGCGATGGCGGTAAGCTTAATTTCCGAAGGTTTGGTGTAGAAATCACTTTTGCAGATGCTTGTAGCTTGAAATGCTTGTCTTTCCAAGTGGACATGAACACACGAAGGATGGCCACCTCCAAACTGCTCAAACTAGTCTCGTACCCAAATGTTATCCTTCTGCACTCTTTGGCATTACGAGATGCAACGCAACACATCATTACAAAGCGAGCCATGTTGCCTTATATCAACGGAATTGCTGAAGTGACAGCAAAACATTTATTATATTCCGGTGTCAAGGTTACCATCCAATATACAGAGCTAATGCGAAGCAAACTCTTTAAGGTGCAAGAAAAGCTTAGCAAGGAATAAACAAGTAAAATTTGCTGCGGGAACTGTCACCACTACTAAGTGGGACAGACATGAATGAAGCTTGGCACGAGGCTACAAGAGCTCAGCTTATCTATTCGGCGCACCAATCATAAATCCCAAATGTCCTCCATGTAGACGTTGCAAACCATCAGTTTGGTCTGAGGCACGTTAAAATAATCGGAAAGAAAAACGCCGGCAAGTACTTTTTATTGAAGTATGACATTCAGTGCAACCACCTAGAAATAAGTGCTTGGCAGTCAAAGTTTCTTTAGAGTCTGTGCGAACAAGGACCTTGAAGCCCAACTGGAAGTGTTGTCTAACTTGGCAATGAAACGCCTGCAAACCAAACATTTAGCGTATTTATTGGTTAACTTTCACTCTTGAATTCAGCGCCTGCTTAGGACACTTAAATTGTCACAAAATCGGTATAGTTTTGGACAACAAGTACGACTGCTAAATGAGAGAAAGGATATGAATATTTGGATGCTTGCCGTTACAGTTTTAAGCTCAAAAATTATTCTAAGTGTACTCTTGGTATGGGATGTTCCAGATTAATAGGTATCACACTCATTCACATTCAAGGCACTGCTGTTCTTGGTATTGCTGATGACAGTGATGATATCTTACGTTCGCGCTCTAACTTGAGTCAGTTTGCCGAAGCTGTTAAAAATGACTAGGCTAAAGTAGTCTGCCATGCGTTTAATAGATTAGTATACCCATATTGATATGGCGCTTGGAAACCAAACCAATGCATACAGTTTAGACATCCGGTTATGCGCTTACGGATGAAGTACCATCCCATAAGAATAGGGAAAAGATTCTCTTTTGTTTACTCACGAGTAGACGGATTCGATACGATTTATTCGGTTCATGGCAATGAGCTTAGATCAAGTACTTCTCTGAGATGCACCAGAGGATGGTTTCGCCCTGCTGGAGTTCGTTAGTGATACGCATTCTCTCAACCGCTTGCTGGAGACTTAACCCGTGATTGTTAGTGGCTAACAGCACTAGCTAACAGCCTATGACACTGACCGATGGGGGAAGATAGCCGAGTTTCACTGATTAAAATCCTACTGCGATAAAACTTGACACATCCCCAATGACATGTAGGATACTGGCTGTGCATAAAACCGTGGTTGGCTGTCCGGGGTATGGATTTCCTTATAACAGTATCGGTGCATACACGCAGCATTTTGTGAGTAATTAAAAACTAGGCCATTCCAGTAATCTGCATAGCATTGCAAGATGGTTCGGGCTATATTACATTTAGATTTCCTTCTTGATAATCGACCGTCCTCCCGTATGGCTCAGTAGCGGAAGGGGATGATTAATATTGAAAGCCACTAACGATCATGTATCGATTCGCAGCAGGCGCTTGAGGAACTGCGCAACACTGACGATCCTCAATAAGGCTAAACCATCGCTGGTTCTTTCGTGTCCAACCTATCACTCAGCTTTGCCGCCTATAAGTTTTGTGGATTCTGTTACGCTTGACTCATGCTGAAGATGAACCGCCAGCTGTAGTTAAGTAGCATTATCACTGTAGATGATTATGCATTGGCATAAATTAAATGCGAGCAATTTCCTGATTTTCGCCGATGACGTCAAAATATGGCGGGCGATTAGTAACAATGGAGATCATGATCAACTCCAACATGACCTAGATTGCATTAATGCATAGTCAAAAGGAATCTGCTCCAGATAAACATAGCTAAGTGCAAGGTGATTCATCTGCGCCACCAGCCGGTGAACGTTTACAACTTTGGAGACCATACCTTGTAGAAGGTCTCTCAAGAGCGTGACCTGGGCAAATTGGTATAGGAAGATCCCGGGTGTTCAAAATAAACGGAGAAGTCAAAGAGAATGGGTAGCCAACCCTTCAGCCTCCTTCACAGAGCATTTCGTCGGTTTGAACCCTCATTCTTTCCCCAAATGCTAAATGCCTACATGTCACCTCACATGGAAAATGCTATCCAGGCTTGGCAGCAGTGGCAGTAACAGGATCTCTTTGCTCTCGAGACTCCTCATCGTAGGGCCACCAAGATAGTCAGGGGACTCTTTCATCTGCCATATCAGCTTAGACTGCAATCTCTAAGAATATACAGCATTCGATATCGGCTTTTGCGGGGGACTCTCATGATGATTTACCAGATTCCGACGAACCCAAACCACATTTGCCGTCCGCTGCAGGAATCGAACCACAACACTAACCTAAGAGGTCATCTTCTGAAACTGACATTATGGTATAGTCGGCTTGCATGTCGTAGCAATTTCTTTTCCCCTCGCGTACGTCAACCTTGGAAAGCCCTCTCTACTTACATACTCTCTGCTCCCAATCTGGCGATAATTAATAACCGAGCTGACGACGAGTTGTCACATTTGCATTTCGATTTATGACTTGTCAACTAGGTGCTACAAATCGCAAGCAAACGATGTGTTACCCAACTCCTAACCAAAGGATTTATGAATTTAAACTTTTAATACGGGAATACCTCCGCTATTATGTATATTTTATTATATATATTATATATATTACATATTATATATATATTATATAAATTATATATATATTATATATTATATATTTTATTATAACTATTAACTAACTATTTTACATAACTCTATGGTGATTCCACTAAAAGGCTTTTCACTTTATCATGAAATTTACTTTTCACATTAATTTCCACCCCAGGGGCTTGCTAAACATTGCTTTTTTACCCGTGATACAATATTGTTCCATTGTTCCTTTGTAATTTTGTTATGCGCATCGTTTTCTTCTTCCCCATGGATGGCTTGTTGGAATCCAGTTTAGTTGGCGACAGCTTGATAGCTGCCGTCAGCGATGCAGATTACCACTTGGGTGTTGCCCATGCGATAGCACTGCACTACACCACGAATTTTGACATTTTTTTCATATCAGGTGAAGATAGCAGGTCTTGAACCCGAGACCATCGGCACATTGCTTGGGACTTATACCACTTTAGCCCCCAGATAACGACAAGCAGCAGCTGGCACGGCGGTTAGTGACTTATTCATGGGTTATTAGTAAGCATTTTCATTATTTCTCTGCTTCAGGAGTTACGGTTGCAGTGATTGGATTGACCAAGGTAAACTTAGATGGGAATCGTGGTACACATCGGGATTGCACGTTGCAATCCATTCAAAAAGCAATTACTTCTAAATGATACCCTAGGCGGAGCGTTACTTATTATATAACTAGCCGTTGTTTCTAATCGACTACTTATCATGGTCTCACAACTATACATTTCGCTACTAGGAATGCCTTGTTCGCATCAGTGAACCAGTGTGCTATCATCTTAACCCTGGACAGTATCAGTTATTTAGACACCAGTGCACAACGTTTATGACAGTGCACTGTGTACCCATAACATAATGAATAAGGTGCTCTGGCTTGGACTGTATTACATATGCCCAGTCAGCGCCTACTGAAGAGGGCCTTGTTTTGTTTGCCAAATGTAGGGTAGCGCAAGAAGCGAGCTGGACGAAAGTTAACTTTGTTGTTAAAAATAAAGTCAGTGACGATCAAACTCGGTGCCGTCGGTCCGTCTCGCATTGCAGACACCAGCCCACGTGCCCTGTTTTGTGCTTGGCTCGAGACGTTACAGTGCTTGGCTCGCAGTCGGCACCCACAGCGTATCTGCCGTCGTCTCGTAGTCGGACTGAGTGTTTAAAGTGTGTTTGATTTTTAGTTATCTGCGGTGTGACAGCTGATTATGATACGGGGTAGTGAAAACCAAGAGGAAGGTGTCACGCCGATGCCGCTGAATATTTGCACGATAACGGGCTGTTTGTGATGAAATATTGTTGACAAGGTGCCGGTGCTTTGACTCTGAATGTTTACATAGGGCAGTAATGACTTATGCTAGGTCCCTCTTCTCCCTTAGTTATTAGTTTTACGCTAAGAGATGAACAATGATTTATCACGGTTAAAAGCAAGTGTTGGACACGTCCCCGTAGGACGGTTGGGGGGAATGCAATCCAATCGAAAGTTTTGTGAGTCATCTATCGAGCGTTTTCCTTGGTTAATGTATAAATAATTAACGTTAGTGCAAAATAATAACGTAATGAAAGCATACAGAAATACACAGAGCGCAGTGCTGGTTAAAGCAAAGCTTGCGAAACTTGAAATATGGTCGCTAACTCATGCGCCGCCTTCGTGGTCCCAGTTGACACAAAACCGGTAGATTCATGTAGTCCACAACGGCGTAGTTTAGGTAACCAAGTGCTGGGAGTTAAGGGCAAAATCCAATCGTTTTCTGAAAATGACTAATGTAGGCGAATCTGCAATTAGGTTTGGGAGTGTTCTAGGGTTATCATACACGAAGAGAGAAGTAATCCCTCCGACACATTAAACGGCTGTATTGTTCAGTCAGTATCAGTTAGTTAACTCTGAGCTGCGTGTTGTGGCTAAGTTTCAGCAAATGGCGGTATACATGTTTGAGGTCACATAACATTTAATAGATTAGCATAAACTCGCCTCGCAGTCTGCAATAGTGTGCGCTGAAAACTCTCAGCAAATTCAGACTTTGCTGATAAGATTTCTTAGGCCCTAGACATGCTTTGTTGGTTTCGTTTTGGTGCCTCTAAAGCCTCTGGGTCAAGCGTCAACCACAGTTGCAAGGCTTGGCTACCGTATTCCATGTGAAGCGCGCGTAAGGATTTTGAAACATTGGGAAGATTGATGGGTCAAATCTTTCAAATACCCTTCAAAACAGGCCGACGTGCTGGTTGCCTTTTTTCGCAGTGACCAAAAATACCAAATATGTGTAGTCATGCCTATGGCATGATCGAACAACGCGACATTTGTCTTTGTTGAATGATAGGGCATTCTAAACTGATCAGTTCGAAAGCACCTTAAGATCTCGTTGGAGTCAAATTACGCTTTCGTCCGCTCCTCTTATTGCTAGCCACATCTTCATAACATCTGAGAAAGTAATAAATTAGCAGTAAATTTCTCGCTGGATAATTTATGAAAACCAAGAATAAGTGAAGCCCTAGCACCGAGTCTTGGAGTACACCGCACTGAGCCACAATGGTATCTGCCAGGGAATCCCAACCTCTAAACTCCAACAGATGTTGCTACGGAAAATTCGTTAGCCAAAGCAGGATGGAGTCGCTAATGTCGTAGTTCCAATTATTGTGAAGGAGAATTCGATGGTTTAGGCGATCAAAAACTGGTGAAAATTCCAAGTGGATGACATCGATTCCCGCTCCGTCATCAACGGCTTCAGTCAAGCCAGTACGCGTAATTAATAGGTTAGTAGTATATGAACGGTTTTGAAGGAAGCCATGTTGCTCTGAGGCTATTAAGTTGTGGTTTTCTAACAGAACATCTGCCACCATTTATTCCCTAAGTTTGCATAACACAGGCAGTATCGTTATTGGACGGTGGTGGGTAGGGTCAGTGCGGCTACCTCCTTTATGGATAGGAGTGCTGACTCCTCGCTTCCATATAGGTGGAATATAGTTCTCCTCTAGACATTGCTGATAGAAAACAGCCAGTGTTTCCGCTAGATCACTAGATATCGCCTACAGCGCTTTTGGTCGGATGTTGTCGACTCCAAGGTAAGTGGGGAAACGCAAGGATAACAACTTCTTCAACACAGCTTTCGCAGTGAAGGTGATTTTGGATTAACATGACAGTGGAGTAACTGGAATAAGGTGACTAGTTGGGCTAGTTACCTGCTAGTATGTGTGTAAGTAATGAAGCCGTAGGATATCGGTTACATCCATAAATGACAGTGTGCACCAATCAGCTGTGACCAGAGCTGGGATTCGGTGCTTCACTTTACGAAGTCCATTAACGTGTCCGTATAGGAGTTTGCGGTTTGCGCACTATCGTTTTACAAATTCTGCTAATTCGTTATTTTGTCCCAACTGATCGATTTCTCACATACGTTGCAATATGCCACGTATGAAGTCCAGGTGTTGGCATCCGGACATTCCTTGTTAGCTCGCCATGCCAAATCCCTCAGGGACATATATTTACACACTCTGATTCTCAGAAATGACTTATTGTTGAATTTAAGCTGGAACGAAGTCTGTTCCAATGCTTGCGCTACCAGTGTGTCAGACGTCATGGTGAACGTTTCCCAGGCGATAGCTGGGGGCATTCGGTTAAGAAGATGCATAATGTATCCATAATAAACGTGGATAACGCGTTATAGTGCGCGACAGTATATATTCCATCGTCCTCCATTTTAATATATTCCACATAGCATGCATAGTCAAACACTAGAATAACCTGGTCACCGCCACCCGGTGGCATGCTTGTCACTATTCAGTGGACCATTAGTTCTTCGTCAGTGAGGACATGATCAAGTATCGAGGGCCTGTTCGCATTTCAAACTCTGGTGAGATAGGTTATGTGGTTATAAAGAGGGTAGCTGGAAAATAGCTCTTGCAAACAGGCTTTAAGCTGTTCACCATCGGTTACTGGCGTTTCTGTTTCGTGCACACTAAAGTCTCCAACGATAGGAATGTGGCTATGGGACCGGTTCAAAACAATCTGAAAAATCTAGATATGTTTGGAATCCATTTCCAGCGTAGAGTTTGGTGGGCGGTAAATTACGTTCAATAGACATGTCCTTGTTCCACAACCATAACCGGCACCAAAGTGAAGCAGGGAAGCGGATTTCTGAGTGAACGATATCTTCACATAGGAGGTTAGCATTATAATAATGAATTACACCATCACTGCTCCAACTTATATGGTTCCGAAGCAGTGATATGCAGGGCAAGTTGATCTAAGCATCGGTTATCTTAAGGTTTAACTAGGACTCTGTAATGAAGAAGAAGCCCAGCGCTTGTAAGACATATACTTATTTAAGTTCGGTCACTTTACTAAGAGGGACTTAAACGTTAGTGTAAAAACAGTATAGTGTCTTAGAGGTTAGGAATGCGTCAGTGCATGTCAAGTTTGTGTTTTGTAAGCTGTTTCTTTGGTCACCGTGGTTGCACCGCGTTGTGAGATTCAGTGGGGTCCACCAGATATAGATTGAACTTATGTCGATTGAGAAGACCTAGGCCCGCGAGTTAGGCTTCAACCAGTTAGAAACCTTGGTGTGCAAGATACAACAGAAGAAACGATAGGTTATAACCCCAAATAGAATACTGACAATTTGCAATAGCGAAGAAGAATGTAAATCCACGTCAACTTCACCCACCGATAGATGTTGAATGGAGGTAGAAATTATGTAAATTACGCTACGCGACGACATAAACGATACGGTCTTGTTCTTTGTTGTTGGATGATGTTGCTATCAGCCTTAGCACGGATCTCAGAGAAAGTAAGAGAATAATTGCATGTAACACAATTAGATTCGGACGCGGAAGAGTGTGTTCGTGAGGGGACCGATGCATCTGTGGAGTTGTGTGACATTACTTCGGGGTGACAGCTTTCGTGTCCTCTAGGCGCCAAATGGCGTAAGGAGACTGCGTCCTCTCGTCCTTTAGAAAGCCGAAGACGAGCGTATTCTGGATTACATTCTAGCATATCCCCTTTCTTGACAAGTTGGTCTTTGCTTGGATGAAGGCGCATTTTTGGGCAGGAGGACAGGTCCAGGCGATAGCAACGATTGTGGTAAAGTAATTTCAACTGGTGGATTTATGTTATGCAGGAACCTACCTTCATGGGTGTAGCATTAGTGGCAGTGCACAACAATGAACGAATAGAATGTAAAGCTTCTGTTAGCATACAGTTCCACTGTTCAAATACCAGACTTCATGATGGTCGACAAAGCGAAATGGACTTCCATAGTGTAGCATTGAGTCGCTCCAATTGTCCGTTGCATTGGAGACGGTAGTTGGTGGTCCTGCTGGTAGCTACGCCACGCTGGTGCAGAATTGTTTTCAGCTCTTCTGACACTGACGAAAAACTCCTGTTAGAAAGTAAAACGATGGCATTTCAAAGCTAGAAAACAATTCAGTGAGCTTGTGTATGATAAAGGAGGCGTCCTATCAGGACAGGCGTATGCAAATGGGAATCTGGAATACTTGTTGATAACTGTGTATATGTAGCGGTTAGCCGAAGGTACCGGTTCGTTGAAATGCATGTTTAGTCGTTCGAAAGGCTGATTTGCTTTGATTAGCGGATTGCTGACTGGTGGGAAGAACTTCGGTTTCAGTTGAAGACATGTAGAGCGCTGCGGGATCGTTGATTTCACATTTTTTAAGGAATGTGACCAATTCCTTACTCGCATGAAGTGCAAAAGTCGAGTAACACCAAGATGACATAGAGTTTCGTGTATGCGCTTCAGATGGTTGTGGGGATGGCTGGTTGCACAGCATACTCTTGGTAATGTGTCAGCTGCGGACTTCTGGTTACCGGGTCGGTACACCACATCGTAAGAAGATTGAGATAGTTCAGTAAGCCATTTTTGGATTTCATCGTTTTCGTTTCGCGTCATATTTGAAAGTAACCAAACGTTGGTCAGTTATCAGTTTAAAATAGATTCAGAGTAAATAGCTCCGATATTTCCAGATAGCTTCCAGAATAGCATAGGCCTCTTTCTCCAAGGCTGAATGGTTTCACTCACTATCAGTCAGTGTTCATGAGAACAATTCGACCGGTCGACCGTTCTGATTGATTGTTTCAGAAATAGCGACATCAGATGCATCCGTCTCAATTACTAATTGTACATTTCTGTCAAGAGCGACCACGGCTGCTTCGACTAGTTCTAGCTTTAATGCCTTATACACTTCCAAAGCACTAGTTGGCAGTGACAAAATATTATTGTGAATAACGCACCAGTAGTGTGTCGAATGGGCCAATACAACCTGTAGAAGATGATATTGACCAGACACCTTACACTGTACGTAGAATATTAGACACGGGACTAACTACGCAGACGATGGATAAGACGTTAAACCCTTCACCAAGTACACATCGAAAAAACGATTAGGCGGTCACTCACTGTTAGGCGAAACATCACAAATGAGGTGCAAAGCCTCCGAAATATTGCTAAATCCTAGAAAGTTTCATGTATGTACACTAACGCCCAAGGGCTCCTCAGTAAACTTAGCAAAATTCAGCTAAGTCAGCTTGCGATTGCTTGGGACCTGATTCCTATTACCGAAACTTGGTTACACCTAAAGGTGACTGATGCTGAGGTTGTGATAGCTACAATGTCACTCATTCGGAACGATAGCCCCATCAGGGAAGTTGGGGTCCGACTCTACTACCGCAGCGACCTGCAATGCGCAATAGTTCATGATCTGGAAACTCACTTTACCGACTCACTCTGTTGCCGTCTCCGACTAAGATACAACCAGACTTGTCTCGTAACTGTCGTTTAACGCCCCCGATCGTCCACTCCGGAAATGGATTTCCGATTGATACTTGGCCCGAACAGAGCAACACGCACTAGGTACAGCCACATTCTCATCTCCGTGGACTTCAATCTACACAATCTGGAGGTATCGGCATCACCCAGTAAACAGTTCAAAGCCGAGCTGAATGATCTGCTTGCTAATATTCCCTTGTATAATCACGTCAGCACGCCCACTAGATTAAGGACAGCAAACAAACCGTCCATATTGGACTTGGTTCTCACGGATGAAGCGATCATAGTTGACAAGTTATTTTTGGATAGTCCATTAGGTCTCAGTGACCATGTGGTGATAACGTACAAATGTGTGTGTTATACAGAGTATCCATCTAAACACTCGGAACTAACTCATACAATCACACGATACCACATAGTGAAAGAACCAGTCGATGCAGCTGTTTGAGAATTCTCAAACAACAGTCCACTTGACAACGTTTGGGAAGAGTTTCTTGATAGACTGAGCGACAACTTCAACGGAGCATCAGAGACCAAGCTCCTTGGTCTCGTAAAATGCCTTCAATTCTAGGAAGCAAGACTCGAAAACGATTGACGATAAGAAATGCAGCGTGGCATGCATACAAGATTAACCCGGCTCAGAGACTTGGGGCAATTTCCTGACCCATGGCAACCATTGCACTCTGCTTGTCCGTGAAGACAAAATAACTTACCAACCGTGCCTAAGCAAAACTCCTGGCAAACAACAAATTGCTGTACACCCACGTCAAAGATCTTCTTAAAGTGAAGCATGAACTCCCTCTACTTTTTAAGACAGTCGTTAGAATACAAAGCGCCGAAGTAGCAGCTAATGACCTGTGGCTGCCATACGACCCAATTTGCGAACTAGCAGCCTCCATCTGTCACATAATGTCATACACATTACGGACTCCATCGTTTACACAAGTAAATTTCAACCCAACCATTTGCTAAGGAACTTACTCTATCTGCGTGATCATAGCTATCAGGGAGCCGACAACATCCGCCTGAAAGCACTAAAGGCTGCGACCAACAAACTAGCTGAACCACTGTTACAGTTCTTTCAAAGGTGCTTCGATGCTCAGCAAATCCCCGCGATGTGGAAGCGTGGCATTAGCACCCCAATTTTTAAAGGCGGTAGCCGTTCAGAGCCTGCAAACTATCGCCCAGTGAACCATCCCTTTGCTCGCGAAGGTGATAGACGCGCTCATCTCTGAAGCTATAATGGACTGTCTAGCAAAATGCGACGTCATAGCACCGGAGCGGTATGGATTCCGTCAACACCGTTCATGCACCACCAACCTACTGATTGCACGAGATAGTTGGACGGAAGTGGCTGATGATGCGGTCGGAGTTGACGTCATCTATCTGGACTTCTCCAAAGCCTTCGATCACCCGGATCATTGCATCCTACTTCACATACTACAGAGCTACGGAATCGAAGATCCTGTACTTGGCTGGAGTGGCTAATTACTTTAACAAAGTAAGCATCAAATACGCGTAAAGGGATCACTATCTATCCCGACTGAGGTAGAATGTAGTGTTCCACAATGCTATGTTTTGGGACCGCGCTTATTTCGGCTGTTTATCATCTACCTGGAAAAGTTATGTCCTCAAAGTTCCTGATTTTCTCCGATGACGTCAAGATATGGCGGGCGATTAGTAACAATGGAGGTCACGATCAAATCCAACATAACGTAGATTGCATTTATGCATGGTCAACGAGGGACCTGCCCCAGTTGAACATAGCTAAGTGCAAGGTGATCAATCTGCAACATCAAGCGGTAGTCACATACAAGCTTGGAGACCACATCTTGCAGAACGCCTCTCAGGATCGTGACTTAGGTGTACTGGTATAGGAAGATCTCTGGTGTTCGAAACAAGAAGAGAAGTCGACAAGAACTGGCAACATTTCAGCCTGCTTCGCAGAGCCTTCCGTCGGTTTGAGCCCTCAATCGTTCCTCAAATGCTAAATGCCTACTTGTGACCGCACGTAGAATATGCTATCCTGTGGTGGCAGCCGTAGCAGTAACGGGATCTCGTTACTCTCGAGACTCCTCAACGAAGGGCAACCAAGAACGTTAGGGGAATCTTTCATCTGCCCTGTCAGTTTAGACAGAAATCTCTAAGGATATACAGCATTCGATATCGGCTTTTGCGGAGGGATCTCGTCATGGTTTGCCAAATTCAGAAGAATCCAAACCACATTTGCCGTCCGCTGCTGGAATTGAACCGCAACACTAACCTAAGAGGTCATCATCTTAAACTGAAGATACATTATAGCCAGCTTGAATGTCGTTGCAAATAGTTTCCTTCTTTGTGTGCCAGCCTTGGAACGCCCTCTCTAAGTAGGTCGTCTCTGCTCCAAATCTGGCGACAAATAAAATCGAGTTGACGACGAGTTGTCTCATTTGTATTTATTTTATGACTTGTTAGCTAGCGGCTACAAAATGCAATCAAACGTTGTCTTACCAAACTCCTAACCAATGGATTTATACTTTTAATACGCGAACATCTCCGCTATTCTACATAACTCCACTGTGAGTCCACAAAACGTTTTTCACTTTATTATGCAAGTTACTTTTCGCAATAATTTATATCCAACTGGAATCGTTAAGCATTGCTTCTTTACCCGTAATACACCATTGTTCAATTAGTGGGAAAATTACGAGAACCACTGGGAGTGGTAGCAAACACTGCAAATGCTCTTTGTTGTGAATTAATGTATATTGGCGAAGGTATTATTGGTAGCGGATTAAAGTGATTAGGTCCTGGTTTCGTTGTGTCCATTGAAATTTCGTTACGAAGCAGGTGAATTTCCTTGTCTGCAAATATGCAAATTTTACGGTCTAAGTTCATTTAATACTTTTCGACGGTGCGCAAAAAGCTTTGAAGATTTTTGTCATGTTCTGCAGAGTTTTTGCCGCACACGGTAATATTATAGACATAGGCGAATGTTCTTTTGTGGCTTTTGTGTCTAATCAGTTTAGACATAATGCTTCGGAAGCAAGCAACCATGTTGGTTACCCTAAATTATACCTGGCGGAACTGATATAACTTCTTGTATGATTCAAATGCCGTATATTTCTTCTTGTCCTCCTTGATGCAGCTTTGATGATAAGCACTCTCTTTATCAAGAGTATTGAACACCACGAAATGAGCTATATTCTAGATCATGCCATCAATACACGGCAAAGGATAAGCAACAGTTTTTTTAAAATGGTTTATGAATTGGCTATAAACGTTAACCGTTTGTTTATTTTGGCTTGCGTTTGTGATGATAAGAACTTGTGTACACTAAGATGATTTCGAAGACTTGAGTATACCTTCTTTTAGTAGCTAAGCGATCTCAAGTTGGATGAAATGTTCGTCTGCAGAATTGTGCCTCCGTAATGGGGTACAGGAGGGAGCTAGATGGACGAACAGAGCCGGGAGAAATAGCTGAGCAGCTGGAAGTCCACATAAAGAGGACGGTGGGCGATTAACTTGGAAAGATATCTCTAGGCTTGTACATAACTGTAGGCAGTCATGCCCTAATAAAATATCATAGACAGATCCGGAAATATTGAAAACTACACGTGTGGGTAAGACACTCATTGGTGTATGAGAGAGACGAAACAATGTCCTTTGATATGACTCATAAGTTGTGCGGAAGGCAGAACAATTTCACTGTGTGATTCCAGCTTTGCCAAACGATGTATCTGTACAACGGTTTCACGGACAATACTCTTAGAGCTTCCTGTGTCGATTAGTACCTTCAGCTTACTTCCTTTGACAACAACCTCTGTGATAGCCTTCGCAAAACATGCGGTAGCAGCTGCTGTGATGATAGAAGAAACTCCGAAGGATGAGACATGAGTAATATACCCTATGGGGTTAAAAGAATGAGAAATGTTGTGAAAATGTCCTCTCTTTCTACAAGACTTGCAGTTTGAGTCGCTAGGGGGACACTTGTGTCGAGGATGACGATCGCAGCCACAAAAATGGCATTTATTTGTCAACTTTATTCGAGCGGTAGCCAACGTGGTGTCTAACGATGAACCGGTGCATGATTTTCATGAGCAGCGGATTCATCAGCCATGGTGTTGCAAGGTATGATTGGAACCGATGACACAAAGGAATGAGACTGCATCTGAGCTAAGTTTAAGGACTTAGCTTGATCAAAGTCAGTCTGTATTTTAAGGGTTTTATGCTTCAACAGTCAATGTCTTATATAATGGGATAACAGACCACTGAAAAATGCATCACGACTGGTATCATCCTGATCCTGTTCAGCCCTCACAGAGTTAAAATTTTAGTTTCTAGCTAGTGCTCGAAGTCTCTGTATGAACTGAACGAGATTTTCGTTAGAGCCTTGTTTGCAAGTAGCCAATAGATAACGAGCGGACACTTCATTCTTTGCTTGTATACAGAGTGATTCAAGAGTGCTGCTTACTGGTTCGTACGAAGGACATAGATAAATAATATTTTACACAGCTGATGATAAATGGTAAAAGTGTTTTTAACTTGTCAGGGTTGTTTTAATAAATGACGACCAAGAAGTTGCTAAATTTAAAAAACCTGTTAACTTGCAAATTATGTAGTTCAGCCAACGTCCCCCATGGCCCAGTGGCTTAAGCTGCTGACTAATTGGCACCTGCCTCTAGCGGTCATAGGTTCGATCCCCAGTAGAGGACCGAAGGAATGCGCATCACTGACGAGCCCCAACTGGGCGAAACACGTCTGGTACTATCCCTGACTTGGATGTGCTCTGTAGCCTGTGAACTACTGGGATGCATACCATAAAATATTACATCTAAACTCCTGCTACTTACAATAATATACAATTGTTACCATGCTTCCGACACTTCGGAATTGATTGGATCGATGTCATATCGTTCAGATAGCAGAAGCTGATCCATTTCCAGATGAGTATATTGCGGTCAGATTGAATAGGGTCCACCAGGTAGCTTGAACGTATGTCGCTTGAGAAGATGTAAGTCCCAGTGTTCGGCTTTAATCATCTAAAAACCTCAGTATGCCAGTTAAGATAGAACAAGCGATAAATTATAACCCCAAAGAGAATACTGACGGGTTATAGTAGCACAGAAGTAGTAACAACCTAAGTATGTAAATTTGTGTCATCCGATAGCGAAGCAGCCGTTCAGATAGCTGATGTTAATACGGCTGCTGAAGATGGGGATCTGTAACTAGCTTATTTGTTATGGTAAAGATTGGTTATAATTTACTAACTACACATTAATCCATATTACCTTAACTCACACGGTAACCGGGTGGTGATGAGTAGTCAGACAAGTTTAACGTAATTTTTAGTTCCATAACTAACCACGTGTAGCGCAATTATGCCTCAATGTTGAGAATCGAAAACGACCGGTTATCCCAATTCGGTGGGCAAAACAATTATCTTTCTGATGGAAACCATAGCATTCTGTTTTTTTGCCGTTTATTGTGCTTAGCTAGGTAGAGTTTAAGGTGTCCTACGCAATTCCAACATAAACAAAATCCCCGATATCTTATGTAGCTAAGCAGTTAACTTTAGCTGTATGTCATAATCAGGTGGGAATATGCGAGGCCCGTTGACCCGGACCATGCTCTCAGTTCTTTGAAACAGTGTGGTCACCGAAAATTCAAGAAGTTTGTCACGCTATCGTATAGCTTAGTTCGAAATTATGACCTGTTATTTGTTGAGAGGAAGATCTCACTTATGACTAGCTCCGTTAGGGTAGATCTAGTTGATTATTTTTTTTGCTAGCTGCTCATCCATGAATTTTATGTAGAATATTCGGTGTATATGAGTATAACGTGTAGTGCAAAATATCAAGCAGGTCTAAGACTTGTGCCAATTAAAAGGTAATGTTTACTAAACAAATAACCAGCAGCATTACATACATTGTTCGACCTCATTTTTATAAAAGAAATGAGATAGGGTGTTTCTATTAATACCAAGTGAGTTGACTACAAATACGCAGACCAGATGTTCCCACTAGTAGGTTTTTGTCTGATTTCACTTTTTAATTTCCGCTAAGGAATGCGTTCCGTTTCTCGAATGATCGCCCGTGGCTGGTTCATTGACTCCCTGTAACCATATACCAGAAATAATCGTGGCCATGTTATCCACCTGAATCTCAAAGTTAACTGAGAGTTGTGTTTCTTTACTTGATGTCGTTATCATGGCCCAAAGACAATTTTGTGTCAGTGACCGAAATCAGTTTTGTTACGTCCGTGGAAAATTGAGTACTAAGTCGCATTGCAGACCCATTTCTTCACTACTTTTGGATGCAACTGGGAGATCAGGATGAGGAGTGGACGCCACATATTGTTTGTGTGTCATGCAATCTTCATCCGACTCAGTGGCTCAAGAGTAAAGGTAAGTCGCTCTATGCAATCCTCATGATATGAAGGGAGCCGATGGATCAAAAAGACAAATTGCTACTTTCGCTTAACCAGGGCCATTTGTTTCTTCAACCGAAACAAGGACATTTTTCATTACCCCGGCCTTTCGTCAACTATTCGACCAGTTCCACATGATTTCATCTTACCCATGCCTGTGCCACTGATGATGAATAGTGATTTTACATCGTCAGCTTCCCTTGATATTGATATCTGCAAAACTTTGAAGCTGATAATGCTAACCCACATCTTATTGAACAATCAGATCTGAATGACTTGGTACGTGACTTGGGCTTGCCTAAATTCAAGGACGAGTTTTTGCACCTCCTTTGTATCAGCCGCACTTCCTTGCTCCAAACACTAAGGTCACTGTATGCAGCAGGCAAACTGTTACATTGTCCGGTTTCTATAACATGACCGAAACGTTTTCTTACCTTTCCGAAGAGGAAGGACTGATGCAACTCAGTGATGAATGACGTTTGTTCGTTGACTCGTCCAAGGCTATGCTATTCCACAATGGAATTGTGTACCCAACACTGACTCTGATGCATGCCATCAATACGAAGGAGGCTTAGGAAAATACACAGGAGATACTCGCTGCACTGAACTACGAGTTGGAACATCTGTGATGACTTCAAAGTCATTGGACTCCTAATGCGTATGTAATGAGGCTTCACAAAATATTGCTGTTTCTTGTTATTATGGGACATCAGAGCAACTGAACAGCAGTGCACAAGAGAAGAGTGACCAGATAGGACGGATTATGGTGCAGGGAAGTGAGTGTAAAGCATACACCTCTTGTGCAGCCTAATCATATCTATCCCCTACCCCATCGCATCAAGCTTGGTTTGATTAAACACTCCGTCGAAGCCCTCAAGCGAGAGTGTTTTGCGTTCCAGTACGTGAAACAATTGTTTCCGAAGATCAGTGATGCGAAACTCGAAGAAGAGATGCTTAATGGGCCAGATAATCGCCGGATAATTGCAGACAAGGCTTTCGTATGCCAGTTGACTTCATTTGAGTTAGAAGCGTGGCGATCGTTTAAGGCATTGGGCCCAGAATTTTTGAATGGAACAAGGGCAGAAAACTACAGTGACACTATTCATAAGTCGAAGCAACTCTTTCCCAACGAAATTTTCAGTAAAAGTGTTAACACCAAAGCAGCGCATGATTTAATTCCGGATAAATTTCTCTGCATATTTTCAAGTGCGTACTACAGAACACGTGAAAATTAATAGCATCATGAAGTGTTAAGAAACTTGGAATAGCAAATTCACTAACAAACCTACACCTACATACACACGTCTTTGTCAATCCATCAGCTGTCTATTGGATAAACACGAAATTGCAGACTTTTTCAAAATGAAACTTCATTACCTGTGCAACCTCAAAATCCTTACGATCTAGAGGCACAGAGACACCACAGCTTTATGGGCTGCCAAAATTACACAAGGTGGATGTCCCACTAAGGCCAATCTTATCCATGAGCAACTCGCCAAAACACAAGCTGACTAAATGGCTACTGGCAATACTGGAGCCAGTTGAGAACTCACTGGTTGAGCACAGTTTAAAGGACATGTTCGAAATAGTGGAACTGTTGGATGGTGTCCAGCTAAGTGGAAAGTCTATGGCTAGCATAGGTATAGTCACACTATTCATCAACTTATCACTGAAGGAAATTATCCAGATCATACGCAACCATGTGACTGACAGCCAATTAGAACTGGGTAATCCAGTGTCCGAAATAGAACGGCTCCTGCTATTAAGTACACCAAATGTGAAGTTCTATTTCAAAAGCAAGAGTTTCGGCAGTTGGATAATGTTGCAATGGGTAGTCCACTTGGACCGCTCTAAGCGGATATTTTCATTTCCCACCTTGAATATAAAGTCATGGACGAAACCTACCAATTTGTTCTATTTCGCCGATACATGGACGATATATTGATCATTTGTAATCATGAGGAACAACCAAAGCGACTGAATACCAGATTAAATGACCTGCATCAATACATCAGTTTGACAATAGAGCGAGAACAGAATGATAGCTTGTCGTTTCTTGACGTACGGATCGAACGCAGAACTGATGGATCGGTACGTAGCTCGGTATACTGTGGGACGAGGTGAAAGTTCCAGTATCTGAATTTTTATAGTTTTGTACCCGAACGCTAAAAACAGGGGTTGATGCAGACCCTGTTTGACAGAACGAGAAAAATTTGCCTGCCAGACATGCTAGATGAAGAAGTGCGATTCTTCACTCACTCTGGAATAAAACGGGTATCCGAATTCTTTCATCGCCCACTTCAGTAAGTAGAGAGAGAAAGAGAAGGTGACCACCATGCCAAAGCTGAAGCTACCGTTTAAAGGAGTTGATGTAGGCCAAATATTTCAACAGCTTTTGAAATCCGCGGTTGCACGAGTGTATCCCGCGGCGCAACCCGAACTGGTATACAAAACGACGCGTATTCCCACACCTTCAGTTAAACCGCAGCTACCTCTGTCCAGCCATTCAAACATCGTCTACAAATTTACATGCGATTGCAGGGCCACTTACATAGCGCCAGTTGCGGGTGAGAATCGCGCCGCTTATCCTACTGTGGGTCAATCATCACATTTGGAACCTAGCCGCGTCCACCACCCAACTTGCGCAGCCAAGGAACGCAAGTGATCAAACTTTTAAAACGCCTGCGTCATTCATCGCGCGTCATCACCCGACTGACAAACACGGTCTTGACCCCACGAGTATGTTCAGTATGATCTACGCAGCAAACAACACTCATGTGCTGCGATACTCTGAAGCGGTCGCAATCCAACAGCTTGACCCTAGTCTGTGTGTGCAGAAGGACGCATTCGTCACACTGGCTCTACCCTGGTAGTAAGCCCCTAGACAGCTGATGAATTGACAAAGACATCTGTGTGCGTATATGTGGGAGTACGTATGATGGTGAATTTGCTATTTCAACTTTCTTAACTCTTCATGATGCTATTAATTTTCACGTGTTCTGTAGTATGCACTTGAGAATATGCAGACAAATTTGTCCGGAATTAAATCGTGCGGTGCTTCGGTGTTATGGTTTTTATTCATAAGTTACTACAGACCATCAGGCTTTAGGTGCGCGAATGTTGCTCAAACCACTTTATACATAATTACCTAAAGGTTTTTCTCTGAGAACTTGGGATCGTTAGAGAGGAGCATTGTGAGCGCTTTAACCAAGGAATTTCAGCTATGCAGCTGCGATGCAGTGGCAATCATAAGCGTTCTTTGATGGGTGCCTTTTGCTGGTTTCTGCAATAGATCATACAAGCGATGATCTCTGTGAAGGCATCGTTTCCCAGTGCCAAGCTGCAGTCAGTAGTTATTGGCGAGTGTTGCAGTGATGTTTCAAACTCATATATCACATAGGTGTATTCAGTATATGTGGTGCTTCAGTACATTCACATATACTTCGTACGACGTAGCCTTGACGTTACTAAAAATGATGCATTATCTTATAACAATGTAAAGTGACATGCAAGGTAGCATCGGAATACATTTCTACGATTAGTGGGGTGCGTACTTTAAGGTAGAGATATTGGCATTCCTGTTACTGAAAATGAATATTTTTGTTTCTGTGTAGTCTATCTGCGAACAATAAAAGGCGAATGAGCAAGGGTAAAATGTAGGTTCATGGCAAATCGCGTATGATAGCAGCGAATATTACAGAACCGTTGATACAGATGACACGAAACTGTCGGTTTCAACAGTCGCACCAAACACTTCTTATTGATACTGACTAAGCTCTTTCTACGTGATCTAGTGGGCTGATTCTCACACCATTTGTCTGTGTCGTCTTCCGATTTTAACTGGAAGCATGTGAGATAGCATTTTTCTGTCGTTCTCACAAAAGCAACCATGTGACGGCAGAAATAGCCTGAGTTGGAGGAGCTTACATTGCCTTGTAAATCCAGAAGAAGTAAAAGGCTTAGTCGGCGAGAAAATTGGCTGTAGCGGGCAACCTCTTGAAATTGGTTGACCACCAGAATTTATTAATGCTGAATTGAGAAGGAGAGCGGGGTGTTCAGTGTCCTACATTAATTACGAGGTTATGACCAACTTACACTTAAACTAGGTCTCTTTAAGCTGCATAAATTTCATTCCAGGTTCTTTGGTTTGTTTTGCCTATCTGGATAGTCTTCTATTAGCTGGCCACGTTGTTTACGCTAATTGCGCTTATCTTCGGTAATTTTGTTGCGTTTGCAGCATTTTTGAGTAACACGTGGACATTCTTCCCCTTTATCCCGGATTCACTGCTAACCAAATTACTTCATATGCTAATTTAGCGAAGAGATGCCACCGTATCTGTATGCATTATTGGGTTTATTTTATTTCGTTTTGTCGTTTCAAGTGATTAGCTGTTGCTTGATATCACCGATGTGGCTGCGCTTGATGTTCATGTTGACATGGTGCCTACCTGTCTATTACCCACTACCTCGTCCATACTGGCTCCAGGAGACAGCTGGTCGTTGCTGGAGGGGACGGGGTGCACGGTCCTTGTGGCCGTGCTAGGCTCGAAGAGTGGTTCCGTGCACTCACTGTGGAGCGGACTACGTTCCAGCCACCGCCTTGTGTGCGCTTGATTCCCCAAATACAGTGTGCTTGTGTTTGCCTGTGAAGGAATGTGGGCCGGCTCCGTTGATGAAACGTGGCTCCCATCCACATGCCTTCCGGTCTTATTCCGTCGGGTTTACACTGGATATGGGGTGTGTAGTTTGAGCTGTAAGTGGAGCAGCGCAAGCCACCCATGGTCCCTCTGTAGGCGCAGGCGTCCTGTGGCTTGCCACAGTGACAGGCAAATCCGAAAGCGGATGCCACCAACCATGACCATATAGTTCACCACTAACTGCGGCATGGTTATGATATCTATCATGATTCTATTGTTACCATCTTTGTGTGCCGAATTTCACACAATGTAGTCGCTAATTCAAACGTTTGTTTCGCACACTCAAATGAGCTTACCGTCCTCGGCTTCTAATTGAGCGTCGTTAAGGCATATTGATGATAGACGGTTGTGCGTTGTACCGTCTGCTATAAAGTGTAAGCTATAATGAGCCAGGAGTTATCTGTGTAACCATATAAGGACTAAACTCCCAAGGCTAAAATTTCTAGTTTTAAGTTTGACCAGTAAATCTTTCATCTGTCATCCAACATATGAAATATGGTTTATCACTTTACCATAGCTCACATTCGCTAATGTCGGGCATAACCTGCTATCGTTTTCTCCAGTTTTAGTGATAATACAATTTGAAAGATATTACCAATTGTCTAACTTACATATCGCGGTCTACTTTAGCCAGAAAATCCTCAAAATTGTCATGTAGAATCTCGGTACCGCCCGTAAAACACTGGAGTCTGTTGCAATTGTAGGGTCGAGTAGCATCCACAGTCGCAAGTAAAACTTGTATAAAATACTTTCACTGGCCTAGGAGCATTTCAATCCATTAAACTGTGTTTTAGAACAGATGTAATTTTTGATGAGACCAAAAGCTGGGGTTTGTAAGAATAGTGGAAATATTACTATTTGCTTGAACTCAAGCATCATATCTGTTCCTTGTAACTTTCATCAGCAATTCTGCAGATTACCGTGAATAATTCGATTTTGCAACCGAACGTTAAGCCCTGGCTTAATTGTAGGTGGGTTATCCAGATCAAGCTGAGACCCATAGTTCCCAGGCTAAAAAGCTACCTTAAAATGGAACTATTTCACGCATCAGAAGTTGTTTTGTGCGTTGTGCTTGCCTTACAAGGAACTACTGCCATGCAGTATCGAATATAAATTTATTTCATATTGTGGAGAGCACATTCTTGATATAAATGATAAAAATTGTGATGAAATGTTTACCGAAATGGACATAAATCCAGCTAAAATTTACAGAGTTCAATTACAGCCTGAGAACAAGACTCTTAGCCAGGGTGACGTACTTGAACGGCGAAGTGTCTAGTGGATGGCTGTGCATCTGTCATTAATAGACCCAATTGAGCTGAACCCAAACCCACAATAATAAGCTAATAAGTAAATTCTCATAAGTCAGTATTTTCATAGTGATGATGAGGTAAGCAGGCTGCCCCACACCAGTAAAGAAACGCAGAAAAGAAGTCTTGTGACGACGAATTCTGAGGATAACCCTAGTGTTCGGATACGGGGAGAAGGTTAGAGTAGAGACGATTTACCACTCACTGAAAAGGTGCGCATTTTTTGAAATCATTGCTTTAAGTGTCTAAGGTAACCCTTTTGCACTAAAGTTTTAGAAAACGTTTTATTGGTATTACTAATGTGAATTATAGCATTTGGATTACATTTAAGCATCCGAGTAAAGATGCCATGAGACCTATAGCCAAGCAACAAGCAAATTTAACCAGTAAGGCGCACATGTTTTTGATGGCTATCATCCACCCAATGTACTGTTTTACTTGTTATCGTCCACCGAATAGCTGGACCTCTAGCAAGGTGAAATGCTGAAATGCACCCCATCAATAATCCTTTATATTCGATTAATGAACGCATAGGAAGAACCGTTATTTATAGTCAAAATATGTGGACTGTGGGTTATGTATCAATACAAATAAGTTTAGCTTACTAATTTTAAATAGGTAAAAAGAACTACTGATATACGTTCAAGCGAGAGACAGTAGTTCTGAGGCACTTACGAAAGCCGTGGAGCAAGCATAAGTAAGTGTCCAGTAATCCTATGGTCATCATACATTCATTTGGCTAGTAGGGCAAAAATCGATGAGATGTGGGGGACCACTGCCTAATTTTCAGTATGGAGTTTGCCACAAGCTCAGTTATAAAGCATGGCCTGTGGTGAAATACCATTTTGTTGAACTGGAAGAAAATAATACCCTAAGGTTACTGGTATTTTTCGGCTTTATGCACTAGTGTACTCAAAAGGGGTAACTTGGTTTTACGTATCACCACTAGACAAATGAAAGAACCATGATGATACATTTATGTAAATCAGTTAAGTCAGAGATGCGCGACTAGCAGGATACAGCAGCGGTATAATACGGGAGCGGAAGGGTTTAACATCATCTACAAATCGACTGATATGATTAATGCGGTGGAATAAGGCAAAAAAATAAACAATACCTTTCATGTCAAACTACTTTACTGTTGCCGAACGGCAAAACAAAGTACTTCCTTTCTAACTTAGGTGGGAAAAATAGATCTAATCTGTAAACTTCGTCGCCAATTTACGCACTGTCATAAATTACGAAAATGCAAACAATGATTGTTAATGTTAAACGGTATCATCTGAGATCGACAGAAGGATAATCGCTTGCGCCACCAAAGTAAGTATGGATGTACCGTTAGATGTTTTATTTTAACTGGCATTGTTGAAATTTCGCAAAGTAAAAACTCAAAATTGGTGAGGTGGTTTCACGAATTAACACTTCTAACATAATTCCGTTTAGACTGGACTAGTATACATGAAGTTACATTGAAGTGTCATAATCATCAACATTATACACGTTAGCTAGATGTCTAAACTACCTCAGATACGGTGTCACAATACATAAAATAAAAGAGAAAATAAACCCAACGGTTGCATGCCAGCTGGTTTATTAACAGCGGATGGGCATCGTTCTGGAAAGCTAAGAACCCGCTACTATGCAACAAGAAGAATTATGATGTAACCTTCTGTTATGCTACGGAATGAGAAGATTGTAGTAGGGGAGGCTAAAATAGATGGGGAGGGGCAAAGAAACTCACAGCAGAAACGCCACTAAGGTCGGCTCCTAGCCATGTCAGCAAGTGTATCTATCCAAACGTGTTCATCGTCTTTCGGACCCAAACCAGGAAGGCATGAAGCTCCAACCGAAGATAGCTTCTAATTGAGGGCCTTCTTTCCTCTCGGCCAAGTAATCGTTTGGCCACGCATCTTCTTCTTCCATCCACGCACCCAGCGAGCAAACAATGCACCTCGCGGGAGTCGGTGGGCTGGCATGCGTAAAACATGGCCGAGCCATCGAAACCTGTTGCGCGAAACGATGGTGCTGAGCGGTTCAGTTCCATTTCCAGTGCCATTAACAGGGCGTCGAACAAACTCGTTGCTCACGCAGTGTTCCTACCAGATGTGAGCCAAACTGCGAAGACACCGATGGTCGAATGTAACTAGCTTCCTTATGTCTGCTGATGTAAGGGGCCAGGTTTCGCAGTCGTACACTAGGGTCGAACGTACGGCTGCATGGTACACTCTACCCTTCAGGGCGAGAGGGATGTCGCGCAGGCGCCATAGGTGGCGAAGTGTGGCAAAAGTACTTCGAAATTTTGGTATACAGTTCATGATCTCGTCTTCGATTGTAAGGGCGCTGATACAACTTCCCAGGTAGTTGAAGTCCTGAACGACTTCTAGCTGATACCCACCAAGGGTCAGAGCAGGAGGTGATCCCTGCCAATCTTGGAGGCAAGCTTTACACTTCGATGGTGAAAAGCAAAGCCCGAAGAGGCTGATGGCCAGCGCTAATCTGTCCAGCGTAGCTTGACAAGTCTGGGAGCTGTCACAGATGAAGTATATTTAGATATAAATGACATGGCTACAAGAAGCGTTATCAAAGCAGACAGCAGAGCAGGCATCTGGATTAAATGATGTTATCTATTTGGTTTCATCCATATATTTAGGTGTAAATGATACCAAATTCCTAGCATAACTTTATCCAGATGACTGCTCTGCCGTCTGGTTTGATAACGCTTCTTGTAGCAATGCCAGATGCGACGGCCGACAACTCTTGTGATTTTATCAGATTCTGTCTAAAGCTGTCAATAACTGTGTGGAGGCCATCCGAAATACAAAACAAGTACAAAGTTGGCTTTACATGGAAAAGCAGCCGTGGGCGTACATAAAAAATACACTATTAGGTGTTACTCACCAACAGTGTATTTCATCCAATTTGGATATAGGTGCGGAATTAGAACGTTCGATCTCATCAGAACTATGTGGCTAGAAGTTGGTGTGAATTGTTAAAGAGTTATCATCCTATACGTCTGGATTCCATTGAGTTCGTGCACAGTTTGGTCGTGCTGTTTTAATGTCGTAGTCCTTGCAATTTCATCGCCTCTCAGGCCAGTGGGCCACAGTTTGGTGATCCTCATTACAATATCGAAGCTTCATAGAGGTTGATATACGATGGTAACTGTATTCCTGCAGTCTTTTCCAACAGTGATTTGGAAGACTGCATTCTGCTCTCTCAGCCGAATGTCTGATAGTCGGACGGTTATAGCATAGCATTATTAGTCGTGCCACGATACATGTAGAAGTTATTGATGGTACTGAGCAGTTAGCACCTCATCGGCTTGGTAAAATCGCATAGATGAGAGAAAAGCTAACAAGGAGGCTGTTCTAATTTTCTGGATTTTCCCTACCGGACAATTGGGCAAAGTGAGATAGATCGCTGCGTAATCCCTCAGCACATCCGTTTGGTAACAGCATTCACTCAAGCTGACTCTGAATTGGCATAGATGTCCAACTAGCCTTTGCTATGTAACATTTGTTACTTGGTATAATGATCACTTACTAAAATGTGCAATGTTTGATTTACTGCTCCTAAAAATGTAATTTGCCTCATCAGTAAAGGATATATAGGGCTTAAACTTGATTTCATAGTAATGGTAAGGTTGAAAATGGTATTAAAGTACTACGTACACAGGACTCAGTATCTAATCCAACTTTGCGAAGAAGGATACAGTAAATAAGAAAGTTATGGGTGCACTTTAAATAACTCTTAAAAGAGAACAGTTGTAGCGTATTTTTTTAGTGACATGACACTAACTTACCTGTCTCATCCATAACCTCGCCGTTTTCTGATTCTCATAAAATTACATTGCCAAAGGTTACGATAATTAGAACTGTTGCATAATAGACCAGTCTGCCAGATGTATTTTAATACATGAATTTCCATTTGAATCGATCACAAAGTTCACCAAGCATTTCTTGAATCACAAAACGACACGTCAATCTGAACTTGGAAAACAGCATATATACAATCCAGCTCTTTAACAGATTTAAACATAGCTTGTTATAATGGCACCAATCTGTTTTAGTAAGACGAAGTTTTGAAACGCCGCAGATTACTTAGACCTTTCAGTCAATGGCATAAATTAAGATAGAAAAAAGGAATTGAGCTAATTTTTCTTATGTTTTGTGGGAGTAAAATTTCTCCAGAGGAGATAAATCAAATCCCACAGGGAAACTGAACCACAATAAATGCGAGTGGGTCAGTAAGAAAGCAGCTGTACTGCCGGATAATGCAATCACTTGTAGAAGCTACTCTAAATGATGCATCTCACCGTCCATAGCCATTTATCTAACCCAGGGAATTACACGCCTTTAAAGATGGGGAAAATGAATGTGAATAAAATGTCCGAGTCTAGCTGCTCACGGTGGGATCCAACCGGTGTGCACTTCGAGCTGTGGTTGCCTATAAAAAATCTCCGCAAATCCCACTGCAGCATGATGCTTTATGCTAGGCGCGCATTAACAGACCAGCAAAATGAAGTAAAATTGGCCACGGTCCTCTAGTAAAAGCAGGCTAACAGGTCATTAACGAACTACGGATTGCGCCGTAGTTCAGTAACATTTGCGACAGTCAGTTCTTTCTATACAATATTACGTTTACAAGTGTGCCCGATCTGGTGACTTGATGTCAACCTAGAAACACACCAGCCCAAAGAACAACCAAACCAAGTTTCTTTGTAATTCTACTCTTGAATGTTGAACAATGAACAATGATTTATGTTGGGTAAAAAGTCAGTTGTTTGACATGACATGGGTAAGTTGTCTGTTTGAGCGTTTACCTAGCAGATATGCTACTGAATAATAGTAAAGTGGTAATTAACTGCGAACGACGAGACAAAATAGGGACATTTATAGTTGTTGTACTCAGTGAGAAAAGTAAGAAGTAAAAACGAGAATACTCACTTCAGTACCGCTACCTCATTTATGTGCCATGTTAACCCGGCTAGAATTGATAATTTAAATATTCCAAAATAGCACAGTTTATGCAATGAAGTGATAGGGGTCAAGGACAAGATCCAATCGCTTTTGCAAATATCCAAGGTGGGGAAGGAAACACCAAAGTTTGGGAAAGTGTTGCAGGGTTGGCAAACTTGCAGAGAAAAATAATTTCACCGGAACTCCAGGCAGCTAACCTGTGCACACAATTTCAGAGGGTTACTTCTGAGATTGGTGTTATGGCTGAGTTTTATCAAGTGACGTCATGCGTGGTTAGCGTCATTCACTAATTGGTAGACTAGAAATGGATCACCATGCAGCCTTCGATAGTGGCCACTGAAAATTCCCAGGGACTTCAGCCATTGCTGATAGGACAGATTTCGTAGACCATTGATGTTTCTTGTGACCCTGGGTTTTGGTCTCCCTAGCAGTTCTAAATCGAGTTTCAACCAAGGCTGCCAAGCTTGGATGGCGTATTCAACATGAGGGTGCACCTAATTGTTGTGCATCAACTGTAAGATGGATATGTTGCAACGTCCGAGTGCTCTCTGCGGTGTGGGGTTACTAACTACCAGGAAAATAATGGATCCAAAATTAGTGCATACAGCCTATAACACTGGCACCATCGCTTCATTTGCCGTTCTATACTTCGTGGTTGTCTGGTTATCCGTGTGATACGATGCTAAATCCGTTAAAATATTGTCGTTGTATTAGCGGGTGTTCAGTGAACTTGGGTCATGAGTATTAATATAAATGAACCACTTGATTACGTTACACACAGAGCAACAAATCACTAGCACTTGTGGACAGTAAGTCCAGTGTTGCAACAGTTGTCCGAACCGAAGTAGATATTCATCGTCCGTTGTATGCAAGGTTTGAAGTACCGATACAGTCCAAGAAAGTTGAAGTGTCAGATACGTTAGTTTAGAATCTTCCGTTACAATGAGCAGAGATAAGTACGAAGAGATGTCAGACTGTTCCCTTGCTACCGACGTTGTCTTCGAGAATTTACTAATCATTGGCTAAAGGTGAAGAACGTTTTCCGCGACTTTGCAAGAGATGTTTGAATGGCATTAAAGCTCTACTAACGACACAAGTTCTACAACTTAACTTCAGTTGTAAAAGAACATTCATTGAGCGCCGAAGAGTGCGACCATACACAAGAGCCGGTTTTGCACACGGAGGCGAAGTTGTATGTGAGGACCGCTTATAACTCGGAATAACTAAAACCTCCGTTCCATTGCACGAAATTTTGTACATAAAGATGGGGCTAATTTGCCTAACGCTAGCGTTGATAACTAGATTGCCAGTAGTTATATGTGTACTAACGATTCCAGGCGTTTTATGTGAAATGAATTGATGGCAGTGGACAGACAGTCGAAGTATTAAAAGTTAAAGTATGTCTTAAGGGTAACCAGTTATTACATAGCGACGTTTCTAACAGCCGTATTCCTCGCCATGGCTTCGTAAAACAACCGAAAAGGGGCACTAGTACTTGGGATGCCAAAGATATTTTAACGATTTTTTGGCTAGGTTGTCTCCAAAGATAGTTAATTAGATAGTACTTCCGTGGTTTTATTCCTGCTACCATCGCATTGGGATACTTTAACCAACAGACTCACTGCACTGCTTTTCGTGACCAACTTGATCTGGCTTTGATACACGGATCTGCCCAGGGTTAAAAACAATATGGTGCTGCATCATTGCGCGGTAAATTGCGGTATCATGTTAGTACAACTAGCTACTACTACATAAATGAGGAAAAAATGTCCTTGTTTATTTAATGCAATTATACTGCAAAGCAAGTTGATGTCTGTTGAACCTCGTGGTCATGAAATCGTTAAATAAATGATTGTTCGGTATAGAAAACAGACGAACCTAAGATTAAACATTTGCATACCTGCGCTGCGGAAGTGGTCCGAATAGTGGTGATTTATTCGTAGATTAAGCTGAATGCCACGGAGCTTTCCGTTCTACTACACAGCGCCGCACCGACTACATGGCTTCCATAAATGAAGAAACATCTGCAGCAAAATTGCTAAACTCACTACACTGGCTGGCCAACAAATGAACAACCTAAGTTGCCAACATTTGTTTTCATATCAAAATCACTGGTATTCATTCGAGGATGAATCTTCAGTCGACGTTACTTCAACTCTTTTAAACGACCTCCAAATAAACAAAAGCACTGCATTGGGCTGTGAGTGAGTGCGATTCTTCAGATTGGCAACAGTTAATATTTACTAGACTAAAATATGTATTGCTGCCAGTTAAGTGAATAAACGAGTACATCATCACAATCAGGACAGCGATTCAAGTTGAAGTTATTTCCGGAAGCTCGTTTACTGCGAATTTATCGAGAACAGGTGAGCAGTGCGCAGTACCGGTTGGCAAATCTATACTCACGTCACATTGCACAGGAAGAGACCGTAGATACCCGCAGTACTCTTAATGAGGAGAGATTCCGGCAACAAAAATTGTTCCTTACCATGTTTGTTTTCTTTGGACTAACATTATTGCACATTCATAAGCTCTGCTTATTTTAAAAGGTTGACTGCATTCGCAATTTTACAGCATCGAGTACGCAGGTAGAGCCCCGGTTTAGATTGGCAGTTTATCCCGTTCTACTAAATAATGAATATGTAACGGATACAGCACATAATCGTATGAGAGGAAAATTGCTTTATGATGGGACGTGTAGCGTATCTAACTTAGGGTAATGCACTGCCGAAGACACTGGCACTGAGATGTCACACTGACTTGCAAAATAATAGCTAACCAATTTGAGATTACGAGGAACCAAATTGCATGCAAAACAACTGTGAACTAGCAACTCAAAAGCGTTAGCCAGTGCATGTATATTAGCGTCCAAATATATTATACTTTCTGTGAATATTTGCAAGGAACCGTATGTAATAGGGCAACAGGAAAACCGTATTAAAACTAAGTTCAATACTCTCCGTCAATCGCGTTGTTCTGCTGCGTATTTGCCGTTGTAGCATTCTCCGATTGGGCCACAGTATCAATCGAGCCACACGGAAAGTCTTAAACAAACCTACCGTTCCCCAGTAAATCGTGTTTTGTTAGTTGCGTCGGCTGACCATAAATGTTTATATTATCAACACACATTTTCCACATCTGCTTGAGGCATTGGTACGACGTTCATCTAAAACAGTGTGCTTTTTACTTGCAGGAAATATGCTACAATTTGTGACACATAAATGTCTGGCGAGATTTTTTTACCTGAGTGACAAAACGGTAACGGGAAAAGGTTCAGTTGAGTGCGCACTACACAAATTTTCTTGCCTCACTTTAATCGCTTTTCACATATATAAACTGCATTTGAATACACCAGTATTATTCGCAAAGGTTCTCAAAGTAAAGGGTCGATCAATACTAAGGTGCAGCGCTTGGCAACTATGACACAACTCTAACTTTCAACAATTTAATCTTCCATAGTAACAAGCTTTACGCTGTCGAAACGCTGGAAATAGAAGTGCGACAGGATCATCCGGGTTAAAGAATACAGCTGGATACATCAAGATGGAGGTTCGTTTGAAGTACCAAGCGTGATCTCCGTGATCATTTGTTTCCACTTGGATTTAATGTCGATCTGTAGAAAAGGGCACACTAGCAATTCACCATTTCTAAACAGCAGTTAGTGCTTGTTTGTGAAGCACCCAAATTATAATCCTAGTCAGTTCAACAGCGCTGGATGTTTTTGGTCGTATGACTTTTGCTGGTTTAACATTCGTACGTTGAGGGTAGTTTTGCACCAAACATGGTAAGACAGTTAAACGAAATAATAGTGACTATTCGGAGTAAACTAGTAGGACGATCATACTGGCAAATAAAATAGGCAACCTGCGTTGAAGTTTAAGCACCGCAAGAACGCAGCTGCTACTTTCAAAGGATATTTCGTATTCACAACAGTACCACTACAATTTAATGCAGGTCTAAAAGCCATGCATGTCTCGACTTGTAGCACACCATCGCACTTTCTTGCTATCCCTGTGATCACAGGTAGACCAGCTCAACTGTTTTATCCGATTTTTCAATATTTTGTTGAATAGCTACTAACACTAGTAAGTTGGGTTTGGTGAAGGTTCGTCGCAGGTAGACTCATGCAGGTAGCCACCACACATCTAGGAAAGCGCAAGACTGCCGTTTCGTCCTATTGAGACTGGACGATAGTGGGCAGCAGCTGGATCATGCCGGATACGAAACCTGGACCATATTCTTACGAGTCAACGACTTAGACCACTGAGCCATGGGTGAATACAGTTGACCGTCATGACAGATATCTAACTGCGATACAGGGTGAAACAGATGTGTGGTGTCTGTTTGCCTGAGGCTAGCTGCGACAAACCTTCACTGACTACGATCCCGCTAACCAGCACCAGGTGGGGCCTACAAATTCAGCCACCGTTGTTGCTACTAGCATCTTTTCTGTGCTATATGAAGCCGACTTTGTGGTGTTAGTAAACCTTATTTTATTATTTGTTAAAGTGAAACCATTTTCAGCTCAGCAATGGCGTCGAACTGTGTTGATCACTTGGCTCCGTTTCTTGGAATTGTCCGAAATGCACCTCTAGTAGCATATAGACAAAAATTCCCAGACTCTTCCAAAGAGTTTGCCCAAATAATTTTAGAAAGGTCAAAAAAGCCACATGAAGTCCAGCGGGTTGGACTCAGAAACTGTCTTACTAACAAAGTACGTAGTTAGCTAATCTTGTCAATCAATGTACGCTCGCTTTTTAAGGAAAGTTCTGATCTCCAAAATGTTGTATGACGGAGAACTTTTTGGACACAGCTATGACGTTACAGGACAGGTGGATACACTCCGACTTTGAATTTGGATCCACCAAACCCAGCGGTTATGGAAGTATGAGATCCGGCCTCCTAGAAAACTCCCTGAAAAGCGAAAGTATTATCACATACAATGAAGAAAACCGGCGTAAACTGATTTCACAAATGTCCGCTTACGTTACGGCATTGATAAGCTACCATCTGTTGGAATGTAGATCACAGTTTCGTAGCGGTTTTCTATCTATTTACTTGGGAACGATTAGGTACCAACTGACACTGCACTGTTAATGATGAACTATCTGCATACCACGTTGTCCCAGGTTTGCAACCGAGTAAGTAAGCTCCATCAGTATTATCGTGGGTGACCTTAATAAGAGCGACACAGTTATAGTTAACGCACTGGACGCGACCAAAATGGCGGAAATCCCATCCGATTCGAAGGACAGTTGCAGTTAGTTTTACAAAACACTTTACCTGTTTCGCACGCACAGACGTATCTTCCTTGGAAATGCTGTCCATTGCGTCGTGAAGATACGTGCCGACAGGTACTGAAAGGCTAAATGTATTACGGCAACCAAACGCCATTTAAAAATTTCTAAACTACACATAAGGTAAAATGAAAACATCGCAAAGATAAACCCAAAGGGTTATTCAACCGACTTCTCACTTCTCGCATATGGGGACTTTTCAGACTCTTGCGAGCCCATCACCGATTATATTTATTATTGTTTCATTTTGTGTGATCTCACTGCAACAGTCTACCACTGAATGATGAACTTTGCTTTCCGCTACACAAGCTTTCCAGCATGAAAAAAACAGATTTCTTATAAATATAACCTTCTAGGTCAAATGTCTGTCTGTGAATATTAAACCTGAACAACATGTACACACAAGCTGATTTTGGAAATCACTATTGTCCCTATGTATGGAGGGTCTTGAAGCAAATCAGCGGCAAAAGTTCCAGTAGCTCACTGGGTACTGTGGGTGTGGATAAACTCAAAGCTGAGTTCAGCTCATCACCAAACACGCTCGCCCTAACTTCTTCTCGGGTACTTATGCTCCCAACTGATCTGACCAGTGGAGCTCACACGGCTGAAGACAAACAAGCCTAGTGGCCCTGATTCCCTGTGAAGAATCGCTCTGAAAGTGTGTGCGGATGCATTACAGCCACTGCCGACACAGGATTTCAACTGATGTTTCACCACGGGTAGCATCCCCATCATATGTGAACGTCCGCTACGATAACCCCAGTACAAAGATGAAAACACACATGTATCAGTCAACAGTATGGGGGACTATTTTACCAATCATACACTTTTTGCCTATTAATATGGTCGGTTTTTAGAAATCTCAGCCAATTGTGGTGTTTTACAAGGAACCATTCATTCCCGCTTTCTGTGTACCATCTATCTTAAATATCTGCACACATTAGCCTGGTTCGTCGGATTTGAATGTGCTGATGATGTTATCCTTGGGTGTATACCCCCAGTAATTAAGGGAGCTTCGGAACTCCAGTTAGTATCAAACAAACTCTTGATTTCGCCAAGTTCTCGGTTTCACTCCCTTAAACCTACCAAGAGCTATGATAGCACATTCTCTTTCCTCAGCCATGCCAGACTGTGTTTATTTTAAAAACTTTAACCGTGAGCGACCAAACTCCCCTCATTTATCTAAGGTATATTAGCTGAAGGTTTTATTGTATTAAAGTATTCTGGTTGTCACATATTTGCAAAAAAATTTTAAACACTGTTTAATCTCTCAGGTTCAAAATGTTCTCAGTAACCCCTGCTAGTATTCCAAGGTTTTGTATGTCACTATAGGAAGTTACTGACAGCCGTTGTTGTACACCGCACACAATTCTTCCCTCCAAGGCGAGGAAGAGGATATTGATGACTACTGCCTTGCAAAGCACTTAATACTTCTCTCCAAAACAAGGAAGCAATATCGAGTACTGCAAATTTTTTGTTATTAATTGTTTGCGAATAGCACCGTATTCCACTGTCAGCCTTATCCTTGTTGATTCCGATAGAAAAGTGTTAGCACAAGGCTTCCAAGCGATTTGCCGCTTACAGTACTCAATAAGTTCTGCTTCCGGCTCAGGCCAGTCTCAAAAATCTTTGGATTCCTACTACCCAATTTTCGTCGCTCTGGATTGAAGTTTGATTATTGTTTTGATTTATCACCTTGGATCATGCCTTGGAAGAACAATCGCACTGGGAACTCCTTAAAAGTTAGTGAATTCCGTCTAATCTCTGGCGGTTATCCTGGTAACATTATTCATCTTTCACACGTTAGCCATAAAATTTGTGCTAGCCATAATTATCCAGTTGCCTTCATAGCATTTAACATTGCTGCATTGAAAAAGTAAAGATTGATCTCTGTGTTAGAGGTAGAAGGAAGATACAACTACTTCACGTTGAGAATGAAGTAAACTTGGCTAAATTGTGATTAGAAGTTGAGCAGGATCATACCGTTGGCCCTTCTAATCAGGCGCAATCAGGGAGGAGTTTGGCTGTTGGACGCTGTTCCGATCATCCTATTCATTATATAAGAGCCCATTTTGGGAAAAAATTAAGCAGCAGCGCTACTCGGATTCATATTTAGAGATTCCCGCTCAAGTACACATATCCATTGTGCGCGTTACTGACAAACTTTCCATAGGTCATCTGGCTGGTGCTCACAATCAATGTGACAATTTGAACAGCATGTTCTCTACGGCTGACTTAGAGACGGCGGATTGTTCCTTGACCTCGTCTAGGGTGGCTGCCACAGAGTCATCTCAGCTGCTGTCTACGAGTTCTAACGACTTATCCTATACAAATCCTTCCTCGGAAGCTAGCTCTGTTGAACAGATGAAAGACACGAAAAGTGGTAAGGCGACGATCTTTGTAGCGCCTTCAGACACCACCCAGTGTCACGATGCTGTATCATGTATTGGTGAGTCCAGTTTCCTTTGAACGCCGACATATTGCTTGACTTTGCGCCGAATAGCATTCAATCAGATATTGGTGATTGGACTCATTCAAACTCCGGCCCCTTCATTTTAGCACTAACTTGAAAAACCGGAATCGGAGTTAGCTGTTTCAGTCTTTGATTAAGTGGGCATGTCAACCAGCCCTCGTTGTTGATTTATATGGCCATCAGCGCATTACACATCAGGGCGTAATCGCCCTGCTGCAAATGAGGAGGCTCACGATTCTCCAGTCGCCATTAGGAATTTGAAGATCTTTGATTGTTCTAAACGCTCTCTATTATCTGCAACTGGAAAACAAAAACTGAAGTGTTGAATGAGTGATCTCTTGATTCTGTTAGAGACGAGATACATAATGCTCCAACTAATTTTGTCCCCATTATGCCTCTGGGTGGTCTGGCGTACTTTCCTTGCTGTGCAAGAGTTCTCTGTAGTGACAAATACCAAAGCCATCCTGTTGTCCTACACAGTCGAGCATTCTTCTGTAAAGATATCTTCAATGCTCCTGCGTGAACAAGTATTGCATTTGATCAGGACGATAGAAAACGTGACAGATGAAACTGAAATCTTCGGGCATCACTAAGTAAGGGGATTAAAATCGTCTAGTGCATTTAAAATCCCCTCAAACCAAGCTTTATGACATGACTTTCTTTAAGTTTAAGCACTAGCAGAGCGTATATTTTCGAACGATAGGTCATAATGTTGATAATTCCTTGTTCCATCTCATGAGCCACATTTTATAGTTGTAGCTTCATGTATATTGTGGTGAAATGAGTTCAGCGCATGGATTGAATTTTAACTATTCGGCTTGTTTAAATTGTTTCTGTTTCAACCGTGCTATTGTATGCCTAAAGTTTGTCAGCACCTAGTGAATTATTAGGTACTCGACCACGTCACGTTAATTGAACCGGCACTCAAGTAACGGTCGTATATTTGCTGTCACCTAGTTTCGGATCACAAAGCATTATTTTACTGCGCAAACGGGCATGGTATAATTGACGCATTGAGTATTGCGTATTTAGTCTAGAGTATTGTGCTCCTTTGTGAATATTACTGGGCTTAGTTGCCTGATACGGTGAATACAGCATTTTGCAAAGAATGTTTCTCAAAGCCAGTTTTATTTGTTAGAGTGCTTGGAATTCAGAGGACTTGTGCTCTCTGCCGTCATACAAGCGATATGGTCACATCCCAGTTGAACTTTGTCTAATTGGAGAGATGATCCATCAGCTGACCACTTGGTCAGTTGCACTTTGACAGGTAATGATCATTGCACCACGCAGCTCTTGGTCGATTATGTTGCTGTACGTCTGCATAACAGAGTCCTCCTGGTCAACCGGGATGTGGCTGGAAACTGTGGCACGGGTTAGGACGCTATTATATATCATTTGACAAACGGGCCAGCACAAACTATGACAGGCAGATGTTTGCCCTAGGCAAAACCTGTTCGATGATAATGTACTTGTATTTGGATCGTGGAGCCCTCTCACTCGATTTGTTTGCGCTGGTAGTGGCAAGCAAGTAAGGAACCGCTATGGACTCCGCTATTTCAGACTAAAACCATAAAACGGAATTCGCTTATGACGACTTGTTTTTGCCCATTTATTAGGTGTCTCTCGATGCATTTAATTATTTGACCTACCCGATCAAGTGCACCTAGTTGTTAGTTTACTGTGATCGTTTCTAGTTCGTTGAAATAAATTGTCAAGTATTTGCCCAATGAGTCCGGGATTTCACCATTGAAACTGGCTAAAAGCAATTAGTTCGAGTTTGAGAATAGCGCGATCTGTTTGGAAAAACCTGCTATTTGGATAATGTTCCTTCCCGGTTGCTGGCTTCCTGTATGTGACCAGCCGCTTCAGGAAGAATCACTGTGAGAACAACAGACCGACCTGAAGAGTTTCATGAGTACCGTTGTAAGTCCTGCACTTCTCCATAACGAATGGAGCAGGTAAGGATAGACTACAGCATATCGAAACCCGAAAGAAATTTCGTTCGAAATTTGATCAGGAGCTTAGAGGAATCTCGCATACCCTATCTTTGATACTTTCATCTAGCTCAATGATCATCTGGCTTTGATTTCTGCTATCATGTAACTAACTCCTTTTCACAAACCCTTTTGTTTCCATGGCCTAATGCATAGTAGGTTTCTTATGTAAAATTAATCACATGTTTACTTGCACTTTAAGAATGGGGAAGACATACCTTTACTTGTATTCCTTAGAGCTAATTTTCTGAGTTCATAAAAATTACTATCCCTTCACGCAGTAACGCTAGATGTGACACCGGTATACACTAGAGTGTCTCAATGCCTACCAATTGTGTTCACATTACCTCGCGCTGCGTAAATGACCTGACAATATTGCGCTGTTGATGTGAGTGGAGGTCACACACTGAAACTGTATGGTTCATGCGGCCTATCGTTTTGCTCCCCCAAGTATTTTTGAAACACGATGTCATCATTGTACGTAATGCACGGATTCTCACACCCAATGGTCATGGTAGTATGTCTTTTACCTTATTGGTGCTGCGTAAGCCTGTTTTAAGCCGCAGAGCATTGAGATGAGTATCATTCCTACATGTGTCGAGAAGCCATACTTATTGGATATTTTGGACTGTTGCCGCTGTTGAGACGCCTTTGCCAGAAGCACAGATTATTGAGGTACTGTACTCTAGTGGTTTAGTTGTTTGCTTATAGTACCGTACTTCAAAGCCTGCTTTTGTCTTGTTGATTCCGGTGGAAATACTTTAGCTCAAGGATTGCAAGCGATTTGTCGTTTACACACTTCTTGATTATACCGTTGTAAGCATTTGAACACATGCTTCACCCAGAATAAACATCAATACTCCCGACCCTCTACACTGTGTTCTGGAAAGTACAATGGCTGTTTCCTTCGTAAGGTCCAAATTTGAATTTTTACTTTCCCCTACCTCGTCGTATCACAACACCAGCATACGTTATCCGTCTCATTTTCTAGTCATCCCAAAAGTAATGATGCATCCGTTGCCAGATCGTTTACTCTCGTGAAAATGCACTCGTTTGCTTTTCTTATCACAACGTACTCTTCCCTATGGTGCGATGTTGCAGTATTTCTGCACTGTTGATGTAAATTGTTGAAACTGCTCCAACAATGTTGTGTGAAGCTGATCTTGGCTTGATTTACCTAATTTTAGAACATAACTTTCCTCAGTTGATCTCAGTCATCCTATTTACAGAGATCGTACGCGAAGCAGACAAATGTCGGCAGTCTACCGACAACTCGTGTATCCCGGTTCTGCGTGACCAATTAGTGATTTCTATTTCATAGGTGCAAAATAGCACTAATGTGATTGTGAGGATTAAGCTAGACGAACGCACTGTGCTATTGTTGCAAACAAGTGGTACTCTTATGGTCGAATGAGCTAATTGGCGGCTAAAAGCCTACTTGTGCCAAACCCGAATATACTCGGAAATGACCAGAAGATCACTAGTTTGTCATTGTGCATGAAATGTTTGTCTACGTTCTAAGCAGGTTGCTGTAACCACCTGGTTGTTGGTGTGGATGTATAAGCTTCCAGTCCACTGGATATATTATATCGGTGCCGTTCTAGCGTCTGATTGAAAGTTGTGAGCTATGCATATTTAAACAGTTATTTCCTTTCAAGAAGTTGCAAAGCACGGAAGGAAGACTGCGGTTGGTAGATGCACGCATTTCGTATTGTCTCTTCAGCATCAATAACGGATATGCATAGATATAGCTAACTGTGGGTGCAATCAGACAAGCTTGAGGTGCAGTATGAATGACAGAAGTGCACACCTAGGTCCATGGCAGATGTAGGCTGATTAACTGTTTCTGAACGCACAGGGCTGGCTCCATCCAGCTTGTAGAGACTGCCTCAGCAAACCGAAGGGAGGGGAGATAAGCGTGACATAACAAAACTTTAACCATTGAGCCCAAATCTATCCGGTGACGCTTGTCTAATAGGTGCTTGCCTAAGAAGGAAGCCGGCGGTCTGCGCGAATATGGAATCTGACGACGGTAGGCAATCTGTGCAAATTCCGGCTGAACCGATTTTGGTACATGCTCGTTTATTCTTAGCTGTTTCCGCAGTCACACAACAATTGGTATACACAGTACGAGTTGACCCCTATAGGCTGAGCTTCCTTCGTCTGAGGTATGGGCGAACTGCGGGTTCCGTTGTTGACGACAACTTGTGCAGCATAGTGAATTGCTTGTGTATCCCGAATTATAAGCTTAGTTGTCTTCAGCTCCAGTAAACCACTTTTGAAAGGTAACTCGAAATGCATCTACTTCCTAGCGGCTTTGTGCACTAAGCCCTTCGACCCTCGCAGTTGGTTGCGTTTCTCGATAACTGTTCGAGGTTAGCCTTTCGCCATACGTGTTGCTGTAATCAACGCTCTTATAGTCCAGACATTTGGCCGAACAAATTCGTCTGACACGGCTAATTAGTCTTCATAAGTGTCCGTATGTACCACACTAGCGTGAAGCTGGTGAAGCGCAGGTACTGACCGGACCTGGTTTATTTTCGGTAAATGAAACTTTTAATTAATCCATCACATCTGCGACTTCTGGGAATCCCCAGCTATGGTAGATAATTTTTCTGTTCTACTTCGCACATAACTCATAAGTTAGCATGTGCACCGTTGAGGCTTTCTACAGAATGTGTGGGATGCTTCTCAGACGAACAAAAAAACTAAGAAATCATCAATATATCATTTGTAGTAAGGCGCTTGAGCTATCTCCGTAGAAATACTTTCTAGTATCAGCATGAAGAAATCAGATAGAACAAAACCTAATTAGAAAAGCACGGTAAGAAGACGAATACTGATAGATGCATGCATTCGTATTGTCTCCTCAGTACCATTAACAATAACCGGTATGCAACTATATACTTAAATATGCGTGTGACCGAATAAGCATGAGGCGAAAAATGAATGACGGAAGTTCCATCCCTATGTCCACGGCAGTCTTAAGCTGATAAATATTTGCTTTTGAACACACACGGTTTATCGCAATGGCCTCGGCGAAACGGAGGAAGCGGGGATTAGGGTGACGTAATACAACTGTGTACGCTGATCCGAGCTCTATCCGGTGACGCGTAGTCAGTAGGCGTTTACATATTGTAGAAGCTGGCGGCTTGCGCAAGCACGGAACTTCAGTGGGACAGGGATGTTAGTCAATTTCACATTGAACCAACCTTGGCACGTGTTCCTTTATTCGGGAAGTCAAAGACCGATTGGTTCTGCCTATGTAACTGTCTCTGCATTCATTGCTACGCTGTCATTTTGAGGCTACGTTGTGTTTCGAAGGGGAAAATCCACATTCCGTGCAAAATATTAGATATCCTCTCAGCCATTCAGTCGGAATTGGTAACGAGAAGCCACAGTTTTCTGCTAATTCGCACACGTAATCTACCGTGTGAGGTAGCGGGATGTTGGCAAATACGAAGTCTACATACAGTGATCATATAACTCTGTGAAAGTTTAGTTCATCCAGGTCGCCTATGAGTTGGAATGCGTCTTTTAGATGGTATACATAAAAACTGTTAGTTTAGTGGAGATAGAAACTTCCCTAACCAAGGCGCTAAATTATCCTTGGACGGGTACCTCACTGAAAGTATTGGCCTGAGTAGCACTTCACTTGGCTTCAAACTATTAAAGGTATCACAGTCTATCACGCATCGGAGGAGGAGCAAGACCAGGTGACGAACTATGCACGTTTCGACATTTGTTATTTCCCCCGAGTTTCGTGAGCCGTTCGAAATTTTTCACATCGTTAAGTATGACGCAGATCTCATCATAATCGGCTTTGTTCATGATCATCCATTCTGAATTTTAGCTGGTTTCATCACGGTTACGTCCTTAGGTCGTACTTCACGTAAGGTCTGAAAATGTGGAGCTGTGATGGCACATTTTGCAATAATTGTCGTGGTTTTCACTTCATGGGCGATATCGGTTAAACAGTTGCTGAACCAATTAAGCTTAAAGGAGCTGGTTATTTGAAGCTCCTTAAACGGATCAAAACTCAAATTCGGTGTGTAAAAACAATTCTTTTAGGTTTCTAGGTGGAATTTTTTAATCAAGTCCATGTGACAACGCAACTACTTTCAACGTACTACGTTGTACGCTCGATAAATTCATTCTGTACTTACTGGGATCATGAACAATTGGCTCATCCCCCTGGTCGTTCGTCAGGGAATTTTCCAATAAAGCGATTTCGCTTTGCACGATCAACAGTTGATCTAGAAAACTTAGTGAAAACAACCGGGTAACAAAGAGGCAGGTCCTCGACTACGGATAATAAGCATGGATGTGTTTCTTTCCCTGCTTTTCAAACAATGCATATGGCGGCTTTGCATTTTCATGCTAACTTGGAACTCAATTCAAGTGCAATTAAACAAAGAACATTATACACCAAAACTGTGAATCTGCAGCTGTTACACACACACCTTCGGTCTTGTAAAAAGAATAAAACTTGAAAAACTGGATACACAAGTAGCTTAATAGGCAGCATGGACAATTATACGGTTACAATGCAAACTTTCTTTCTGGTAACACAAAAACCACGCATCAATTATTGAATTATGGATGAGTGTTAAACCTTTTTACGAACATAAGTGAATCTATACCTATGTCTGTTTGAGGAAGTTGATGCACAGTCAAACGGTGCATCAAAAATAAGGTGATTGCCATTGGCAAGCATTTGTGGAGCAATTTTTACTTGAACTGTTATAAGTGTACACAAGGATGTGGACAAATTTCTGACTGAGAATTCCACTACGACGAAAAACTTGCGTCACTTAACTACCTACGGTGTTGAAATGCTTCATTAGAAAAGCAGGAAATGTCGCATGGGAGCAGCAGGTTCGGTGCGGTTAGAAACAGTCGTTGATAAGTCGCATTAGTAAGCAGCAAGCGACGGAGGAGCATCGCAAACGTGCGTAGCAGAAAACATCATTCCCACATTGTGTAAACTTCATTCATCGGAATAGATCAAGAAGATCACTGTTGTGACACCTCTATGCTTCATTGACTCAGTGAATTGGATCCCATCGACATTCATGTGAGGTTCAGTAAGGTCCATGAGAAGTTTACGAGAACCACGGTCTTTGCGTTGGGAAAAATCACTTCACTTCAGTTTACTGCATTCAGCGATAAAAACTGTGCTGTAAACAACAATGCAAGTTTGTCTAGATACGCTTGTAATAAGACTGTTGTAGCTGCGGTCAAATGTTGTATAACTAATACGAAATTGTCTGCATATTTCAGTGGTATCTTTTCATCAGAGGTAAATAATGAGCCGAAGTAAGTTGGAAGGATATGAAGACAGCGTGGTTCCTTGAAGAACTATGGTGCCTGTAGTGAACAGCGAGCAACGCTTACCCCTGGAATGAGTAAACTGAGCAAGTCCAGTGAAATATTCCCACAACAGCTGGACGATAGAAGGTTGAATTCAGGCACCAAATAGGTCTCACAAAATGCTGACGGTTTACGCTGCTAAAAGCATCACTGTGGACGGGAAAACATATTCGCATGGATTTGATCCTGTTGTCTAGTGATGCCAGCGCTGGATGTACAAGATAGGCTAGTGCGTATGGAGTAGATCTAGAACTACGAGAAGCAAACTGAAGTGGATCACCATAATTAGTTTAAGCCAGCATAACTGCAAGAATAATCATCTCGATGACCTTCAAGTTTACTGAACTGCAGGTGCATGACCGATGTTTATTGGAACTTTCCTTGGCTGTGGTATAATTCTAGCACTTCTTCATCAGTCAGCAATTTTACATTCGTTCCCGTGCCACGTGCGAAGGTCAGCAAGGGTCTAGGCAAACGAATTGGCAAACACCTTAAGGACAGAGAATGATAGTACGTCTGGACCACTCGCTTTGTTGGAATTTAACTGCAGTAGTTTGTTGGGGATAAAGAGGTTGTGGGATTTCCAGTCGGGGATAAAAGATAAAAGGTTGTTCTATTTAAAGCAACCAAAGTTGCAGTTCAATTCATCAGGGTCCATGGCTGCATTGTACACACGATGGAAGACTCCACTAAGTCCATACAGCATCCACCAAACCTTACGATAGCTATTAGTTCCGAGGATTATCTGGACACGTAAATCGTTGAGAACGCGCAACTCTAATTGGATAGCAACTGAAAGAGATTTAACTGTAGTGTGGTATTTTTTTGGACCCTTTCTTTTTACGTTTACAAAAGTGTTTTAAGCATGGAAATAAAATTCGATCCGCAGGGATGAAAATGGTTTCCAATAGACAGCAGGTATCCAAACCGAAGTCGAGTAGGTTTGCTACTTGGTCCCAGTACGTAGGTACATCATTGACAAAAACATGAAATAAATATTCGTTGTGTATTTATATTTTGACTTGAACATCGTAATGAGGCAGGACCTTACCGTGGTGTGATTTTATACGTGCCTCAGAGATCCGTTGAGCCATGCTGCGATGTGTTTTTTGCAACTTCAGAGGCACTCAAAGCAGATTGGTCAAATGTTAGAGGCCAGACAAACTCAGCTTCCAGGTCCTCTAGGGTGGGGGTTAGAATGTGGGTGGCTCCTTAGTTTTTAAAATGGACTCCTTGTAGCCCACCGCCAAAACCGCTGCCTTGCGGTCAGGTTTTTGAAGCAAAAGATTGCTTGAGAACCCTACTCATTCTCTTATCTAGGCCTGGACAACCTAACAGTATCGTGCCAATGCAATACAATGAATTTCTCTTCACACAGTTTCTTGATACTCTGACCACAGCGGAGGATAATCAACGACGCCCTATCTCTTACATTGAGCAGGTTGGATAGGGGTTTCGATGCTACTGCTCAAGCCTACCAGCCTTCTTATTCCAACCTCTTACCCGTTTTCACCCTTATCGTCCAGTTCCAACTCCAGTTTTATCCCCCCAGTTTTCAACTCTTCCAACATGTTTTGCTAGCCTTTTATCTTCCAGTTTCAACTCACATGCAAACGCGGAGCGTCCCTGCTGCCCTACTGACAGTCTCATGTACAACCAAGCGTACAAAACAAGTACATCGGCTTCTATTTAGAGCCATCAATCCTGTTTCAGATTGGCATGCCTCAATGTATCCACATTGCTACAGATCGGTCAACAAGCAGCACTTGCCCGAACATTAGCGACCGTCTCAATTGATATCTGCTGCTTATCGGAGACTTGCCTGCAAGACACGAGCTCTGTGCTCACCCTGCGATCCCCAACTGGTAACACTAGCAGTAATTTCTCATTGCGCCTATCTGGTGATAATGCAGTTCGAGCACCAGCCAAGCTAGTGCTGACATTGCCCTGAGTCCCTGGGCTGAAGCTGCTCTGGTTAATTGGAGCACAATCAGTAGCCGAATGTGCGCGGTCCGATTGGCTGACCTGTTCAAAGCTTCGAAGTAGCGCGGGACTAACAGGCGTTTAGTTGTCATGGTTATACGTGCTCACAAACTGTAGCGATGATTCGGTAAAAGACGACTTCTACTGCCAAATAAACGAGCTCCTTCGCCACTGAAGTGGCACGGACACTGTTGTGCTGACTGAAAACCTGAAAGCTCAACTTGGAATATTCTCCATTGATGAACTGCATCTAGGCAACCAGCACGGTGTAGACTCCCGTAAAGATTTCAGTGAGTAGTTAATTCATTGGTATGAAGATGCTCGTTTATTTCTTGAGGCTACTAACTTCAGACAAAGTACCCGCCGTAGGGTGACTTGGAGCCCATCAGCCTCGAATCAGTCTTGGACGCATATTGATCACCTTGCAACCAGTTACCGCTGGATAGGTTGCTTCCGGAACTGTCTCTGGATTTGGAGCACATGTGTGGACACGTACGATGCACTTGTATGTGCAGACCTGCGGAGTCAGAAGCCCACGACGACGATGTGAGCGGCAGTCAACTGGCGAAGCCAGCTGTTTTGAATGCGTATCGAATACGCTGACATGCGGGTTGAGTAAGCGCTCACTGGAGACAAATGAAGGCCGCTGGTGGTATGTTCACCAGACTTTACTTGCAGCAGACAAATCCTCATGTGGTAAGTCTAATAGTCAAAATATACATTGGGTCCCATCGCTTTCTCCGGTACTTATCGACGCACGCGCTACATACAGGCTGGAAGCGAACACAGTGAAACTAACAAAGGGCTAGGGGCAAATCTCAGTGCTAGCCTTAAGAGACACCGAGAATCCTAGTTTTCTCTTCGTACATCAGCGATGGAAGTGGCCGCTGTCCATGGTAACCATCAAGTTATTCCCTCTGATACGGGACACGGGCAGCAAGAGACCTGGTGTTAGTGAAAAAATTTATAACAAGAGTGGGCAGCCTGTGTACAACTAGTCAAACCCTTTGAATAGTTGGGCTGAGCATTTTGAAAAGCAATTCAATCGGTTGGAATTGATAATTTCCATACCGGCCAGTGAGCGCCCTGCTCCATGGGCTGTCCCTTTGGATTTACCCTTCCGCTAAGAAGTCGAAAGTGAGATCCGACTTTTGAAGTTGAGCAAGGCCGCGGGACCAGATAATCAGCGTTCAGCCCTCTTCAGATTCTGAGGCCCTGCTCTTGTTGACAATTCATGCGAGTTAGTTGTGAAACTGTGGGAGCAGTATCTGTCCCAACAGACTAGAGCCGCTCTGATATAGTTTCGATCTTCAAAGGAGGCTCACTTTTGGAATGCGGCAACCATAGAGGTATCAGTCTGGTCCCCATCGCCTACAAATTTCTTGCACCTGCCATCCTTCACAGACTGACTTGTGCTCGCAAAATCCAGATTCCTGAGAAGCAAGCCGACTTGCGTCAGCTGTTGGAACACTGTCACACATATCGGCGGCCCACCGTTGTCGTGTTCCTCGACATCAAATGTGACTTCGACTCGGCTGATCTTTGTGCACTTTAGGACTGCCTACTGAGGAAATGTGTGTCCGAGAAATATGTACATATTATTCGCGCACCATACGTGCGTAGCACGGGATGAGTGATGGCTTACGGCAAGCTGTCGCCGCCCTTCAGTATCTGCAGCGGTGTGTGACAAGGATGCCGCCGTCACCTTTACTCTTCAACCTGGCTATTGATGAACTCATGGAGACTGCATTCACAGGACACACCTTGGAATGTTTGGAGCTACTCCCAGGGAACGACTTTTTGCCTTTGAGTATGCGGACGATATTACCCTCATCTGGGACAGCTCCCAGACGTGTCAAGCTACACTTAACAGATGAATACTGGCTGTTAACCGCTTTGGGCTTTGCTTTGCACCATCGAAGTGAAAATCTTGCCTCTAAGATTGACAAACATCGTCTCCTGCGCCGACCCTTGGTGGGGATCAGCTAAAAGTCAATCTGAGCTTCAACTACCGGCAAAGTGGTATCAGCTCCCTTGGGATGGTAGATGAGATAATAAACTGTGTACCAAAAGCTTGAGGTGCCTTTGGTAGTCATCGCCACCTTTGGCGCCGGCGCGACATCACTCTTGCCCTGAAGGGTAGAGTGTACAATACAGCGGTACGTTCGACCCTACTGTACGGTTGCGAAACCTGGCCCCTTAGATCAGCAGGTATAAAGAGGCTAGTGACGTTCGACCACCGGTGCCTTCGTAATTTAGCTCACATCTAGTGGGAACACAGCGTGTGCAACGAGCGCGTTCGACATCTTGTTTACAGCACAGGAAAAGAAACTGAACTGCTCAGTACCGTCATTTCACGCAGCAGACTCCGGTGGCTCGGCCACGTGTTAAACATACCAACCTACCGACTCCCGCGACTTGCATTGTTTGCGCCCCGGGGTGGTGGATGGAAGAAGAGGAGAGATGGTCAAGCGATGACTTGGCCGAGAGGAAGGAAGGCCCTCACTTCTGTGCTGGCCACGGTTGGAGGGTCTCGGCTCCCCAGTTGTGGTCCGAAAGACGATGAACATGTTTGGCTGGAAACACTTGCTGACCTTGCTAGGAGCTGGCCTCAGTGGCGTTTTTGCCATGAGTTTATTTGTCCATCCCCATCCCTTTTAGCTTCCCACCTCTCATTTCGTAGCATCATATAAGGTTGCATATACTTTTGCCTAGTAGCCGGCTGTTAGCTTTCTGGAACCATGCCCATCCATTGCTGGTAGCTCAGATAGCATGCAACAGTTGCGTTTATTTGCTTTTTTATGTATCGTGGCACAGTAGCTGCGGTGTTGCACACCCCTAGCCAACGTGTATAATGATGATGAATGATGTTGCACATTGCCTACTTTGAGGCCGGTGATATTTACTGCGAGTAACCTTGAAATAATTTGCCTTGCTGTAGACGCCAGGAGATAAATTGAACTTTGAGTGATCCGAGCTTCCATTGGCGCCTGATTGCACACAAGAAATTGTTTCCCATTGTTCACAAATCTGAAGTCTAAGGTAGAGGCAAATTGGTCGGTGAACTCGCAGCGGGCTTTGAAATCCGAAATCATGAATTGAATTCAATGGCTCTGTTTCTGGAACAAAGAAACGCTTGGCTTTTTCATGTTTTCTTAAGAGCACAGAAAATGGTCCCTTGAAGCAACTGGAGTCATACTTTGAGGTATCGTGCATGCAGTGACCGCAATTCAGAAATTGGAACGTTAGTTGAAATTAGATGTCCGTTGACCGTCATAATTTGGCTAGTAACACAGGTAGCTGATTCTTGATACAATTCTCACAATAAGAGCAGTTGTTTCACTAATTATATTCAAACGGCCAACCAGCAAGTGCGAATTATATTAACGCCAATAAAGCAAATATGCTAATGCGGGCCGAGTACGTATCGATGGGTCGTCCGTGGTGCGATTCCGGTTCATTAAATCAGATACCCTCGATTTTAACGAATGGCGTCATTAAGTACACTGGATAACAAACGCACTCAGAAAACAACATGCACGGGAAAATATTACTGTTACATCACCAACAGTTTACATTGCAGGTGCGTTCTGAAAGAGTAAGCTAACGGAGACCCTGTATTCTAACATCATATTATGATTGCTATTTTATCCAATCCACTACGCCAACCTAGTAATTCCACCTATAGGTGAAAACTAGAAGGAAGTACAAACGGTATAAATACTAGACATAACTCACTCTGCCACACACTGTGCACTTCTTCCGGCCATAACAATCTGCCACTTGGAACCCTCAAGTGGTTTCTGAATGGAAAGCCAATCAAAACTCTTTGTCCTTCTTGCGTCAACATGACATTTTTCATTACACGACCATGCAAGTAATAAATCTTTACTTGCAAGAGAAGGCCGAAAGCAAAATGCACTGAACCCCCCTAGTCTCTCAGCTTTTCTATGGCACCACTCAGGACGAAAGCACGGTCGTGGTTGGGAGGGGCAACACGGAAATCTATCCATTTCGGTTACGGTCCTCGCGATCGGAATGACCGAGGTTTACCTCAAAGTGAACTGAGGTCTTAGTAGAGGTTGCGTGTCGCAACCAACGACGCAGAGGTTTCCCCAAATTCAACTTTGAATTCCTTTCGGTTGTGCCAAGCGTTGCTCGCGGATCTCAGTAGCGCAGTGTTCAGAGAGGCAGCCATGAACTACTAGGCTCTGAGTTCCAGCCCAGCTCAGGCTATCGCCACCTGATGAGTCCAAACCAGGACGAATTAGCAGTCATGGTGTGCCAGTCTTGGGAGCAGTGGCACCGAAATCTATCCAAAACATATTTTACTCTATCGAGGCATCGCGCCGTGCCTAACTCCGCTCTTATGCGTATACTTCCTCAGATTATTCAGCTAACATATTTGCAGCTTTGAGGACCTATAAGGTGTCACACTTATGTACTGCCACTAGTTTCTCTTTCTGTCCACTAACTACAACTGCCACATGTATAGGAATTTCCCTATAAAAAATAACTTGCTCCTTGATGTTTTAGTTTCTTATCCTAGTCTTCAGACACGGTTGTGTATTACTGGTCTGATTTCAGTTAGAGGCTTTTACTGCCACATCAACTACTCAATTTTTTTTTACATTTTTATAAAGCCGCCACCATCATGATCCATTCGACCTGTATCGGAACTGAACAACTGAGAGTTCTCGAGAAATGGTAGAAAACGACAGAAAAAGCTGAATGGAAAAGATCCACAAAATATCGCTAGCATATCCATGCATAAATTCAATCTAGTGAAAGCCCAGCATGCGTGACCACATTGTACATACAAAAAAGGTTCCGTCCTTTTGTGAGCACAGTTTATCAGTACGTCGAGAAGCATACTTCGCAAAAATCAAGTAAGATGAAGCTTACAGCCTTTAAGAATCCTTATTCACTCCGCTGCGCAAGACGCCTAAGACCGATCTACTGATTGAGGGGATTCCACCATATATTGCACTACACCGTCCGTGTGTATTCTAGTACTTCACATTGGTTATGCGCACTATATTCGAAACTCCCTTGATGATGGCTGTCAATGTTTCGTTCTTTCGCACAAGGAGGATAGGACTGCAATTCCGGAAATAAAGTTCGTTCATTTCTAGTATACGTAAAATGTTATAGAAAATCCGGAAATAGGTAAGCTGGTTTTGCCGCTTTTATGTTGCATATCGAATGCTGCTTGGTTGTTAAGGGAACGACCCAGTAAATTTAATTCTGCAAAACAGCTGTTGAATCTATTTGTTTATGAGGTCAGTACAGTTAATTAACCAGACTATTTAGTTACAGGATGACTCACGCCGCGTTATGAATAACACTTCCTGGCGCTACCAATCGGCGAAAAGCATCGTTAGCTGAATTTCCTAAAAAGGACTGAGCGGGGCACAAAATAGCGAATCATAATAAGTGCACAGAAATTCGAAATTTTGGTAAACGCTCGAAACGGATGATGAAGTCATACGGACATAGAGGCTTGGAAAATTTGGTTGGTGTATCTGCTGGACGCTTCTGGAAAGTGAATCCATATCCCATCTAGCGATAGTCGCAAAAACGAGGGACATTCTTCATGGTAGAATTACAAGCGCAGGACGATAGGTTATCTGGAGTGCTTTCGATCACAGCGGGGAAAGTTCATGTGTCAGCCCATATTGATGAGCAAGCCGTTACTGGTGACGATGGGGAGTGGATTTTTGCTTTTCAACCGGATTCGCACATCGACACGCTTTAAACTGGCCGGATCAATATCACTCGCCATGCACCCGCAAGTTTCACTCGTCCATCCGGTTCACGAAGCTGTCAGCTTTGTTGCGATCTATCACTTCGGCAATCAACCAATGGGGCCTTACTCCCATGCCCCTCCTACTGGTGACCTGTGTCGATGCACACACAGCTACAGCTCAGTCCCTTACTACCGCTCGATGTTCAAACTCCGTAGGTGGTTTTCACCCTGAGAGAAAAGGGGATTGATTGTATGCATTTTCGCTGTATCAGTTTGTTTATACCAGGGATAGGACCTTTTTAAAATGATTTACATAGCACTGGCACATAAAACGTAAGTACGAGAACCTTCTAAGTAATGATCCCCTAGAAGCGGGGTCCAACTAGATAACGTCATCGAAAAATTTCTTGGTATTTTTATCAATATAATTTGCTAGATAGTATAACATTATGTTCTCTATATTAATTGAAAGAAAAAAAGTAGTCTTAGTAATGGCATGTTGCACTAGACTTAAACACCTCAACAAAAGATATCAAGGGGCAATTTCAGCAGTTGTTAACGTGTTCCTTATTATTTCATTGACTACACGCGTTGTTGCAGTTCGGCTCCATGACACGAGCGCTTTTATGGCGTACAACAAGTGTACTTTTGGCTACAAAAAGAAGGCAGTTGGGGGGGTCAAACGAATTGCCGACTTATAGAATTTCAGCAGTACATTCTGGATTCTTAGATATGCTTATAGACTCCATGAGCTTAATTAGGGTGCAGATAGAAAATTATATATATATATATATATATAATGTATATGAACCACGGTCTTGCTTTGATCTTACCGTGGCATCATTCTATCGCTAAGAATCACCAACAGTTACGTCCCACCACACTAATGCCAGATAACTATGATGCCGATCTATAACACATAGAGCCAGACGACATTGATCGGATGACCAGCTTCTCTGAGGGTGCCATTATTTATAGAATAAAATGAGAATCGCGGTCCCCGTACACAATAGTGGGCTTTGAACAGAAAGATTAAATCTAACGATAGCTTTTATAACCTATTGCAGTGGAGACCATGCCAACTCTGCCAACTTGCCTTAGTCAGCTGTAAGGGTGCAAGCATTGAGGTGGTGTGTTAAATAACGCCCGGTGAGAGTTGGCAACCATAGTGTAGAATGATGCAAATTATCAGACTAATAGCTTAAACTTCCTTATGCTATGGTTCTTCCATGCACATAAATAAAGGACCACAGTTGATCCTGAGTACACACAATATAACACAATCAATGGATGGACGTTAAATTCAGAGAACCATCCAACAATATGGAAAAATTAAAAGGGTTAGCAAATAGCAGCGAAATATACATTTTGGTATTGCATTGCTATCCGAGCTGAACGATTATTTTCAGACGTTTTGCTTCCAGACTGGGCAACATCGTCAGTGCGGCTTTAGGGTTCTGTTTCGCAGAGCCTTGTAAGCGACTTAAAGATCTATGTGTTTATTGATCGAGTTCTGTTTAGATGCCAGGCCTCAATAAACTCAGCTGCTTGCCGGCTTGTGGCCCTTCCGAGTATTTCGGCGTGCGTTAGGTCGAACTGGTGGCCTTCAGCATCCATATGCCCGGACATCAAAGAATTCTGATTATGGCGGCAGGTTGTTAGGCTATGTTCATGTAGCTGTGTGAAAAGCTTCCTTCCTCTTTGACTTATGTAGTATTGGTTACAGTCTCGGCAGCAGATCTTGTAGATAACACCATATGTCTCCCACTGGCTGAGTTTATTTTTCAAATTGAAAGTTTATTTCCTATTTTCTATTGGTTGGTGGGCAATTTTGACTCCTAAGAGCAACAGAATTCCCGCTGCGATTTCAGAGATTCCGTTGACGTAAGTTAACTCGGCTAGTTTTTAGCCGTTGCATTTGTTGTGGTGTGTTGCTTGGCCTCATTTGGGGCCAACCAGCGCAGAATGATGCATTTTAGGTGAGAATTCCGTTTGAACAGGCTGAAGCAATGGTTTTCCTCCGCTTGCATCAGCCGCTGCGTGATATAATGCATCCGTGCCCGTTTCCAAAGCGTTAGTACGCAGTCGCGTTTTTTGACTACCGGATGATTACCGTTATAGTTGAGCATCTGGCCTGTATGTGTTGATTTTCGATAGACCGTGGTTTTCAGTGCTCCCGAACCAGTCCTACTTATAAGAACGTCTAAAAATGGCACCTACCCTTTGTTTTCCTCTTCCCTCGTGAATTGGATGCCGTCAAACGCACTGTTGTTTATCCCATGTGTCTCTTATATTTTGGAGAATTTGAGGATGACGAACGTGTGGTCTACGTAGAGCAACCAATGTTTCGGTTTCTCAATTGGGGGTGCTATCCGTTCTATCGCCTGCATTACTGGTTCGGCTATCAGTCCAGAAACCGGCGATCCCATTTCTGTGCCTCTAATCTGCTGGTAGATTTCGCCGTCTAAGGTGGAATGGGGTGTGAGACAGATTTCAAGTAACTCCATCATTTATCTGACATCCAGTTCACTACAGGTATCGGAAGCTGCGTGTTTCTCCAGTAGAACAGCCCTTGTTTGATTCGCCTAGTTGATCTTGATCGATGTGAACAGCGCCGTCACATCAAGGGAGACCGTTATTTCGTCTTGTTTAATGTTTTTGCTTTCGAGTTTTGCTAGGAATTGTTTTGCCGAGTTGATCGAGTGCACTGTGCCTGCAATCAGATGTTTTAGCCGTCTGCAGAGCTGTTTTGCCAGTCAGTAGTTTGATGCTCCAATTAGCGACACGATGAGAAGGGGAGGCACTCCGATTTTGCGTACTTTTGGTAGACAGTAGAGTCTCGGTACTACCGAATCTTGCGGTTTCATCACTTTCTGTTCCAAGTTTGTGGTTCGTCCCATTTGTTCTCATTTTCACAGAGTGCGCTGGATGGTTCCTTCTAAGCGGTTTTCCGCATTTTTCTTTATCGGTTGGTATGTGTTGGTATCGCTGAGAAGGTATTGTACCTTTATCATGTAGTCAGTTCGTACATTAGTAACGTAAGGCCTCCTTTGTCGGCTGGCAGCATAACCATGCTCTTGTCTTTTTTGAGATTCAGCAGAAGGTTTCGTTCCGTGGTGCTGAATATGTTGTTTTCAACTTTATGACTGAGAGCCAGAATGATCCTGTGTCTGTTCTATTTTTGTGCCTCAGTTGCTATGGTATCCGTCTTTAGCGTTCATTCAAATGCAGTGCCATTGGCGTCAAAATTGCCCACCGACCAACCAACCCACGCTAGCCATATTTAGAAGCCGGTTGGATGACGAACTCCGCTACGTATATTTGGTCACTTGACGCTACACCCCATCCTACTCCCGGGAAATACTTTGGATTTACTTTTTTCGTCCATGGAATCTATGGAAACTGTCCGGGTGCAGGGCTACTGAATCAAAAACGATAAGTCCATCCTTTTGACGGTAAAACTACCAACTGTTTGTTTCATTAAGGTTTTTCGATAACCCTTCAGACTACCTAACAGGGCTTGTAAAGCAGCGCTTCTTAACCCGTATACATCATTGTTCATTGTTCGTTGCAATGACGTACAGGAGCTTAAACTATCACCTTCATTCTGATGTTTGGAACATTCCGTGTCAATTCCTGCAAACGGGCTGCTTTATGAAGTGAAAATATGTCGTTGCACTTGGACGCTTTCAGCATCAAGCAGCGGTAGGATGACCGTGGCAATTGTTCGCCCAACAACTTTGTAGCTTGGTTAAGTAATCCCAGGTGTGTTATTTTGCACCGATGATAATATCATCAGCATATTCTGTAAGAATAATTTCTTCCAGGACAGGTATAGAACTAAGCTAATTAAAGAACAAGAATAGTGATGAAATAGTTCCTTGAAGGACAACGGTGGTTGTGGTAAGTGGTGGGAAGCTTTGTCACCAAAGCTTGTGACCTGAGTACGTTTGGCGAATTAATAATTTAGCAAGCAAACTAGGAAGGGCTCAATACCAGACATCTGTAGACCTTGTAACAGTAACTTACATCTAACAAAGACAATAGCGTTGTTGTACTCGAGGAAGCAGAAACGTGTGGATTCGTTCTTACAGCCTAGCGAGGAGAAGACTGAATGTACTAAACAAGCCACTATGTCGTGTAGGGATCTTGAGCTTCTATACACAAACTGGGTCATCCAAATGGAGTAGGATGGCATTATTTTAGGAATACTTTTCTAAAAAATCCAAGTCCCCGAAGGGTCAGCAGTAAGCCGAGCTTTACTCTTATGTTTCCTGGGTACTGACGTTACGATAACATTCTTCCAAACATCCGCGATTTTGCCTTGCTATAGGCACATAGGCTGCGTATAGGAAACTACACACTGCTTGAGGACGATAAGAGACAATCTCTCAGGTTCGCACACCTTGCCAGAGTGCAGCTGGGTTAGCCTTTTGGGCAGTGATGCAACCTCGACGGGATGCAGTGAGTTCGTAGACCTCTGAAACGGTGCAATATTGATTCAAAGAAGGTGCAGCAGAAGTTGCGATTAAATTCTTCTACGTCTACATCAGGATTTGCGCTTTAACAGATGACTTCACCCAGCTGTTTCATTGTCCACCAACTGTCAAGGCAGAATTATTTGAACATAGACAAGAAACTTCTTAATTTTCAAGGGTACAAAAGTTATTCATTATTTGTACTATGTTTCACAGCATACGCTAGTCGTAGGGTAGCATATCAAGGTCACTGCATTATTATTGTAAACACGATTATTTATGAAAAATTTTATGCGCGATTATGTGTCACTTAATTTATGCATCTAGTCTAGTTAGACTACTTAGGCAACCACAAGACATCAAAGCCTGGACATCATTGAATAAACAATTCTGGTCCCTGAATCCATAACAACTGTCGAAAACCTGAACATAGCATAATTTTCTAGACCGTACCCCTACCATTTCCCGATTTGCAGTTGCCTATGTCTTTGTTCTTGTTTAACTCGATAGGGGCTCTTAGAGGTCTAATCAAGCCGCATTGATTTGAATGACATTTTCTACATTGGTATGAACGACTAACCAATGATTACTTGAAGCATTCAAAGAGAACATTTCAGTGTGGCTAAATCATGCGTTCGTGATACCGATGTTCCGATTTGGCTTTCTGTATCTAGCTGACGTCCACTGTATTTAGGATAACAGAATTTTGATCAGAATGACAATATTTCAAGCAGTTTTGGAGATAGGACTAATCTTGAATAGTTATGGATGTAATTTTCATATGTGTTGGGAACGTAGTCTATGGTTTCATAAAGCAAAATGAACGCGCTGAAGCATCACGTTTTTCTGCACACTTCTGTGGATGTTCTGCTAAGCACAAAACATCAATTTTAGCAGTTAGGGATGTGCATAGTGAAACAGACGACGAACAGGAACAAGATTCTCCAGACGTGCTAAAAACAAATACATGCACTTATGCACAGGGTGCTTTCGATATTTTGCGCTCCTACGTAACACATAGCGGACGCACTGACAAGCTTGAAGCTATCATGAAGGTGAGGGAAAACCTAAATTCACCTTTCATTTCAAATGCTGAGCAACAGACCACCTTACTTGATTTTCTTCCGCTGATGGAACATGAATATAAAAATGGGAAGGAGTGTGCACGATTTTTCCAAAGCTTGTTGATTTTGATGACTTGTGGATCAGGTTTTAAAATGTTGACTAATAAACTGCCAAGTCGTTGCATGCTTATTCCCCTTATATCCCATATTATATATCACTTTAGTTGTTGCCTTAATTAGAAGCCACAACTGATTGTAGAAGCCGTTGTGTTACAAATATAGTTCGTGATTTGCAAGATTAACACTCACATGGAGTCGATCATGAGAAGTGTAGCCAGTGCATGGAACTGTTCATGGCGACCACTGTCCAAGGTGAGTACATTTGTCGGTCACTTGAGTGGTCTTCTTGCACAGGATTGATTATATATATATATATATATTATATATATATATATATATATATAATATATATATATATATATATATATTATATATATATATATATATATATACCTACGGCAGGCGATCCTGTGGTGCGCTGACAACTGTGGTGGTCATATACTGAGAGGTCGTCGACCAGCTGCTGCTAATGTTGTACCGTGGGCTCATGTACTGAACGTCTCCTCGTGGCGACCGCTGGGTGGGAGTTGGGTTACTCCCTTTTCATATCTAAGCGCCAGATACACCAATGCGCGTGAGTCAGTGAACTAACCATGTACTAGACCCAGTGCATTTCGAGTGAACATTTAAGCAAATGCCTTGACTGAGAACATGAATCGTTCTCCGGCCAGTATCCCAGTTCAAACCCCATCCCCTTCAGGTGTTAGGAAGTGGTTGTTAGCACACTTCCCTTAAAAATTAGCCATATAACAGGTTCACGTGTTATAAACTCACTGCTACATTGGCCTATAGCACGAAAGTCACGCATTTTCTCTGACTGTGGGAGGGCACCTCCGAGTGCTCAATGGTTTGCCAGCGACTGCCTCAAGCCAGGCAGCCCCAATCAAATTGGCGCAAACACGCAAAAACCCATCTTCGTCTGGCCGTGGTCGCAAAACATATATGAATTGTTCCAGATCTCCAAAGGCTGTTTGTGACGGACCGGAGGCAGATCCCACTCTGTCTCTGCAATCAGATTCCTGAGCTAATTCTGCTCCCCACTGCATTGTGGGTCAGGCTATTGAACCAAAGCCTCCGAGTGGAGTACCTCAAGAAAACGACGGAAGTGCAGTCATCAGAACACACCACCCACCAATGCTCATTTATGCAATGGTATTCCAGCGCGCAAGGCACTTAGCATCAGGTGCTGGAACGTGCGCACACTACTGGACCGGAACTCGAGTGAGTGCATCAAGCGACGCACTGCACTGGTCTGATGGAACTAATGCGCTACCAAATCGATATTGTGGCGCTCAGTTAAACCGGGCTCAATGAGCAAGGTAAGTCGCATGAAGCAGGTGCTGGCTATACGTTCTACCGGGTGCGCAACGACACCTCAGCACTACGTGAACATGGGGTCGGATTTGCAATATACGATTGCCTCCATGGCCAGCTGCTGTGTGCACCAACTGGCATCAGCGCGCGACTGATTTCCGTTCGCCTACGACTGGAAAGAGGCAAGTTTGCCACTTTTATTAGCAAGTGTTATCCTGATGACATTCGTGATCGATTCTACACTCAGCTATCCTCTATGATACCGTTTGTACCGAGGATCGACCGACTATCTCTGCTGGGTGATTTTATCGCGCGTTTCGGTTGTGATGCATCGGTGTGGACAGATGTCATCGGTACGCATGGCATTGGTTCAACGCATGTGAACAGTGACAGGCTGTTCTCACTATGTGCCCCTCACTGCCTGACCACCACGAACATTCAGTATGCAGTGCGTGCGAGTGCTATAGCAAGTTGGGAGCACCCACGGTGTGGTATATATATATATATATATATATATATATATATATATATCAAATAACAGTTGTTGCGGTATCCGTGTCGAATTTATACGGCTTAAATGATCGAGACCCCAGGGGTGTCTCAATAAAAGTATGCAGTCCACTGCATACTTTCCACTTCATTGCAACACTTCCTTCTCTGCAACTTTGCCGTACAAATCGATTCGCAGAATCCGTCGCAAACGCTGTTTCTGGAACCGCTCGATATTCAAATGTTATAGCGCAGTCAACAACGCAGGTCCGCCGCGTTTCAATACTACAGACGGGATCCCACCGGCACTTGCATACTTGTCATTTCGCAGCTGAACAACTGCTCTCTGCATCTCATCTGGTGTCGGTGTGTTCTCTATAGACACGCGTTCACATTGTGGTGTTTCAGGCCGTTCAATGTAGGCCAGTCGATATCTGAAAGGTTGTTCAATAGACAGTCAAATTGTTTTTCCCAACTCTGCATTACGCATGCAGTCTGTGTTCAGGTAATTCCTGAACTACCATCGATCAGCGTCCCTAGCAGCTCAGAGCTCGGTCCATACGCAGCCTTAAAGGAGTCAACGTATTCCTTGTGTTGGTGGCGTTCGGCGTGGCATGCCATCTGCTTCACCTTTTCTGTCCGCCATGCATTTTTAATGCGTCGGAGCTCTCGGGTCAGTCGCCGTCGAATTCTGCCAAACTTACTGTTCTTCCCCTAGTCGCTTGTGGCTGCCACATGTTCAGCAAATGCGGCATTCTTCTCACACACCAATGCGCCAATCGTCGCATTGTTCTCATCAAACCAAACGGGCCTCTTACAGTTTTCGCGACCCATGGTCTCCTCGGCAGCAGTTGTCACCTGGTAGCGAATATGGTGTCACACATCACCCACTGCGGTTATGCATTCCACATCACACGGGCGTGCACCCATCGTCTTCTCCAGCTCCATCCTCATCATAGTTCCGGGGAAAAGAAAGTTTTATCTCCGCCGTTTCACAGCAGGAGTGCAACACAGAAATTTAGCAAGATATATGTAAACTTGGTTCGCACTAACTTGTGATCAGTGCCACACTCAGCTCCACACAGTACAAATGTCATGCACACTTCACGCATGTCACGCTGACGTATGATGTCATAGTCTAGCAGGTGAGCGTGACCAATCCGTGGGTGCGTCCAACTTGCTACATCACTCGCATGCAGTGCACGTTGAATGTTCGTGCTTGATGGCCGTCAGTGGCACACACCGAGAACAGCTTATCCCCGTTCACATTCATTTAATCCATACCACGCGGACCGATAACATCTGTCCACGCCGAAGCATCAGGCCCAAAGCGCGCGTTGAAATCACCCAGCAGGAATAGTCGGTCGATCCTAGGCACAGAATGTATCACGAAGGATAATTGAGTGTAGAAATGACCACGCGTGTCATCAGGATAATAAATGGTTTCATAAAGTTTTATAGCTACCCAGAGGAAAGTGATCAGCCGATTGTAATTACTATACCAAAAACGCTTATTTGTCTGCCACTACCTTTCAAAGGTAATGTTCTTGCCATGCAGGTAGAACGATGCACAGCAGTCGCAATACGGCGTGCATTCGATGCCGCTAAATGCTGCCTTCTCTGAACAACCAAGAAGCTACCACTACCCCTAGTCAAGCCTACTAAGACGGTCTCCGCTACAACGCATTGTATCTGTCAATCTTTTGTGACTGTGGAAGCAGTCACATCGGCATAACAGACCATTGCTTGTGTAAGCGGTTTTGGGAACCGATTCCGAAGTGTATCGTTACCTTGACAAGGTAATCGCAAACGGGACCTCTGTGGACGAACAACGTAACTGCCTCTTCGATTACGAATCACGTGATGGAAGCGCGTCATCAGGTGGACTCCAACTCGGCGGTTAGTGTAATCTATCGTAACATAAAAGCCAGAGTCCTCAAGTTCGTCGAGGCAATGGCCATAAAAAACATGCTCCAAAATTGTGCGTCCAGAAGCAACTGTTCGTTACGCTCAAACTCTTTTAATGTTAATGATTCCTCCTCAACCTGTAGCCACCGTGTACTTCGCTGGCATGTGACCTCAAGCTGCGACTTAATGAATTCATTTTTTATCATGTTATCATTTGATATGTCGTCCGTTTGCAAGTACACAAGGAGCACGAAATGGTACAATCTTGCAACATTCGTCTTCTTATTGTGCTATTCAAACAATGAGTTTTTGCTGGAGACCAATTGAGTGGGTTTGATTTGAGGCATCGGTAGCTTTCTGGTAGTCCAGTTATGACAGCTTTGTAGTGTGAAATGTACGGCGAATAGCTGTATTCAACCGTCTTTCAATTTTCACCGTCTAAAAATTGCTTTTTAAGGGTAGCTCTTTATATAAGTGCTTTTTAGGCACAGTAACTAATCTTGCTTTGCTTCTCCTCCGGTGTCTGTGAAGTCTGATTAATGCCTCCGGTTATTCACTGACCAGTAATATCTGTGCGGTGGACGATTTTTCCGACCCCACACAGTCAGCACTGCATGCTCTACGGGCTTGGTCGAAGTGCGTCTTGACAAGACAACTTTTTTATTGGATCGGCGCAATGCTGTTGAAGTTCTCCTCTAGGTCAGTCCAAGTAATTTATCTATAAACAGAGGGTTTCATTGAGCCAACGCCTTGTCTTTTCTACAGTACATCCAGAAAAGCAATACAATTGTTGTCTTTCAGCGGACGGGTGAAAAGGTCTTTGGGATGTGCATTGTTGAGGACACTGAGAAGAGATTGAGCAACACGTACATTTTGGGGGAATCACTAAGGTGTCATCTATTTACCGCCTGGATAGGCACATCGGGTTTAGGTAGGATTCACACCTTGAATCGACCATTGTCATAAATATGTCAGCCATGCACCTCAACAAAAATCGACTTAAACACGAGTTTCCTTAGTTGAATGATGAAAACTAGTGGTTATTTTCTGTAATTAATATCAAAATGCAGTAGATTACGACGAAAATTTTTAAAACTAACCTTTTTGGGAGGTAATGGCGTATGGTAAACCAATATACGGGTACCAGCCTCAAAAAGGTTTAAAATTACTGGCCAAGCCATTCGTCACTATGATCAGAACTCCCTGTTGTGCGTGCACATGGATGCCGAGAATCACGACTTCATCTTGGAGCAGGCCAAAATCTTTTGGAGGGCCAAATCTCGGGAAGCACGTGCGTTCATTGGAACCTGACATTCAAAGCAACACATAATGAACACTAGGACCTCGAAGTCACTTCTGGGGCATTGTTAACCAAGCTCCCGAAGCCGCACTGATGAGGTTGCCTAGTCTGTCAGCAAAACCTCGGCTCGGAGAACAACTCAAAATCCACATAACGGGTAAAATTTCCAGATAAGTTGGGTTGAATATTTTAATGTTACTCTGTATGACCAACTACGCTTTTACGCTCGTGTTATACCTGTGAAAACGTTATTACCAGCGATTAATTTACTTGTTCCACTGTGGTACCTTCCACCACATTTACCGTATTGTTCCTAACGATCACCCATTTCATCGTAAACTAATTTGCGCTTTACCCCGAACCGTGTGTGTGGCCTTCACGTGGTTATTCTGCAGTAGGGGCGCAAATTTACCACATCCCCGGACGGCAAAATTTGTCGCTAAGCTGCTGTGTAGGACAGCGACGAACCAAATGCTGTCTTTCCACTAACCTACGTCTGAACTAATCACTATACATGTCTTTGTATTAATTTCACATGATTTGTACCGGCCCTTAGATAAAACAGTGAAAACAATTTTTCAGAGTAGTGTTCCCCACGAATCGCTGAAAATGTACCATATTGTTGTGATTTGGACGGATGTGTACACAATGCAATATTAACTTGCTGCCATAAGGAAAGTTACTTTTACTGAAGCTTCTACGCTTCGCACTGTTGGTTAGTCCAGAGCCGTTCCACTGGCTCTTCAAACACAAATAACGACAGGCGGTCAACGATAGTTGTTGGCCATCCAACCGTGTTAGAGGGTGCACCGATTTATCAAACTCTTGAATGATGGTTCTACAACGCAGAAACTAAAACGAGTATGCGACGCTGCCATGCGCACTAATTTCCCAGAACACCAGATGCTCCTCCGAATGGAGAACTCTCTATTTCTAGCGCCATACAAAGTGCCCTCTAACTGGACATTATAATAAACTAAGAATAACACTCGTTTACAAACTGGTAGTTTACTGCTAGCGAAATGATTTACAAATCAGCGAAACGAACAACCCGTCTATAATTCTTTCTGACATACTGAACCATTAGTTTGCCTTGCTGCTGTGTCACTAAGGCTCGTGTTTCCGACAACGTGCGCTCAAAAAAGGAATCCGCTACTCACTTTTATTAAGAACGCCTTCAGGACTCGCCAGTAGCATTTTTGAATACCGTCCTATCATTACATGTTTTATATAAGCGTTTCTTATGCTCCAGATGCCCTCGATGGTGTTGAGTGATGGAAAGTATAGCACAAGAAGGGGAAATCTCCCAACGAATTCAGGACCCATCGGGAAAACTTGCTGTATGTGCGTGTGACGGGTCGCGCTGTCGAAAAGCAAAGGCAGCTTTCCACAAATCTTGCTCTGCTGATATCAAGCACTTGCCACAGCCACCCAGCGCACATTTTCTTGTTGTAACTTCCTCACAAAACCGAACCTGCTATCAAGCAGCTGTTTGTCATGGTGCCAACAAGATGAAAATCCGGTCCTCGGCTGTTCGCTACCGTCCACTGCGCTTGACTGCCGGGTCGGAAGAGGTCTCCAGTGCCAGCGCATAATAGCTTGAGGTTGGTCTCATCGATCCGCACCGGTTGCTTTCCTTCAGCTTCGTAATTCCTGAGCTGCAAGACGAATGACTTGCGTCGCTTTTGTTCTCCAGCGTGTTCATGTACTCTGAAATTAAATATAGCTTCTTCATCGTTATCAGTCAAGCAACAAAATACCTTGGGACAGTGCTGATGCTTACTGAAATTTTTAACTTAGCCTTCAACTGCAAACGGAGGAATTCAGGGGTACTCTTAGGCTCCGCAATACCCTATTCCACCACCGTCGGCGTAGCCTCCTCTCAATGCTCTGCGACGGACTCCCTCGTGCTGCCCCATCGGTTCCGTGGATTTGCACACCCTCATCCAGTTGTGGCAGAGTTTCAAGTTTACCCTCAGTGTGCACGCAACCTGCTTCCAAAATTTTCCCTCGTAAGCTTTTAGTATTACATGCTTCACCTCTAACGAGTGACGCGTAGACGATACTCTCCTTACTCTTGCGTTTACGTGAAATGCACGTTCACAATCACACGGCAAACATTTTTGGCTGGGGCACTTTGTCCCACCCACAGTCGTCGCGTAAACCTTCATTCTCGTCCTAATTAGTGGGATTGACTTTTTTGGACAGCCAACAACAGGCGCATATGGTGTACCGGTCTCTGACGCCATAGCACGTAGGGTCTGAGGCGTCCCACTTGCACTTCTATGAATTACGGTGTGCGTAAATATGTGCGCCTGAGGCAGTAACGGCTGAAGGCGCTTAGCTATACATGCAGCTACGCGCCTGCGCACGTGAGCATCACACGCCCGATTCAAAGCAATTGAGTAACGACCAAACATTTTTGCGCCTCAGAGCAACTAGTTTGCTGTTCAGCCTAATTCTCTTTCCCAACCGGCCTAATTGACCAAGAAATGATGTAGAGACTAGACGGTTTTTCATGGTTGCTTTGTTTACCGGTGCCATTTAGTTGCATTTTGGTTGCCAAAGCATATGGCTTTCTCGACTCACCCCAATCCGCAATCACAACCCCCATCTGGCAGCATAACGTATTGAGATTTTGCTCATTGATTCTGACTATGTAACATCGACGTACTACGACTAGATTGATGCTAAAGCTTGGAAAACCTCGTATGATTTTTGCTTGAATTAATAATTAATTAATAAAAGTACCATTAATGCAAAACGCGCATTTTCGTCTCAGTATATTATCCGCGTTAACAGAGGTATATCGTTTCCCCGAGTTAGTGGGGGTTGCTGTATATAGTATTTGTCTGCACCTTGTCGTCACGCAATGAATGGAATTCAACTTAAGTGATGCAAATGGTGTAACGCGTCCTCGTCTTCAAAAACTGGGCAGCGTGGACAAGCGTGTAAGAGCTTTACACGAGTGACAACTTCCAAGAGAATAATTATTCCGGTGGCATTCCAACCGGTGGCCATATTCATCTGATGGCTCCTCAGTTTTGGGAGGTGGCAGCAAGTGCGACTGGGGTTTTCCAATATCTGAAACGCCAAAAATAGGTCACCCTGTAGACAGAGATAACTTCCACTTTACACTCCTGAAACTTCAGTCATATTTGGTACATCAGGTGGAATAAGTTCCTCATTCCATTGGTGAATCAATACTTCACGACCTCCAGTGCAACCAGATCGCGTTTTAGCCAAGGCAATTAATCATGAATCACGTACTCCACATGGGACCTCACGTATACGTTAAGGAATTTCAGAAAAATATTACGGTCGAAGCGTCACTATCCTCAGTAAGCGACAGACAAGTTTGTTACCTGTTTTCGGCAAATTCAAGACCTGATCCAAACCGGCAAAGTCGACTTGCATCCTCATATTTAGGTCACGCACTTGTGAGGCGGTTTTCGTGATGTAGCCTTCAATCTAATATTGGTTTGTAGGCTTGTGGCCTGCATGTAGAATTTTGCCCCTGCCGGCGATAAACGCAGGTGAAATCGCCTTACGCTATTCGGTAGCACGGTCTAAGCCTCGTTGCAACAGGTCTTGCTCTTCCTGAATATCGATCGCCCGCCACATCTTGATGTCATCAGCAAAAGCAAGAAATCCTACTCAATGCTACGCAGAAAACCTTTAATGAAGATCAAAAATAGGCGCGGCTCCAACACTGACCCTCGTGGAACACCTCGGTCCACCTCACTATGATCGGAAAATGAGTCCCGAACCCGAACATGTGGCCTCAGCTGATGAATAAAATTGCTGATCCACACAATCACAGGGCTTCCAATTCCATACGTTTGCAGCCTTTGCAGAATTACGTGATAATCTTATCGGTCGAATACTTTAGCAACTTGAGGTACTTGACGCCATCGCCGGTCCCACTATCCAGGGTCCCGTTCCAACTGAACCGCCCAATCAGTAGATTTGTAGGGCATAACCGACGCTGACGGAATCCGTGTTACTCTGGTGCTATGATATCTGATCTTCTAGTCGGCCAATTATTGCCTCAGCTAAGATTTACTCCATCAACTTTGACAGCATCGGGACGCATTCTTTGTGTGATATTTGGCGGGATCCGAACGGCTACCGCCCTTGTAAATTGCGGCAATGATACCATGCTTGCACATCTTCGGCACCCGCTGTTCATGCAGACATCTCTGGAAAAATTGGGTTAATTTTACAGCTATACCTGCAGCTGTCAACTGCAATGCTTTCGGAAAATGTTAACAACTCTAAGGTAACCATGGGTGCGCAAAGTTAGTAGTCACTGACATTAAAGTGTGCTTAAATGCTGGCGTCTTAGGGAATGGGACGAGTATGTGATGCATGCTGGTAAGGCATAGGAATATCGAATCCTATTGTAGTCATAGTGCGTTGGCTGCAAGTTCAGTTCGAACAAATTCTTTTACTGAGATGCATGGAGTAACACAACGCTTCGATAAGCACACTCACTAGCTCTCTCCGTAATTACATATGAATTTTTATAGACAATGGAAAATGCACTACCTGGCTGGCGGTATCGTAGTTGAGCACATAGTCATTGTTTTCGTTGGTTTGAACAGCAGCAGGTGTATAGGTGTCCTTTTCACTAGTGCGCTAGTGTGTTTTGCGTTGCATATCATAATGTGATTACCATGAAATGCGCTTCAATGAAGATTGGCTTCTTCTGAATGCTAGTGCATGATCAGCCTCGATAAGGTCACTGAGACGTTTTATGAAATGCAATATATAGCCATTGGATTGTAGGATCTTGAAAATCAGGTGTCTCCCTAATTGATTCATTTCAGTGATGAAATCATGTGGACCCAAAAAATCCGTGTCCGGATGAGCCAGCGGTTGAGGTTTATCCGGAACACAACTTTTGAACTCAAGTTGTGATCAATTCTATCAAGATACTACCAAACGAGAAGAATACGCAATTTTTAGTTATTAGTGAATTCTGCCGAATATTGTGAATGTACGCGTGCATTTTACATAGAAACAACTATCTCGGATTTTATTTCTGAAAATGCACAAATTGCAATTATGCTTACCTCTGCGAACAAGCATCCAATTTAAATGGCTATGCACAATTTTTGCATGTGCTGGGCTTGGGATGGATGAAAGCAAACAAAATGTTACATTATCACAACTGCTTCTGCACCGGAGTTTATGAAAGGTCTGGGCATATGAAGTTCTAAGTACTACAGAGTAACACACTCACGTCGCAAATCGCTTTGCGCATAGCAGCCAACAGCATTGCAGTAAATTGATACAAGTTTCATTTCCATTGTTAACATTTTGCAATTGGAACTTCCAGGTAACTAATGAAATAAAAGGATGTTGTCTGCAATTTGATTGTAGTCCCGTAATCTCCCTCACCGATTCACCGCAAACATCAAATACTCTTCGGCAGATTTTTGACTGTACCTAAAAATGTCGTGAGTGAGCATATCGTCAGCGGTACTGGATGGTGAACATCGAGGTAGTTGTAAAAACAGTAGTAATCGAAAGAAACTTAGGTACAAATACATGACCCATACAAAATTGCCGAATCCGCTTAATTATTCTGTGGTGGGATCAAAAGAAAGCACGTAAAAATGCGCGGTAGTTGCGAAGGTAAACCAAGATTTGGTATAGAAAATATTTCGCTATCCTCATAACATATCTGGGTTGGCAAACATGTCGTATTCGCAAAAGGTTCGAATGGCCTGTTAGAGCGCCGAAAACCGCTTTTATTATTATGATAAACAAGCAGTAAGATAAACAACCAAACACTCCTCCGTCCTCGCTCTACACTTCCACAGGCTACCGAAGTACTACTTGTAAGGTGGGAAGGGGTAAGTCATTACACCTAGTTAGGATAGGCAAGGCCTTTCTGATAAACAAACCCGGTTACTTTTCTGCTCAACTCATATGCAGTGTGTACATATGTTTTTCTCGTTTTCCCTAGTGGAGACTTTTGTGTGAGAAATTCACAGGCTTACACTTGATAACGGCCATCTGGATAACTCATCGTTGAGTGACGCTACGCCAAACACTCAGGTAACACTGGTAGTTTACAGCGTCTGATAAGGGATGATGAGTTTGTTCACGTTACTCAACGATTTTAACTCAAGTTCCGGAACATATTTGACCGTTACGCCGCAATGCAGGTCAGACAATACATCATTTTATGCTGCAGCTGACATTTTCAGCAGATTACTACCATTATTGTGAAACAATTAGAACAAGTGAACAGTCGTTTTGAAACAAAGATACTGTAAGCCAGGAAATTTTAGGGCTAGACAAGAAGAGTAAGTTACCAATTAAAACGCAAAGTAGCACACTCAATCAGCACCAAACTTTTCGTGATCAAAGTATATACACCTGTAAAATATACGGTTGGCGGCATTCGGTTTCGGATTTGCCTGTCAGTGTGGCCAGCCACAGGACGTCTGCGCCTACGGGGAGACCATGGATGGCTTGCTCTGTATCACCCACAGCTCCAACTACACACCTCATATGCAGTGTAAACCAGAAGGAATAAGACCGGTAGGCATGTGGATGATAGCCAAGTTTCATCAACGGAGCCGCCCCACAATCCTTTACAGGCAAACACAAGCACGCTGTATTAAGGAATCAGACGCCCACAAAGCGGTGGATGGACCGTAGTCCTCTCCACACTGAGTGCATGGAACCGCTCTTCGAGCCTAGCACGGCCACACGGACTGTGCACCCCGTCTCTTCCAGCAACGACGAACAGTCTCCTGGAGCCAGTATGGACGAGGTAGTGGATACGAGACAGGTAAGCAGCTTGTCAACATGCACATTAAGCGCAGTCACTCCGGGATATCAAACAACAGCCAATCACTTGGAACGACGACTTCAAATAAAATAAATCGACTAATGAATACAGATACGATGACATAACTCTTCACCAAATGAGCGTATAAGTAAATAATTTGCGAAAATCCGCAATAGTTTCAATACATCAGGAAATATACCATAAGAAAATGCCAATACCGCGCAAATGTCATCGAGGTTGACTACATTTGGCTTGGGCTACGTGTGCAAATTTATAGAAGATAGTTCAGGTAGACGTTAATATTATATAAAAAGCATTAGGACAAAATTTCAAACCCACCACTTGAAATAAAGAGACATAGCATGCAAGCACACGGCCAGAAAATCGAATGCAGCGTACTTACAAGCGCTGTGGCGGTTCTGCTTACGTACGCTGAAGGACCCGTTGTCGCTTCGGTGGTGGCCCTGATTGGCCCCGCTCATGGCTCACTAAGCCTGCCTGACTCAGGCACTCGCGACTGCATGTGCCACAGCACCATGCGCTCGATGTCGATGGAGTACATACCATCGGCGCCTGTCGCTTTCGCACTTGCCGCTTCTTCTCTGCATACGCGAGGGCTTTATCTTGCACCTCGGCAACGGCCTTCCTAATCAGACCGCTTACGGCATGCGGGGAAACCGAAGTTACGTTACCAAGACATGATCAAAGTGAGTCTCTCACGTTCTAATCCTGTAAAATATACTGAGGTAAATAAATGACATCTATAGAAGTATATGGAAATTGGATGTTACACAAGTGCAAACACTACACATCCTATTTCCATCTGCTTCGGTTGCGGTCTCACTGCTCGTATTGACCGAGATTCATTTCATTGGAATTCGCGGTCTAACTTGAGATTGCGTGACGCAAACTAATCATACAACAGATAATTGAAACAGGCTCTCTAATCAGACAGGCGCAGAACTTTCTCTTTTTTTCCCTCTTCACAGCCCATTTATTCTAAACGTTTTTTGGTAGTAGTCAACGGCATGCATGAATCGCAACAACACTTGGGACGCTTTCGTTCGGCTTTTATTTTTTGTTTATCAAGCTGGCATATAAGCAGAATATAAAGGCTTATATAATATGTAGCTGCTGTCTCATTTAATGCTCAAACAGCACTGTGACGAAGGACTACTTACTGAATTTTTGATACCGAGGCATTTGTTACCACTGAGACCTACACTGTCCGCATTGTTAACCACTACAGGCTCGTATGTGAATTCGATACTTCTTGACCATGGTCAAGGAAGAAACGTGTACTTTATGCCTATTATTCATGACATTCTTGGATGCATGGAAGCTGTGGTTTGATGAGGCACTGAACGGAGCTAAAAGACCCTCTACTTCATAAATTTTACTTGTTTGCAATCATAATGCCGGTAGCTCGGTTTGATAGTTGTAGTCACTTTGGTCTTCACTCTGAGCATTATGATTGCAGACGTTTGCCAGCACTGACAGGGAGTAGCTCCAATGCTTAAGACTAAGTAGTTCGTTGGAAACTTGTTAGATTCGTACACATATAAAGCTAATTTAAACATTATTTATGTGCTATTATTAGAAGTCATTCGACAGAAGCAAACAAAAGGTAACCAAACTGAATGCTTGCGTAGGCGTCACTGAATTCCTCATTAGTGACACATTGGGTTGCAATCCGTAGTAACGCAGCCTAATGGTAATCAGCTTATCTACATATTTCTTTTTAACGCCGTGCTACCTGTTTCACAAGAAAGACATATATTTATTCAAAGCTCACTGAATGCTAACCAGCTATTTGATATGATACCTTAAAGATGACAACTGAATTGGTGACAAAAGATCTGCACTCAAATTGCTTAGCCCAGATAAACAATAAATATTTTGCTCTTTGGGTGGTCTTAGCTGCAGTCGTACGATCTTTATATCCAAATGCTCAGTGCCGTGACATTCAAGACTTATGAATTGGCTCTTGCTAATGATTATTACTAGAGGTTCTACCTCTCACCTGTGCCTTGGCTGCGTTTGGCAGAAAGTTGACCAGTTCGCTACAGTTGCGGTAAGTGTTTTCGAGAAGTATTGAAGGAGTCTGATCGTACTTTATGTGTACCAGGGTAAGTACACCTACTAGTTAAAGCTCAAAAATTCAAAATGAACATTAAAGAAGTTGTGTAGTGCAGGGTTAGTTGCTAACAGCGCTTGGCGTTTGCTACTGCTTCCATTGCAAATGATTAACTAGCAACAAATAATGACGGATCGACGTTCGATGTACATAATGCGAACTTCGCAATCAATTCATACGTACAATAATTCATTTGGAGTCATTTCTCCATGGAGAAGTTAAATATTTTCAGCGATAAAGCGTACCGCATTATATGTGACAATGCCAGACCACATGTATGATTTCATCATGGGACCAATGCGCGATATCTCATCATCCGCTTGCTTGTAGGATCAAATGTTATCGATTTAAACTGCATTGGTTTTTTACGAAATGCACGTACAGTGGCGAAAACTGATTCTACCTTTTCTGTAGTCCAGTATACCCACCGAGACCGAATCACAGATTGTAGATACTCAATTATTTTGCAAGAAAACCGTGGATTTTTTACGGGTTCTTGTCGATGACATCACATAGCAATACGATAATGAGTTAGTACTGCATTTCAGCCTGTTACCAACATCCTCAGTGGAGTCAGTTTAAGTAAATTTTCATCACAGAATTTAATACAAGGTTTTCGCGACTTCAGATAAACAAAAAAGTAAAGTCGCTAAGTTCTGCTTTTGTCCCGTTTAACTTATGCTAGTCTCCGTTCCTGGCTTCGCGATGCATCCACGTCGTTTCAGTCACATGAGAGTAGCCGGTAATTTTCAGCGACTCCAAAATGTTCTTTTACTTCCCCCAATTTTTCAGTGGACTGACGTCATTACATCAGACGGCAAGATCATCCGTACGTCGTCCCGTGTGCACATGGGCTACACTCGTCGGGCTCAATTCAGGAAAACTCTTATAGCTTCATATGTGTGGAACACTTTCGTAAAGGCAATAACAATGCGATCGCGTCATACACACGGCAACTCCAAAGCGCATCTGGTTTATCTCATCACACCGCATCCTTTGACGCAATCGAGGGCAGATAACCCATTTTCGGAGTACTACGGACTAATATACATGCCGAGGAGCACTCGACTGTGGAACGTCACTATGGATTACGGGCATCAATAATAGAAACAATGTCACAGCCAACTTGCTGTGTATAGAAAATATTTGCTGCTGAGGACAAAGGAGCACTCGGGGGGGGGGTTGTTATTTCCGATAAGCTACCGTTCACATTGACGTTGTAGGAAATGGGAAGAGATGATACTTGGTCTTTAATGGGTGTCCAGATACTCCCACTTGAATGGAGCAATGGTAATGGAGCAATCGTTTGTGACAGGTATAAAAGCGTATGCTTGACATGTCCCGTAGGATGACGTGGGTAATAATCGAAATGAAAACTTTATCAGTAAACGGACGTGTGATATACATGACACCCCAGGGGATTTGGCTTGTCACAGGCTGCATCACGTAGTGTAAGTGTGTCAGAGTACCGTCAAGGCGTTCTTCTTAAAGAGATAAATTAGGAGCATTAATTACAATTGCCGAGAGGGCGCTCCAAGGCGGTGACACTCGTGGGGAAAGCAATTTGCATCTACTTTCCAGTCGACTGCACTGCTTGACCATTTTAAACTAATGACCACTTAGAGATGTGAGTTGACTAAGTTTCAAGAGAGAATGGCGTGTGTGTTTGGGGTTTCTCTGGATCTGGTAGTCCAGTATGAGATCGCTCCTTAGAAGCTGGTAACGTCCACTGTATAGTTTGAGGGTTCTAGCCTGAGTGTGTAGCGAAGGCGGGAAAAACCTTTTACCTTCTTTGTCGCCCTGCGTTGTGCGGTAACGAGCTTGGCGTGGTCGTGCTGCTGCCAGGGTTGCCATGCTTGGATAGTGTATTGCGTGTGCGGCCTAACGCATGCGCAAGCATTTTTGGAAAGATGGAGACGTCAAACTCCCGAAACGATATACGAAAAAGGTCGAAGTGTTGGTTTGCTTTCTTTGAGGACTTTTCAGTCTGTCTTAAACACCCAAGGTCCTCTTGCATAAGGACGCCGAGATCGCAATCATAAGAAGGCTGCTGTAGTATTTGCTGTCCTAGGCGTACTTTTGGGTACTGTGATGGCTTATGCTCATAATATTGCACTTCATGGTGTTGAAATGCAGCACGATCTTGATAGAACATGTGCACGCTTTGTCCAGGTCATTCTGTAAGGATGTGGGATCCTCCAATGGGCGATAGCACGTCATATCCAGATCGTCTGCAATCAGCAGGTAGTTTGAAGACAGCCCAGTTGTGAGACCAGTTATGAAAACCAGGAACAGGTATGGCCCGAGTACCGAGCCCTGAGGTACGTCGCACCGAACTTAGAATGATTCCATCAGGGCGCAACAAACCTTTACAGTCAGGTGACGTTGAAAGAGCAAGTCATCTAGCTATCCTAGAACGGGATGGCCGATATCATGCTTCTGAAGCAGAATGCGATGGTCCAAGCGGTCGAATGCGTTTGAGTAGTCCAGCTAGGCTTCATCCATTCCCACATCGGCTTTCACAGATTCCGTTTAGCTTCCACGAGCTAGCAGCAGATTGGTGGTACAGGACTGATTTTGGCGAAATGCATGCTGCTCCGGAACGCGAATCTTGTTATTCTCCAGACACTCCATAAGCTCCTCAGCTACAATGAACTCCATGATCTTGGAGATCACCGGAATAAGTTTAATCGGACAATAATTCGCTGGTTCTGCACGACTACCACATAGTTTGGAGTGATGATCGCGTGCTTCCACATCTTGTGGACGTACATCTAAAACATCGCTGAAAGAGTAATTCTAACGGTTCAGCTAAGCATAGTACGGCAACTTTCAATACCTTCTGGCGAGTGCCGTTTGCACCCGGATGCTGTATTTGCTTCAATAAAGCTGCAGTTGTGAAAGATATGTGGTTAAGGCCTGATGGCGGCATGAGCTGCGTAGACTTGGTGTATGATAGTTGCAAACTCCAGGAGGTACGGGCAAATTGTTGTCCAAGAATGTTGACCGCCTCTTGTGCCGTTTGTGCTAACCCGCATCCTGTGTGCAGAGCCGGAAGTCCATGTTTAAAGCGACCAAATTTGTTTATGTGTCTGTATAGCAGCTTTGGGTTAGAGTGTAATTTTATCACAAGATCTTGTTGGGTCTTTACTTTATCATCCCGGGCGAGTTTGACACAATGGTTCCTTTATGTCTTATAGACGCTCCAAGTATCTTCGCTCGGATAGCCTATGTGTGCGAGCCATGCCAAGTCCCTCAGTGCCACGCATTTCCGAATGTTGCTCCTTGAGAATAAATTCATTGTTTGGGTCGGTGGATTTTTGTTTCAGTTGCGCTTGCCATGAGCCTGTTGAATCCGTTGACAAATTCCTCGCAAGCCACTTCAGGGTACCATTCAGTTAGAGAAGACCAGCTGGTAACACTAATGAGTTAGGACAAGTTATTACGGTTGGTTATTACATAAGATTCTCCATTGCTTTCTTTATGATCCTCTGCATAGCACAAGTATTGGAACACTAATGTTGCAGGATCGCTGCGCCTCAAAGAGTGCACGTCGTTACTAACTCCATCATGAGTTCCTCGTTGGTAACAATGTACTCCAAGATGGCCGGTTTATTTCCTGTCCTGAGACGTGTTGGCAATGTGACATGATTGTACAGCGGTGAACCAGCTATTAGCTCGTGTAGATCCGCCTCAAATTGTTCATCCAGAGTGGCCGGGGTTTCTAGGCCGTGCAGAATGTACTCCTCTACCAGGAGAACGTGACTGTAAGGTCGTTTCAGTGGATTCTTCATAGCGTGAGATAGGGCCTGATCCATGTCTAAAGTGGACATTGGTGGGTGCTATACAATGGCCGTTAGGCTTCTCTCGTCCTGCCTTAAGTGTAAGCAGCACCATAGGGCGTCCACTGTTTGAATCCCAGGGTCGTTTCCGCGCTCAATGAGAAGGTCGGAACGGTCCTAGAGAATTACACCGCCTCCCTTTGAGGGTCGGTCGTTGCGCAGGAGTGACATACTAGGTAGTGTCGTCTTGGTGACAGTAAACATGGCGTTCAGCCATGTCTTGGTTAACATGATGATGTTCCAACACGTTAAGGTTTGACGAGATCGAAGTTCTGCCATATTAATGAGAACTCCATGGGTGTTTATGTAAACGACTGAGAACAACAGATGCCAGGAGATTATTTGAACATACATAGGTTTCGCAAAAATTTACGCCCATGCTTGTGGGGCCGCTGACAATCGCTTTTGGGATATATTTCTTGCCAAGACCCCGTGGCGATTTCAATCTTTTGCATAGAGTATCCATCACCTGGTCCTTTAAAAGCGATTTGCAACGGATTGTCTGTTCCTTCCTCTTCGGACGGTTGGGTAGTTTCACTGCATTCCTGTTCGAAGATGCAGGCAGCGGGGTTAGCGACAACGCCCAGCTGGTTTTGTGTTGCCTCACCTAATATTTGCTTTGCTTCGATTGCCTTCAGATGTAGCTCTGATAGCAGGTTGGTATGTAACATGTACCAACTACGGAGCACACTTTCAACCATTCGTTTGGAGTATAGCATGACCTTTAACACAATTGGAGCACTGCCTCTGTAGTTGGGTAATATGGGAAACCATGACCTTGAGTTTACAAGCACATCATAGAGAGGGAAGCCTTCGCTGATGTACCATCACACTTGCAAGTCATGAGTTTGGGCCTGCGACTAGTCGGATGACTGGATTTCGGGGACAGCATGGACAAATATTGACCTTTCGTCGGTTTGCTTGCAGCATTCTCCGGGGTTTTGCTTTCTATGCCGACGCTCACTCCAAAGGATGCCAGGAAATGCCCGGACGCCGCATGAAGAATCACGAAGACCGTGAACTGAAAACATGGTGGTCTGCGCTTCGTCACCCGACTGAAATTTCACCTGAAGTAGCATCGGTTCGCCGCAGTGAACTGAATTTAGGTGGCGGGCGATCCGACAAAAGTTAACTTGTTTGGCCTCGCTTCGCATGGCTTGTTAAATGGTTACCCATAGTTCAAGTCGTCCAGTAGCTTATCTTTAATGTTTTGCCGTGGACTCAGGCACGTTGGAACATCGTATTTGCATTTACTTCTGCGTCTTCTTAGAGTCCGTAATATTTGCTAGGACAATGCCTCATTTTACTGACGGCCTAGTGGGCGTTCTTTTCAGAGGCGCATTGGTATTCGTGTCATCTGTAACGCTCATTGAAGTAATTGCAGATGTTCCTGCTAACCTTGCCTTGGGTTTGCATGCAGTGACGATGGATGCGTCAGACTTGGATGGATGCTGTCAGACTTTCGGCCGTTTTAGGTAAACCCGAATGTAATAGAGTGTCAATGGGGCCAGACATATCCCAGGGAGAAACCACTGTCTGCCAAATTCGGGTTGCCAGGATTGACAGACCCTGGCTGCTAGTACTTGTGTGTAGGGTTGCGGGCTCTATATCGTTAACAACACATTAATTTGGGAGATTCAGTTCCACGTTTGAACATATATTTTGACAATGGGAATGGAGTTCCGATGCAGCTGGTTTCGATGCGATCTCTGGACTACCCGTCACGCGTTGCGAAATAGCTGACAGTTTGCCATAGTTCTGAGACAGCACGACGATGCACCTTAGTATTGGGTGATTCAAACACTCTGCACAGAACTAACTGGAGACTTGTGTGCACTGTAGTGTTTTTCCTTTAGCTATACTTAAATTTACCCTCTTGTATGGTAGTTCTGACTGAAGTTACTACATGTTACTCCAATTCGCATAGACTTAGAGCACGATTTCGAACCGCAAAAGCTTTTGTTCGCCGCAGTTTAGACAGTGTAGACATGGCTTTCCTTGTTGCCATGTTGCGACTACTTGCCGAGGCATGCGTCACATGCGCAGCTTGCAGGCGCCGAACGTGTTGTAATAGGCAAAATATGTCGGTCGCAATAAACTACCAGTGACTGCACAGTTGCAAACAAAGCCAGCTGAGTTCTGTGCGCAAAATTCTTTTGTGGGATGTGGCCAAGTAGATATCGATCAGGTCCGCCTTAGTCCAGGCGGACAGTTTATATGTGTGAAATTAATCGCTCTATCCCATTTTAAGTTTAACTTTACGCATAGGGCTAGTAAGTTAAGTTGTTAAAAATTCAAACTAACATGTTGTTCATCAAAGTTCACGCACGCATCAATTCCTTCCATCCCTTAAGTTTTCAGGCACTTACTATCAGTGACACACCTATTGATCATGGGACATTAGCCAATGGGACTCACTGGATGTGAGCACAGGGCTAGATGTATGCCTCTTTGGGAGACAGGTATGCTTCTGACTAGGCTGACACATTGATGTCAGACAGGGATGAGTGTCAATGCTAGAGGTTACCAACAGTACGCCTGACTGTAGCTGATCAACCAAGGATGAAGTGTTTGCATCTTCTCCCTCAGCACCCCCTTAACAGATCTTTTGTCGGAAAGAGTTACCATTGTTTCGTATCCTGCGCCGGCCGGTTTCTGGTGTCCCTGTGCCAAATATCCAGCGCTTGTCTGAGCAGTCCGTAACGCATAAAGCGCAAAAAATGTGATTGGTCCAAGGTGCACCGTACCAGTGACACATTTAGGTTCTAGATTAGGATTCCCTCTGGTTGAATAGATATACGGCATGCAAGTGAAAATAAAAATAACAACAATAGTAATAAGTGGCATATTTTCGTCAAGTGAAACGCTGTGATCCTTTTTGTCACAGAACGTGCACGCACAGATGATGTCCTGTTCTTGCAAGAGTAACCTCACCTTTTTATATTTGTCTGCTTTTCTGGCAAGGTATTTGCCCCATATGTTTGTCTTTTGCGATGCTTGGAGGCAAAATTGCAGTTTGAGTGTGTTGTAGACACTGAGTACTAATTACATTGCGTGCATTAATGATATTACACCCACTATACATTATCTGGACTTTCATTAGTTGGATGTTCCAATGAACTTCCCCACGAAAAAGCGATATAATGTTGTCCAGGTAGAGGTAGGTGCCCAACTTACTACGAAAGGATTGCACAGTCTCACACGACCTGATGGTGTATAGTAACCGATTCCACACCGAGCTGGCTTGTCGAGTAGCAGCAACTTTCGACCGAATGCTTGTCTCTTCCGTCAACGTGACCTATTTGCGTGAAGGTTATCCTAAGCTTTTCAGCAGTCCATCGGAAGTATTTCATGTGGGGTGCACTGTACTCAGCGGAAGCAAGATGCAAAACCCGTTGCTATTGGTCAACCTCGGCTTATTCTGCTATCAAAAAGGTTAGGTTGTCTCAGCCGCCCTGCAAGCGATGCTAACAAATGGTTTGATTGAAACAGTCGACGGCTCAAAGTGAGTGTATCCAATGGTAAGTAGCCCGAAAAAGTGATGCAACTGCCAGCTTATGGGACTTGTTCAGGGATTAAATATTGCTGCTAAGGCGTGCCTCGATGTTTTCCAGAATAAACCATTTATATATTTGCTTAGAGCAAATGGTACTGCCATCCAACCAGAAACTCGCTGTACCTTTAGCTGGTGCAACCATTATTTTCAGGCTGAATTTGAAAATTGCGTTCTTCCACATGCCATTGCTAAACGATTCAATGCATCTTACTGCCTTCCTTGCTCCCTATAGCTTATATCAGTGCAACTTTTTCAATGGGTTTGAGTTCTGAGCCTGCTGCCTGGCACAATTTCATGTCTCACGCTTTGTTAGGTATTGAGGGGCAGGTTACATGCATGGATGAGATCTGGGTTTACAAGAAGAGCATGATGAAAGATTACACAAAGTCCTACGACGTCTCAGTTATCTTGATTAGTGTCTGAATGCAACATATATCAGTTAAATGCCCTGACATTTAATTTCTGGGACATCATATCGCGTGGTGGCATTCGCCCAAGCAAGTAAAATATCCGACGCATCGCCGAAGCTCCAACACTCAAGAAGTTGACAGAATTGAAGTCTGTTTGGGAAGCTGAGCTGTTTGCAAAATTTTGCGACCTCATCAGATCCATTGCTTTAACAAACAAAGGAAAGAGATTCGTTCACTTGGAGAAGAGACCAGCAGAACGCTTTCGATGAATTGTAACGAACAGTTGCATCTGTTCTCTTGATTTCCATTTTTGATTAATCATGTTGCATTTTTGTGTCCACTGATCCTTCTGATACATGTCTCGGAGCTGTACTTTCACAGCTACAAAACGGAGAGGAAACAGTTATTGTTTACGCATCCCAGAAACTCTCAGCTTCTGAGTGCCTTTATTCAGTTGGTGGAAAGAAGCTTTTGCTTGTGTGTGGGCTTGTGAGAAAAACCATCGTTTTTTGTTCGCAGGTTGTTTCACACTGCTAAATAATCACTCTTTCCTTACAGTCTTCTTAAGCAATGGACCTAAAGGATCGCTTCCAATGCGGATCGATCGTTTGTATACTAGATTCCTTAACTACGATTTTCAACTCTTGTACCGGCCGAGTTTGCAAAACCAAGTTGCTGTTGGATTATCTTGTAGGGCTGGTGGATGATATGAGAGTCTCAGCGTGGCAGTAGTAACTTCCAGTTTTGGCTCCGACCTACCGGCCTTGACTATCAAAGGATTACGAATAGAAGATGTCAAGGACTTGTTAATATATCAACTCAGAGAGTACGTGCAACAGAGATGGACTACGAACAAGAAATTCCCCGGTGAGTTCATTACACACTACGCAATTCGAGATGAGCTGTCAGTGATAGATGGTTGTCTGATGCGTGGTTCGGTGTTTATAGCTCCACGTCTGTTAGTAAACAAATTCTTTGCATGTGCACATGAGGGACACCTGGGTATCGTTCGGACCAAAAGCCGAGCAAAATACTACTTTTGGTGGTCACCAATGGCATCTAACATTAAAATATTTGTGATGAACTTCAATGCTTATTACTTAGCGGACAACAGTTCTCCGTCAGTCGAAGCCTAAATACAGCCTATTACTTAGCCCATGAAGCTGTGGACTAAGATGGCCATTGATATTATGGGTTCTTCTGTCACCGCTCCTACGAATAAGAGAACTCTAGTTGTAGCCACTTGCTTTTACAGTAAGTGGACTAAAGTCCACATGTGCGACCAAATGATTACTTCGATTGCATTACACTAGCTTAAAATTTGTTCAGTCGTTTTGTTCTACTAAAAAAAATAGTCACGCAGAAATAAAACATCATTTTGTAGCCACGAGTTCGTAGATTTCCTCCAGTGCATATGATAAATATTCGAGAACTTTATCTTACAATCCTGCGGCAAGTGGCATGGTTGAGTGGCAAAACCGATTACTCAAAGAAGCCATTGCAGCCTTCTAATTAGGAGGGCCGGATTGGGAAGATACTATTTTAACCGCTGTATTTTCTTATAGAACTTGTGATCACAGGGTTACCAGAATAATGCCAGCGGAGCTGGTTGAATTAAGGCACCTAAGTACCAAACTATTTGGTGCACGTAATCAATCATTTGTGGGACGTGCTGAAGTTTCAAAGCGCGTAACACGTTAGCGAAATTCCTAAGCCAGGTCGTTAAATCCTATGTGGTCTGGAACCTACGTTCGAGTTAAAAATCGGCCTACGCATAAACTCCTGTCAGCTTTATGCGCACCGTTTGCAAACCACACAATGACTAGCTCCAGGGATCTATAGATCTGAAAACGCACGTTGGTTGCACCCGGCCCGTGGACCACCTAACCAGTCTCAACCAATGTGTGAACAATACGACGACTCGTCACCATCGCGATGTCGGCCTTGCCTGCCCACCAGACCTTCGAGGCCTGTCGCTCGATACCAGCCAGCTTGAGGCCGCTCTTCAAAAAGTGGTGTTTGTTGTGGTTGATTCAACATGATGCCCCCACTACTCATGTTTCATTGGTTGGCAGAAACACAGTATCTCTAGTCTCATTCGCTGTGTGAAAACAGGACCGTTAAAATGGATGATTCTTTATATTGAGTCTGTTGCCCTTTGCTTGAGTACAGATACACATACTGCATTTTTCTGTTTCTTTCTTCATACAGTAGACCGCTGTAAAAGATACGGCGGTCGATGCATGATACCTGCATCACACGTTTACAGCTGAACAGCTTGAATACCCATAATTAGCAAATGAGCATGGATCTCCCTGGTTATCCGTCTCAGAAGTCTCCGTTTACATTTTACTTGGATGTATCTACCACCCGCCAATTTCATCAACCATGAGTGTTTCCCGTATCACTGCCGCTTCCAAATTTGCTTCTGCCTTGCCGAACAAGCAAGAGGTAATTACATGTGATTTCCACATATTGATAAAACGCTGATCTTCCCAGCCATCCTTGTCTATACACACAACCTTCATTTTTCCATCAGAGTTGGTGGTTGGGCACAGAGGGTTACTATGTCAACTAAGTTGACTAACACCTCAGACTTGATATATACATTGGGTATGACCAACGTACACAGATATCTTAGAGAAGATTATCGGTAGCGACCACAAAATTATCTGCTTCACGTGCATGGATGAATTGGTCAACAAACAAGTCAAACCTGTCTAAGGCGGCCATCCAAATGACTAACAAAAAGTGGTCGACTTGGGCAGGTGGTCGGTATAGACAGGTGGTCGCCTTAGATAGGTTTCACCATAGCAGGTTGGACTGTACCTCTTTCCTACTGCGCCATCCACAGGATTAACTGTGAACAATTCCGGGATGTCTTCTTTCTCTCCAACAGTACCTGCACAGCTTTGGAGCACTTTTGTCATCATGTTTAGCAAGCCATAACCCACCTGGCTCTACAAGCAACGCGAATTAGTAGTGTTCAAAAATATGCAGCCCAACGTTCAGTTAGAAATCCAGAAAGCTGATCGTGCGCCACAAAAAATCTGGATATTTTATAATGATCCCATTCATCTCTGAAGTCAGGCATTTCTAGTTGGTGGGGAGAACACATGAAAAGTAAGCAGCCCTACGAATGACTTGTAAAGCAAAAGAGCTTTCCAACATTCTCCGTCGAAGGACCGACAGAAGCGCATTATTGATCATCGAACTGGTCGACGAGAAAGGCCACTTATTCCAAGACCCAGTCCCCATCTAGGAATCATTTAGCAGAACTTTTGTTACCTCTATTAACAAGAAGATTGACCTTATAAATACGCACATTGATGTGAGAATGACTGAAGCTCCATCTAGTACTGTTATCTCTTTTTGCAATATCCACCAGGAAATTGGTCCTATTCAGCCATCCTCTATTCTGGAAGGTGAGGTTATCACCCTATTCGTCATAAAACTAGGAGGGGGGGCCTGATATGCCAATGTACCTTTGGTTTATGTTTACCATTTCACTAAAATCAAGCAGATTTGCAGATCAATAGAAGAATTCGTTTATCATCTCTCGCCATTAGGGGGCGCAAAACTTAAGATTGCCAATTACGGACCAATCCATCACACTCCTATTATCCCCAGATTATTCGAAAAAGTGAACAAAAAGGTTGAGTAGCCTTTCATCAACTCACTGGATTTGATAGATAAGTTCCAACGTGGTTTCCTTGACAAGCGTTCATGCGCAATCTTCCAGCCGTATTACTTGTACTACATATCAGAATCTATTGACTTCGGATATATTAACTTGATTCCGTTCTTGGATTTGCAAAAGGCATTTGATCAGATGCCTCACAAACGGTTACTGATAAAGATACTTTCCTTCAAGTTAAGGCCGCGTTACTAGGTTGCCTACCTCCACAACTACACGGTCGCTCCCAAATAGTCCTCTTAGGCGATCACCGCTGTGCCCCACAGCCAATTAACAGCGGGGTTATACAAGGATGTGTGATCGGTCCATCACATTTCCTTTTTATGTCAGTGACATCAAGTTGGTTATCAAATATGAGGTGCCATCTTTATTTACCGATTATATAAATATTTTCCGAAGTTCCGACGGGTCAACGTTCGGAATGTACTACTACCCATTCAAGAAGACATTCCTTCCCTTGAGACGTGGTGCGACAATTGGATCAAGAAGTTCTCATTACCAAAGTCAAGTATCATTTTTCGCGGTTGTTGATACGCGAAGGATCTGTCACACTTAACCGCAACCCCGTCGGTGTACCACAGTTTCTACATTACCTCGGAATCAGAGATGCCTGCATCCGCAAATTTCTATATATATTGAGTACCAGGTATAAAAAAGCAGACAATTCGGGCCTAATATATTTCGTAAGATGCATATATTCACAGCCAGCGTGGAACTTTTAAAATCCCTAATCATCACATCCTGGAGTATTTTATCATAGCTCGTGGTAATTTGAGAAAAACATACAGAACATCGCTAGAAAGCCTTCAACGGTCGCTCACTAAACAACCACTGGGAAATGTTCTGTCATAAACTATCGAGTGCTATGTCAGCAACTCCATCTCGATCCGCTTTGGTTGCGAAGATCAAAATACAAGATGATACTGCCGTACAATATGATTCATAGCAAAACTTATTGCAATCTATCCACATCAACACTGCAGAGCAATTAAACGCGAGACCTAGGTAACAGAGATTTTACCAAGATTGTACTAAGATGCAGGACAAATTTGTTGTCTGATTTATTTCTCACCAGATATGCTTCTCTGTGGAATCGGCTGAAATCACAAGCAGGTCGTTTGAGACTGTGGACAGTAAGTAGGGAAGCTCCCTAGACCTGGACACCATTATGTTGAGTTTTCGTGAGGAAAATCACCTGTTGATCCGTGCGCGGAAAACTGGATAGCGTATATGGGGGGTAATACCACCACTTTATGTAATGTAGGTATCCCTCAATGTCTACAACTTACGCAAACCAAATTTACTTCCAACCACCGCATAAGATTTAAACTTATGGGGCTAACACCTTGCCAGAAATACAGAAAACATAAGAAGATGACTTAATGTTTCTCATGCGCGAGCGTTATATACCCTGATTATGATATGTGCAAGTATTCCCACGGACTTTCACTTGATGAGGAATATACCCATCATTATAATTCTTATTATTAGTCTTATTATTTATAAACCATTACATGCATTGCAGATTGAAGCTGGGTCATGAAGAAAGTGGTCCTCACGGACAACAATTACAGTAACCAGAAGACAGCGGTTAATAGTTTTACGATGCCGCATTCTAAACTGCTCCATAGCCTTGCAGCTTATGCTTAAGACTAAATGTCCTTGTATTTTTCGTCGCATTAACTGCATACGCTTGACTCTAGTGTTAAAGTAGTGGATTTGTAAAGTAACAAATATCATGAGTATTTCTGCATCCTGCGGCGAATTATCTGGTTTTCTGGCCGATTGAGTGTTCGACGGCATCCTTGGAGACATCGATATGAATATATTACGGAGCAAGGATGGCTATAGCGTGATGGATTTGTTTAAAAACTGCTCTTCAGCGGTGTGCACTGGCAAATAGGAAGAGTACTCCCAGTCTGAAAAACAAATAACTGATGAAAGTGTTCCTAGTTTATTTTATGAGTTGTACGCTACCGTGTGGAGGCGAGTTAGGTGATCACTTTAATGTGGCAACTGAGTCGGATCATTCTATGGCCGCTACCGGAGAGAGTATTAAGATCTAGGTCTATGGGTGAGTATTAAGTTAAATAGTTTGGCTAAACGGATAGTACCTGTAACCCGTTGTGCCCAGCACTTTGCTTGATGGAATAAAGGAAATGGTTGACATTGCCTTGGACGACCAAACTATCATCGATAAGTTGAAATTACTGGCGATTATCTTCTGGATGTCGCTCAACACTGGTGCAAAGTCAACTGCAGGATTGGTGTCGCACTTGGCGTGTTGTAGATACATGATATCATTATCTAAGAGGAGGCACCTGCAACTGACGGCCAAATGGATTCAGAGATATTTTCTAATTGTGAACGGTCCATTTGTTTAACACTTAATGTTTTATGCCCGTATATAACACCCACCACATAATCTAGAGCATAGATCTTTTCGGAACTGGTGGTAGTTTAGAATCATCAGAGTAGAGCCAAGCGTAACTAAAAACGCCGTGTTTCAGTGACGATAATCTCTTGTGGGTCATTGAATTGTGAAAGCTTGCTTATAATATGAAGTTTCTTGATTGTATACCTAGCATTAGCAGAAGGACTGAAAATATGCTGTGTTTTGGAGTATTATCGCTGCCGGTTTCACCATCGCTTGAGTGCTTGGGTTCGAGCATGGTGCATGGTATGTAAGTGCGAGTATGTTGTGCCCAAAGAATTCACTAGGAATTTTCCTGGTAAGGGCAGTGTGCCATGTATGATTGTCCAGAGATGAGGGTGCGATGAGAACCCAGGCATCATGCTTAGACTGTCGTTGGTTTGGTACTGGAGTATCATTTCAAATGAACAAGTGGATGGAAGAGTGGGATTAAAACATTGGTCTCCGCCGGACGTATCTTAAGTGAGATTGGCTACCAGTCCATTCCCGCCACAGCTGATAGATGATTAATGGAAGAAGCAGCTTAAAAATATTTAAAGAATCATGGGGAGGGGCACGGGGTGTTGGCAGACGTCCTTCTGTTGTCCATGCACTTCCAGGGATTGTTGTGGATTGTAGGATAATAACTAGGCGTAGCCACTATACAGTCGTTATTGATCTTAATCAATGGGATGTTCTTTTCCGTTGTGGTTGTAGGTTAGTCGATGGAGAATCTCTGGTTCAACCAAGTATTTCGTGGTCATGCGCCTTTTGAAGACACCGGCCCCTGGATTACATAAGTCGTCCTTGGGCTACGGTGAAATGTGAAATATGTCAGGTTGTCTATTCTTGGACATGTCTTGTTCGTTTAGGCCGGATTGTGACAGTCAATATGCTGTCTTTGTGACACAGTATAGAGCAATTAGAATGTTTTTAATCCTTATACACGAAAATTTCGATTTAATAAGTGTGGCTTTGTTAGGAATAGGAGTACCCGGTTTATCAGTTTTTTTGTTTCGCAGGCGTTCCAGTGGAACTAAGAAGGATGGCTTTTAAGCCAGTTGAAAATGATGACAAATTATCGAGGTCTCAATCAATGCACCCAGTATCCACATTAGAAACACTAGTCTACTGCACGATTTTCTGAGATTTCTCGAACTGCCAAGTTGTTTTTTCCAGTGTTCACGGCAAAACGCCAATTTGGGATCTATGTACTAGTATTATATTAAGATATTAAGAGGATATTAAGAGGGCTATTAAATTGTGTGTGTTGGGCTAGGATGGCAGAAACAGCTGTGCGCCCTCCTCGCCAAAAATATTTGAAAATGATGAAGCAAAGATACTACCCGGTTTTCTTTTTTAAACGGTAGCATTTGCAGTCGATATCAGACATGTTACAATCTTTCAGTATTGAACATTTTACCCAACCTGTCGAAAGGTCAAAAATAATCACAGATTTGATGTACTCATGAGTAGGGGATTCTGATGCAATAACTTGACGTTCTTCGCAGCCAGTTTCAGAATTAGATAGTCGTCACATGCTCGGAAAAGAACTACACTGCAGTTTCAGTCAGTTGGGAATCGACAGTGGTACGCATCCATCGGATCCATCAGGATCCTAACCCACGAGCACTAGGGGCTTGAACCGCCAGTCAGCAGCTTATGTCACAGGGCCACGACGGAGCGTGTCTTTCGGGGCCAACCCTGTTCTCCGCAACGTTCGCAACTTGCACGGCAGTGGAAGATAAGACGAGATATATCGCAGTTAGCTTGTAAATCATGACGGTACGAAGTTGTACTCCGTGGCCCAGTGGAATAAGCTGGTGACTGGCGGTTCAGGTCCCTACTGGTCATGGGTTGCAATTCTTATCGTTCCGATGGATGCGCACTACTGATGATGTCCAACAGGCTGAAACTGCAGTCTAGTGCTTCACCGGGCATGTGGACGACTATCTGATTTTGAAACGGGCTGCGAAGAACCTCAATTTATCACAGTTTTGCCCAACACATTCGTTCGCGCACTTCGGAGCCACCAGAAGCAATGAGCTGTCCTGCTTTTCCAATTCGGGCAGGATGGGTATCTCCAATGTGTTACTGATGTAGTCAAGCGAAAAATGATGGTCATTTATGAGTTCAAAGAGAACCAGATTTTTCTTCATCTTTTCATTTTGTGTTTCCGAGAAAGCAAGTTATCGTTTAATGCTGAAATATGGTTATTTTTAGCAGTATAACTGGTTCGCTTTTCCTTTGAGACCTCTTATTTTATTCGTTTTGCTGGTAACGTGTAAAGCACCCTATGCTTAATATTGTTTGGCATTTTGTATTACAATTTGTTTGGATGGATTACGACCCGCAATCTCAATGTTACTACGATTTGCTATTTTAATAAACCTTGGTATTTTGATCGCGAGGATCGTATATGAAGCAGATGGAAATTGGGTGTTTTCGGGCGAACAACACCCAATTTCTATCTACACTATGCTTGGCTTGAATATAGCGAGAATTAGATGGGGCCATCACGATCTAATCTTACCATGGTGCAGATAAGATAATACAATGAAAACCAAATTTGTGTGGTTTCTCGCAGTCTGACTTTGGTGGATTGGTTAGATTCCAAGGTTTGTCGATAACAATTCAACTAACGTCTCGAGAAGCGCACCTGTGGTCAGGTCGAGATGTTGAATCCTTCAAGCTGGAGCCTAGATGGAGTGGGTCAGTTGTCTATACACACGCGCACGAGTGCAAGCACGTCCGTAGCAGGCCAGGTGACTGGTCCTCTGATGTTGTCAAAAGTGAATAGACGATTCACAACAGGTGCGGCAAACTGCTTGCTGCGGTCGGATTGACAGCAGTGAACTGGTGGCTGAAACGTAGTATATAGCATCTAATCACAGTAGTGGATGCGCACGAGCTTAAACTAACCATTTAGCCTGTAAAAAGAAACTTAGAATGTGAGTAAAACTTTCAACAAGAACTTGATTTACTTTGACAACCATCCAAACAGCCGTAAGTGAATAATCCGTTGCAGCTTTAGGAATACTCCGACAATTTTAAATCCACTTTATGTAGCTGATAAATCCGGGTAGAATGAGTGTAGACTCGATGACAAGCAGTTATGGTGGTGAGAGATAACCTGCAAAATAATCGCGAGCTCTGATATGGTCCATTCACATGTCAGTAGCTACGTTTATGTGTTAATGCAAACAAACCCAGTCGAATAAATTAATATGAAACCAGCTTGTATTTATCACTTACACAGAGTATACTACCATTCGGTGAAGTAGAACCTTTGCATACGACAGTACAATTTCCGCTCCTCAACGGTTCGTGCGATATTTTCCTGTTAATGATGGTTTCAACCTGCACTGTTCGGTGAAGCTAGGGATTTAGTGAATTTGCAGACAAGTGCCAAGTCTGTTGCGATTCACTCATTCTGTTGGGATGCACGTATCAATGATCTCCAGTTTTCTGAGTTAAAAAGCCGGCAAGAAGAGGCGCTGGTCCAATTCACATTATGTGAATAAATACGGAGCGCACCATAATTAATTTTTTCAGCAGCTACTCTGTTGGTTAAGATATACCAGATAAAAATACTTTGGCACGACGGATCCAGTAAGAAATTATTTAGAGGTCAGCTAGATTAGCACATGCTCGTAGCCTTCTTGCTAGACTTTCTACATATGGTCGTAGTTTACAAAGGTGGTCGATTGATTTGGTAGTGATAAGATTTGAGGCTACGGTATAACACTACAGGAAAATAAGTAATTAAGAAAATTCGCCCATTAGTGGTGTCACAAGGAAGGGCTTGTTTTTTAATCGTCATCGACAAAAAGGGTCCACTCGAGAAGGAGAGCACCATGACAACTAATGAAATAATCGATACGTATGTTCTGGTGCCCTTCAGCTTGTTTTCTTATGTGCTAGGTACGATTGTACTATATCTCAGAGTAGATCAAAATATATTTCCGGTGGAGAGAAATTTCTATTGATATAGCTAGACAAGGGTCTGTATTTGTGACTTGAGGAAAAACACTTGGAGAGAAATTGGGAGATTTTGATCATTTAATTCTTAACTCTCGAGTTTATTCAGGATTAAGATTAGAGAACATGCATGGTGATAGGTTAATCCGAAATGAGGCGGCTGATCAAATAGATTTGTGATTTTGCTAAGGGAAGTTAATTGACCATAATGATTTACTAACAGAGTTACAGAAATTCATATTGCTTTATCCACCTTGTGGACCAACCTTTTACGCACGGTATGGCATTTTTTATACAAGTCTATAATTTTTAAAAGTTAGCGCCATGTACTCTGGATAATTTTTGGACATGCAAATCAGTACTTTTTCCCATGCGCGATTTTAGCAAACAATACCTAATTTAGACTCATGTAGACGGCCATCGCACGCCCCGAAATATATTGTACGCGTTTATCCTATCGGGAACCTTCAAAAGTGCGCATTCCATCGGACCCTGGTAGAGCCCGAACCCGCAACTCGACTGTTGCCATTCGGTGGTTGAGATCACTGAGCTACGGGGGGCAGACAACGACCATCGTGAATAAGTTAGTAGATTCGATAAAGAGCTGCTCACTATCCACTCACTTGCACCTTACTACCGTGCAGAGGACAGAATATCCTCCACACCATGCGACGAACTTACCTAAGTCACACCGTCAATAAACCATGGCGTTTTAAGTGGGCTACCCTGTCCTTTACAAGGTAGTAACGTGCAAGTCAGTGGGTAAAGAGGGTCGCTAGTTCACACCTAGTAACTTATTCATTATGGTCGTTGCTGTCCCCCTTAGCTAAGTGGTCTCAACCACGGACTGGCAACAGTCGATGGAATGCGCACTACTGACGATTCCCGAAGGGATGAAACGCGCATACAGTTCTTTTCCGGTCGTATGCTGACTGAGTGAATCTAGGGGTGACGAATTTCTACCTATACCATTCAACTCGCCCTACTTGTCCTCTGCAAGAACTAATGTACGGTTATGCAGCTTTTTCTGCTAACTACAGATGTGTGACAGATCTGCAGAATAGTAGGTTTGTATTACATCACATGTGATTTATCAATTTTTACAGATTTGCTTAGACTAAGTGTTTCCCTTTTATAACTTCGAGCTCTTATGACCTCTACATTAGAAAACAAATTAGTTTGCTTACCCATGAGGTTGGTGAATGGGCACCAACTACATGTGCGACATAGCTAATGCAGTCGATTTTTGTTTTAGAGCGGCAATCACATATATGTAGTCCTCCAACAGTCATTGAAGCCCGGACAATGTTCAAAATCTGCAACGTGTAAAGCGCAACATCCTCTATACTGTACATAATTGAGGGCATCAGTTAGTCACAATGTATTCACATAGGTTACTTTGCTATTTTCTGTCTTCGGCCGTTTGGCTGTGTTCACTGGTACGTTCATTCTGCTCGCTACAGTCAACTTTTACTTCGTCTTCGTTAGGAGATTGAGTCATACTCGGAAGCGCTGGCTCCCCCTTACCTCTCTGGCAATGGGACATACCTCCTCCTCTCGCGGCTGATCCAGTCAATCCCCTTCAATATCGTTCGTGACAAAGCTGTGCTTTGTTCCTTTTACGTTGATTCGACCTTGACTCCTCTCTCGGCTTAGTACACGCGCCTAAAGTTTGCGTCGGCAAAGAATGATTGGCCTGTTAGTTAGATCAAACCATATGCCACTACAGTCTAATGTGCCATAGCGACCACCTGTCTATGGCGACCACCTGCCCATGGCGACCAGACAAAAAATCCCCAAGCATTTTCTATATTTTCTCATTGGTCTTAATGTACCTATGGTGTCCACCAGTCTAAAGCACCCGCAACCACATTTTGTGATCCCCAGCAGTTCTAGCACCTGCCAAAGGCGATCACCACTAATACGATTGGCCGCGAGTACAAGTAATAATGTCACGAAAATCTGCCACCGTATCGCACAGATAGCTTAGATTTGGTTTCGTATCATAATGACCCCAGTAGTCACACCATATGCCCTATACTAATTCATTATCACCCAGGTTCCCGCATTCTGTCTCCTTATTCAATTTCCCATAAGCTTGTTAAGATCCCTGCTGTCTCAAGTAACCAGTTCACGTTGCGTAACTCCCCCACTACCTTGTCCTGCATTATTAGATTCTGAGAAAGCATTGTGAACGGGACCTGAGACATATGAGCAACTTGTACCTTATGCAACCTCTATTGCTTTGGCTACTCTTTCAAAGAAATTCTTTGGATATCAACTAGCTGACAGCCATAAAATAAATAAATAAATAGTTTATTCTCGAATTCATCGGGGCATGCCAACTCAGGCATGGTCAAAATTTAAAAGCAATTACGTTACGCAATAGCTTTGTTACAACGCATGTATTTGGCTTTAGCCAAGAGTTGTACACGTTGCAGAAATGGAAGAAGTATTCACGAGGAGCGAAATTATGAGCGTCGTGACGTTGAACTGCATTCATGTGTGCGTAAATGAACAGAAAAAGCACAGTAGGTGAGGTGCTGACAGTATGTGAAGACTGGGCATCTTTTTCGTACGTGTCAATACAATAGTGAAGACATTTCTCTAGTCAAAATGCCAGAGTGTAGGTTTGGGCAGTTACTTTACTTAGTGGGGAGTCACATCCGCCATGTCACAGTGTTGATAAACGGACTTTTATGGCTTTTTATAGGGTGATGTCTTGCCAAGTGAAAATCTACCACCTCCTGGAACAATGTCATCGATTATTTTGAACGGTCATGTACATCTGGCAAAGACTGTTATCAACCATTTGTTCACTGTTATACGCAGTCGAATAACCCCTCTGTTGGCTGATCAGATAGTTCAGTCAGGGCTCGCCAGAGGTTGATGCCAGTCGACTAGGGTGAATAATTGTGCAGGTAAGCAAAATTTCCAGAGTATCTGGGGTCTCACTTTTTCTGATTTTGTATGCTTGCTGGAGTGTGAGAAATTCGTACCCAGATATTCTCATTGGACATCAGTCGTTGTGTTGGGTGCAATTAGTTGGTTTCGGTGTAAGGCCATGGTCCAGGTGAGTCATTGTTGGTTATTTCGTCCCACCTCAGACGGAGGCAATTCCTCAGTCCAATCTCTGATCTAAATAAAGTTCCTGACCTCGGAGAAAAGGAAAAGAGAGGACTAAGCCGAGAGAAGACCGAAATGGGTAATTATGGAACTGAGAATTGTGAAAACCCTACCTTAAGATATTTAGACTAAAGACAAAATGATGTACAATGTGCAACTAGTATCATGCTGAAAATATTCCTTGATCATGTAACAAGAATCATGCATGGCCCAACGGGTAAATTACTCTGATGTACATGAAGTTCTAGAACATGGTTCCGGTAAGCATTCCACGAGGTATTAGTTAAAGTGTTGGGACTAATGTGTGATAAGAAAGAAAACGGTTTAAAGACGTGTGGTGATCGAATGGTGAACATACAGCAGAAAATCAGCCTATGAACGCGCCATTGTGGAAAGGGGTTGGCACATCATTGCTTCAATAGATTAGGCGAACCACCCGAAGGTGGGATTCTACAGTGTCTGAAGGGAGCCTAATAGACGAAAAGAACAGTGAGGATAAGAGCCAGGTAAACTACGTAGAAACCGCTCGTTACTGAGAGATTAAGGAAACCTGAACTGCCGTGCAACCAGTAAAGTGAAGAGTTGTAGTGAACGGAGATACGTAGATGAAGCGAAGATTAGTTTGTAGAGCAAGCAAAACTATGGAGCCACAGCTGTGCAAAAGGATGGCGCTGCGGCGCATAAATAGCTTTGCTTAACTGTCTAGCAGTCAGTCAAGTAAGGGAAGGTTATAGTAAAGGAATAAAGGACATAGCAGAAGCAAGGCTTGGGTTGTAGAGCACGCAATAGTATAAACCAATAAGTGTGGTATAGGAAGCGCAGTGATGCATCAGTTGATTAGGTGAACCACTCGAAGGTGGAATGTTAAAGTGTCAAAAGGAAGCCAAATGGATGCAGACAGAGATGAGAATAAGAGCCGGATTGACTACATAGCAGAAGCTGCTCTTTGTCTTGAGTTTAAGGAACTTGGACTTCCTAGCAGTCAGTCAAGTGGAGGAGGGTTATGGTGAATGAATAAAGCCATTTCTGAAGCGAGGATTGGGTTGGCGCATCCCTAGATTAGTTGAACCACCCGAAGGTGGGATGCTACAATATCAACAGTAAGCCAAATGGACGCAGAGAACCGTGAGGGTAAGGGCAGCATTCTTATCTCCAAACCAGTAACGAAACAGAAATAGACTGGGACCTGCCTGCCACATTAATTTTGGCAGCTGATAATGTAAATGGTGAATCAGAATATGAACAAGAAAAGGATTCTACAGAAGTTTAGAAGACATACATTTGCAGACGCACAGGGTGCTGTTGAAATGTTGCGCTCCTCCGCAATACATAGCGGACACACTGACATGCTTGAAGCTATCATGAACGTGAGGGAAAAATTAAATGCATCTTTCCTTTCAACTGCCAAGCTGCAAACCACTACACTTGATCTTATTCTTTTGGTGGAAAAGGAATATGACAATGGAAAAGTGTGTGTACGATTTTTTCAAAGCGTTTGGATTTCAATGATTTGTGCACTAGTTTTTAAAACGCTGCCTCACAAGTTGTAAATTTATTGCATTCTTAATATCATATATCCTACAGTAAACAGTACTAAGGTTGCTGCCTTAATAAGAGGCTAAAGCTGATTGTGGGAGCCGTTAGTTTACAGATCTAGTTTGAGAGTTGAAAATTTTATCACACATAGGGTGCTGATCATTAGTAGTTTCGCCTGTGCATGTACCTGATCATGGCAAGTACCTGTCCAAAGTGACCATTTTATGTCCATTCCTTGTGTGGTCGCCTTGCACAAGTTTGACTGTACCTGTGCTTCCATTCATTCGTTTCTTGTTGGGCCGGTGGTTTCATGTGTTTTGTATGACTTACCACTCCGCTTGAGCTTCAAGTCTCGCACCAAAGTGACACGCGTCGAACGTTAGCTGTCGCGTTTGATCCTCGTGCTGTAGATTGTATTCACACGGCTCCTGAACTGTGCTTGATTAGTACACATGATGTTTTCCCAATCCTGAGTTCAAAACTTCTCCTTTCTTTCAGCCTTCAATAGCTCCGCTCCTCCAACACCTCTCAAATCCAAGTATTGGTTGCAACTATGCTTTATCTCCCAAAGCTAGAGTGGGGAGTTGTTACAGTCCATGATCATAAAAAGCTTTTGCCGCATCAAACTATTTTTACAAAGTCTTGTGGAATAGCAGCCCACTGGCTGCAGGTAACAGCATCCCTGCATGGCAGGGACTTCTAAATCGCCGTTACTTTGACGGCTGTTGACCCAACCGTCTTCACTAAAATTTTTGACATTTTATAGTTATATTATCACGGAAGCTGTCCTTGCCAAATTTTGAAAATGAATTTAAGATGTTGCGCGCATTGAGCGATGTTATCTGGAAGCGTCTTTTAATTTGAAGAACCTTCACTCAGATCGACAAAACTGTCTTCGACGATGCACCGTCAGTGGGATTTTGAATTGGGACTGTTTATTTGAGTAACACGTGTTATAATGCTCTTTCTCCAGTTGGAAAAGTTTGCACTTTTGTTGATTTGATTTTTAAACAGTCGCAGTGGACATTGCAAATTGCAGGAAACGTACCCGCCCGGATATCCAAAGCGCATATTGACTTGACTTGAACGAATTAGCCGGCCATGAACTAGACTTGTCCCGATCTCGGCGTAGGCAATATTCTTCTTTTAGTAACAAAAACTAGAGACCCTAATTTGTCACTTTAACTTCGCTAAGTGCTTTCTTCAGCTCCTTTACTACAAACTCAACCTTTCCGTTCAACTGGCTATAGTATCGTCTCAGGAGCCGGTGAAGGAAATTCCATTTCTTACAGAAGACGCGCAATTCAGCGCTAAGAAATGAATGTCCGTTAACCGATATCACCTCATCAGGTCTTCCATGTTCAGCGAATCGGAACCGTAATTTGTTCGCAACGACCCGCGTACTGCTTGTATGGAAAGCATAAATCGCAAATTCCATGTGCTCATTCTCTCTGGGGTAAGCATCTTTCCAGACTGTTTTCACTCCACACGCTGACAGTGAAGAGGTGATGGGTGAGGCACCCAACCATTCGAAAAGTACTTGCTGGTTCTCCTGGGTGTATGCGGGTTACTATGCCCGCTTACGTGTGCTGTGGTACCTGCTGACTAAGTAGATTGACCAACTTATCAATTAAGACAGCTCAATTTCTGGCTCGTGCTGATTCCACCATTCTCTAGCGCCTCATCACCATATTCTGTTCTGACTTACTAATAGGAGACTTACGTAGTACTCCTTCCATCTGACTTCTAGCAATTTCATGGGTATAATCTTCGAATCTCAAAGTATTCAGTTAAGTAATCCACCACACACAAATAATCGTTTCCTTCGTAGGTAAAGATTTTTAAGACGACTTTTTCCAAGAATCCCCCTTGCACTTCATGTTGCATCATTGGCGCTTACGGCTTGCCCATGTCATGCGTTCTGCAAGCTAAGTACCTTGGTATGGAAACCCATTGCTGACTGGTCATTGCTGGCCAGAATATCCGCTTCCGTGTACTTGCCACACAGTTGCTTATTCCCATGTGCACACAGTGAGTGAGCTCCAGCATAGAACGCTTCATCTATTTTGGGGAAAAGTAACTGGTTTCCATCAAGAATAACTACCTCATACATGATGAGTTCGTCACGTAATTAAAAAAGGCGTTAGCTTCTTCTAAAGAGTCTTTTAGTCTTCTAGCCATCCGACGAACTACTACCATAGTCACGAGAACAATATGCGGACTCTAATTCATGGATTTAAATTACATCGTTACTAACTTGTAGTTAACAGGAGAAATCAGTGAACCAACTAAATGTAACGCTGCTGTAATGCTGCTGTACGAAATTTGCAGTTTTGACTGGCGACTCACAATGTTGATGATTTCTAACGTTCATGGTCCAGCTTGCGGAATGAGATGTTCGGCCAGCAATATCTTTTATCCAACCTACCTGTGCATTTTCGATGTTACGTTTCAATTATTGGACAACCATCTAACTGATTGTCTATGGCAACCTTATCAGTTTGATACGGCACGCGACGTGTTATTACGGACTGGCGTTTAACTTGTGATGATTTCTGCTGCTGCTGTTTACTTGATTGGTTGGAATATGCTCTTGGGTACGACTTTCCCTCTGTAAACCAGCTGCAGTTAATTCGCATCACGGCCAGTGAGTTTCACTAGCACGCAGCGCTTAATTTACAGTACACAGAGTAGTATGATTGGGTAAATTCATTCAGGTGCTATAGGATGGATATGAATAACGAACCTCTGTTTCGTGCTGATTTCGTTGTTGCGTGACATAGTTAAGAAAATTATATATTTGATTTTTCCAGCATTGTATGTACGGTGGTTTAAGCCAAAAATATTGAACGACTTAAAATGTATGGTGTGTTTTGCAGTAGCAATCTTTACCGAATACATAGCAAGATAATTTAGTAGTATATCTGCAAGCTTTATTGGACAACCAAACTTATGTAGCTAGTGATATAGTTGCGGTTTATTGGGGAGCCAGTTAGAATTCATTAGTCAAAGCTGGCTCACTTATCTAAGGTCATAATGACTGTACTGTAGACAAATTGAGAGTAAAAGCTACACATCCTATCCGCTTGAACTACAAAGAAGGTCAGCGTGTGAAACAAAATAACCCTGTTTACTAGTGGACAAGAGAAACTCAGCATCTATTACAGATGTAAATCTGTTGCCTATTTTAAACGTTGCAGCCCTAATGATTGTTTCACTTTGCTTAACTTCTCAGTTTTCCCTAGGTGGTTGCGCCCCCTAATTTTGTTTACTGGAACTTTGTATGAAAGTATGAGAGACCTACAAACATACCTCTTATCGCTTCAAACGTAAGCCAACAACTAGGAGAGTACCCTACTAAATAACATAGTATAATGCTCAATAGCTTTCAAATGCTTCCTCTGCTTAATGCATTATTGCAATGTATTTTTCAGTTTAGTTGGAGATACATTTATAAATTTAATAAAATGTTATAAACTATAATTTTACATGTAGGTTTTGCAGATAGATTGTCAACCCTTAATCCGTTTCCATCTTTGGCCGTTGACCGCCGCTTATGTCTTGGGAACACCAAGTCACCAGTTTCAAATGCTAATCTTCTAGCTTTTCCTCTGAGATTGTCCGTACAAACCATTCGAAGCAGTCGGGTGGTTGAAAAAGTAATGCATTTTGATAAGTATTGTAGATCGCTTGTTTCAGGGCAAACTATACCGTTCCCGTTGAGCTACACACTTTGCTTTTATAATTCAGATTGGTCTTTATTTTGCCTCTAATTTGGAGTCATTGGGTGACGATGTTTATGAATAATCGTCTATTAGCGCAAATGAACTGCAAGAACAAATTCTAAACTGCAACCTATACACAAAACTGACAGTAGCTGTTTTGTCAAGTTGGTTTAGGGTAGGACACGAAAGACGGTCGTTAACGATGACGCATAGGAGAATTACAAAATATGAACTAATGGACAAGATTTAGACTGCTATCTCCAATGTGCACTTAGCGCTGATCCGCTAGAAATTGGATGTAAAGGAGCAATAGTGCAGGGCAAAAAACTATGCAACTCACTGTGTAGAGTCAAATGGTAGACAGAAACCGTCAGTAACAAGCAGAGAACTGAAGTGTACCTAGACCAACAGAATCCATTTATGCAAAACAGTGCAAGAGCATTTGTATTAGGTACTTGGCACTAGCAAGCCATTCCGCTTGTTGAGATGTTTATCCGTTTATTTAGATATTCAAGTGTTTGAATGAATAGGGTTTATGAGAGCGACATGGAGATGTTGTACGTAAGACAATCCTGTTGGATGTTATCTTAAGCGCTACACGATAATTCATCGTTCCGTTACATTTGACTATCACACTGTCTCGCACCGCTTGCCCACGGATATCTAAGACTAAATCTTCAGCATTGAACGTTACATGTGGCGTAAGATGCTTGTGTTGAGCTTCTGCTATTCGGTATATAATTTACAAAGTGTCGTAAAAGTTTCATCCTAGATGTGCTCGCCTTATTCTCAGCGATATAAGGAAACTTCCTAATTTAATTGCTTCTCTCTGGTTCTGCAATGAGTGCACGGCTGTTCCACTTATCATATATAAACCTGTGTTGGCACAGCAGTGTGACATTCTGACAAAGATCATAGAGCAGGCAGACACCATGAGATCTTCCCTCAGGAACCAAACAAATCAGTGCCTTGAGTCTGATGCTCAGCATTCAACTCCAATTCAGATCCGTGTAACCGGGCCGAATATAAGAGCGAGGATCCAGCTTTAGCCACCCCGATACTAGGGGCTGCTCACAAAGTTGCTTTCGCCACACCTACTTCATCAGAGCCACGCGTCACACCAATTACGGTTAGACGGCTAACCACCCACGTGTTCCTTGTTGCTACCCACTTGACAGCTACACCTCCAACCTAAGCACCGCCCGCCCTCAAGCTCGGTTCAGCTACTACTACCAATACCGCCATAGGACTCAACACCCCGTCAGTGGTCCAACCAATGAAAGCCGGCCCACCCCCTCCAACATGAAGAACACGAGACAATATCGTAAGTTACTGATTGTTAAATGCTTCCAAGTGCATCCGGAGCGAGCTCTACAAAGATAAGCTACTAGAGGACAGGAAACAGTGGGACTCCAGTTGTCATCGAACTGGGTCCGAGCTAAGCCAGTCATTATGGTGCGCCTCGTCAGTCATTCACACTCCTTACACTACGGTGAACCGCGGTTCATTCAGGCAACACTTCAGTCAGGTTATGATGCATAGGCGGTCACTCGCCTCCGGACCACCTAAAAACCGTTCGATTCTGCCCAGGATTTTCTTGGAGCGAACGTCAGAAAAGTAAACAAAATCCGGATGACTTGCGTACACAAAAGACGTAACATCGATCCTTGTCCACGGTGTCTCCAAACTTCAACTTTCCAACGTGCTAGAGGCCAAAGCGTATGGGTGAGATGAATGATGCCTCCTCCGTGAAGTACTCACAGTTGAAAACATGACCGCCAATGCTACTTAAATTTTACACTTATCATCAAACTACAAAATAAATAGTCACTGTGTGGTGAACGTAACGCTACAAACTAAACAGATGGTAGAAAAGGTCGTCAAAATGTGGCACAAATGGATAAAATACTACCATCCGAAATAATGGCGATAGACAAGCGCAAAATAATACACAAGGTAGCACTGTGCAACCAGTTCACCTCCACAATTCCGTCAACGTGTAACTGAGCACAAGGACAGTGTCAAAACAAGCCGGCAGATGAAGGAGGATATTGTGATCATCCTCTTGCTGGAACTGAGTGCTCTACACAACAACCCCGGACGACCCAACTGCCTGCGTCGGTGGTCCTACAAGAAATGACCAGTAGCCGAAGACTTAAGGGTCGATGAAGATCCTCATCGGAAAGCAGCATTCACTAACACGCATCTTCCCTCCGATGTCATCACCTGCTTCTATGCCAATACACAAACTCTTCTCAAAAAGTTAACTGAACTTCGTATTCGTCAGGTCTCCACGCCTTGGGACGTAGTTATTGTCACCAAATCATTGCTGAACACGCAGACCACTGGTGCTGAGATTGCTGTACCCGGCATAACTTCCATGTGAAATGATCAACCTAGCAGAGTGGATAAAGTGCCCCTGTAATACCGATCCGTCCTGCATTTTAATGTCATCGACGATCCAGAAGCGTAAGTTGTCGATTCGTTTTGGTGCAGTATGCACCTACCACATGGTGATGTGTGTTTACTAGCAATACTTTACCGCCCTCCAATGTCTACTTTGGAAATGGATCATCTTTTAACTGCTGTGTTGAAACGAATGTTGTTATGATCACGCTATCACATCCTTCTTGTGGTGGACTTCAACCTTCATGCAATTGAACTCCCAGGATCGCTCAGCGAACAATTCAAGATGGACTTGTAAGAGGTGATTGCCAATATACCTCTGTACCACCATGGCATCTCCACAACATGATTTGGAACAGAAGCCGAACCATCTGCATTGAACCTTATGCTTACCAACCAGGAAGTAATAGTCGATATCGTGTCCATAAATACACCACTTGGCCGTAACGACCATGCGATGTTGCTCTTTCGTTACATCTACTACGCGGAGTACATCAGTGAGAACAATGCCGACAACTACATCATTACCCATGACAATATCCTGTCCGACCTCGTTCAATAAGCCGACCAGTCCTTTCTAGCCGAGCAGCCGCGCGATATCGCCTAGATGGTGTTTGTCACCAAATTCGCTGAACTAGTGGCAAATGCGTCGGAGTGCAAAGTTTTTGCTCAAAGCAAACTGTTCTTCCTAAGCAGCCGCACTAAAAATGCGTGTCCTTAAAGTACTCAGTCTGGCGAGCTTAAAAAGCCTATCAGAGTTATTACACCTGGTATGCTTACATATAACTCTTACACTGACTGTCTACCCGCAAACTTTACGAAAACTCTGTGTCAAGCTGATCCACAAGGACAAACTGCATCCCCAAAGTACTTAAAGGACGAAAGCCGGTATTTACTACTTTGAAGGCACAGCAACAACCGCAGAGTGCAGCGCGTGATCCTGGTTTTCCGTGATGCAAATTGTGGTGCAAACTACAAAAGAGGTGACTAACGCGCTCCGCCAACACTTAATTTACACCTTCCAGAGTGAATGATCATTACACTCTCTTTTGACACAGCTCCCTTCACCGCCAGGGTTGAGCCACATATCGTTCACAGCAGCCAATGTGATGAGAGTCCTACTGTCCATGCGTGTGTTTCAACTCTCCTGGCGTAAACGTGATCAGATCGAATTCATTGAAGACAGCCGCCGTTAACCTTTGCTGAACAATTAACTCGGTTCTTTCAACGGTAACTTATGAAATGCAGCTTCCCAGCATGTAGAAACAAGGAATAGTCATACCTACTTACAAGCCTGAGAATCGTGTGGAGACATCGAACTTCCTTCTGATCACTTCCTGCCAGTGGTATCCAAAGTAATGGCAGCTACAATAGAAAACAGGCTCATGAGATACCTTGAGAATGACCAGATTATATTGCCACCGCAGCACGGACGTCGCTGAAGTCGGACTTGCACTACAACCTTGCTTCTAGCCAGAGCGAACCGGGCGAAATCAGTCGATGCCAGGGTAGAAGACGACGTCATCTATTTGGATTTCTCTGGAGCGTTCGGTTAATTAGGCGACCGAAAATTTCAAAGCCATGAAATCGGGGAACCTTGGATGCGTTATGTAAACAGATTGTGTATTCACAGTTTATGACATTCACCCGACAGCACTGGACTTGGCAGCATTATGTTTGAAAGCCATTTTCGCATTTCATCCAAATGTGCTTAGATAAGCAAACTGTACCTACGATGTGGAACCATGAGTTAATCTCTCCAATTTTCAAAAGCGGTAATCGCTGGAAACCCGCCAACTATTACTCAGTAGTTTTTCAATCAGTAATCTTAAGGGAGGCACTCATCAGTGAGGTCTTGGTGGACCAACTAGGAAACGAAACATCATAGCATCTGAGCAGAGTGGGTTCCGCTAACACTGTTAATGCACTACCCAACTACTGATTGCACGCAGTATTTGGACGGAAGCGGACGATAAAGGTAGAGGGACAGGCGGCATTTAACTCGAGTTCTCCGAAGATTCGACCGACTAGAATACCGCATTCTGTTTCACAGACTCGAAAGTTATGGAGATAAGGATGCTATCCTTGGAGGGATCAAGAATTTATTGCAAGATCGGCAAATACAGGTCATAGTACGAACTGCGCTGTTCAATTCGATTCATGTAGAATTTAGAGTTCCAAATGAAGCAGATCTGCGGCCGGATCTCTTTCTCTTGTTCATTAACGAGCTTATACATTTGGTTGCCTCAGATTGCTTGCAGTGTGCTGCTGATGTTAAGATGTGGCGGATGATCTTCGACCCAGGAGCTCACGATGCACTCAGCTATACCTGAACCTGGCGTATGAACGGTCATTCCACAATATACTACAGCTTATTTTTGTCTAAATGTACAGTGGTTCACCTTCGTCACCAACTGAACATCACATACAAGCTATCAGAACATGTTCTGTAAGCAAGCACACAGGAGCGTGACCTTGGGGATTTAATACAGGCAAATCTGGGCTGCTCAGAACAATCTGAGGTGTCAAAGACTGGAAGCCAACACGACGACATGCTGCAGCGAGCATTCGGGTGGTTTGATCCCTCTGTTTTTCCGCAGTTGCTTGACACATACGTGTGGCCTTATGTGCGAAAAACGAGTGATGCCCGGCAGTCCTGGCACAAGCAAGACGTTGCAGCGCTCCAGGTTCCACAGCAAAGAGCCACGCAGCAGGTCAGAGGGTTGTTCAATTTTAGTTATCAACTTAGGCTGAGAACACTAACACTATACAGCAAAAAATTTCGGCACCTACGTGGCGATCTTATTATACGCTAGTGAGTTTTGAGCAACTCCAAGCACCTCTTTCGCCATCTACTGCAAGTGAGCCACTGAGCATGTTTGAGAGGCCACCAGATCAAGTTGGCCATGCAATGCGGTCCATTAAAATGTCGACGGAACTTTTACTCTCTTCTTGCGTGCCAGCCATGGAAATCTCTTCCAATTCACATTGTCTCCGCCCCTCGTCACCTGTGTTTAAAAACGTCTTGACGTTGCCATAACCCACCTACATTAAATTATATAGCCTGTGTGCCTCGACAGACGATATAATGTGACGAAAGTTGCACAACCAGAATTAACCTACACAACTGAGTTTGGCCCTTTCTGCGTGCCATTGTTTTAACACTGTGGTGAGTCCACAAAAACGATGTTCCATTTATCACTGTATTCTATTCGCCATGTTTTGGTTCTCTTTCTGGTCATTATACGGAACTTGCCCGTAATATACCACTGTTCTATTGTTCCAGCGAATTTCAGCGTCTGCAGCTTCATTTCAGTCCCTATTAACTTTCATTGTGACTTGCTGCATGGATCGGTTCTAGGGCCACGTTTAACACTAATGTTTGTTAACGATCTTGCAAGGATGCTGCAGTCGAACGTCTTGCTATTTGCAGAACAAGCCTAAGTCTGGCTTGACATCCAGACTGTGGATCATCACGCGGCACTGCAAAACGATTACAACAAGGCCCATGCTTGGTCATCTGAAAACTGATTCCAGTTTAATTTGTCGAAAGGCAAAGTTGGGAGCATACCGTTAAGGTTACCAACGAATGTCGACTTGGAGCCTAGACGTTGTAACGTGCTTCCTAGGAATGCGATCCCGGATGATCGTGCAGGATGATCTTGCCTGCTCCAGACAGGCTGAAATGACCACGAAATAGGCCAGTCAGCATCTTGAGCGCTTACGGAGAGATTTCGAAAATTTCGGGCATACAGTCTTTACGCAAATGCTGAAGGCCTACGTGAGGCTCCACTTGGAATATGCGATCCAAGCCTGGCGTCACGGGCGCAAGCGCGAAATCGACGCACTTGAAACTCCCCAATTCCGAGGGACCAAATTATCAAGAGGATTGTTTCACCTGCTTTAGCAGCGCAGACTGCAGGCCCTGAGATTGTACAGTGGTGAATACCGAGGTCAACGAGAAGATCTCATGGTTTACTTAATACTGACGAACCCGAGTTACCCTAGTGGAAACCTGTTGCAGCTGAGCCAAAATACTAAAATGAGCGGCCACCCCCTCAAACTGACCACACATTACGGTCGACGTGATTGTCGACAAAACCTTGTCTTCCTCCGGGTGTCCTGTATCCGAAACACCCTTCCAACTCACTCCATTCTAACCCTTACATTAACGTTTTTCAAAAAAAGCATTGTTGATATAGTTCCCCACTTGCATTACTTGATATAGTCCGCTTCACACGGAAGACGAAGTAAAGAGAACCAAAAATATGTTCAAATTAGCCCTCTCCACAACGTGACGGTGAGAAAACATGCATAAGTGTCTTTGAAAATGGATTGGATGTACCTAAGTTGGATTAACGTATCACATCGGTCAAATGTAGCGGCACACTAGTGAGCGTTGTCATTTAACAGTTTAATTTCTCACGGAGTACGTCAACTATGACTGCTCTCCATATTATCTTATTTGCGCACATTCCGTTCCCGTTTCAACTACTGTTATGCAGCAGTGCATTTAAACCAGTAATAGCTTAAAATGACGATTTATTTATCTTTTGAACTATTTAAATTTAATGTTCACTCCCCCCATCCTAGGGACTTGTCCTGCATATGCATTTTTACCTATGATTGAACATTGTTAACTTTTCAGATACTAACTTTTTGCTTTACTGATAACTGATTGTACATCCTCAGAAGTTCACTTGTGAAACGAAAACACGGTTCAAGGGAAAATCTGATATAATTTATTATTAAGTGCATAATTATTCGTTATTTGCTGGAGAGAATAAGTAAAACTTCATATATATATGTGTTTTGAGTATATTTCACATTTACATAGGTGAAGATTAGGTTACAGTACTACGTAAACACTGAACAAGCAGTATGGAAATCAATTGCTTTGTGGCCATTCTCACTTATCTAACGTATATACTTGGTGACGGTCGGTCAAATTTGCTGTTGCCTCAAAGTACGGAGCACTCAGAGACGAAGATCCTACCATCGATAATAGGCACTTATCCATTATTTACTCCTTTTGACTAAAGTGTAATTCCTCAGTACAGCGTTTGCACAACAGCTTTGTTAAAGTCTTAAGAGTACTTTATGCTTAATTTTAACCAATCTCATTAGGATAGCAAGAATAAATTAGTTTCTGTGGACTACTGGCAATATGGTCGATTTGTAGCTTTTTATCTAGTATTATTGCCACACGGCTTTATATAGCAAATCTTCCTAGTTTTTCAAACATTTTGACCGGCACCAAAGGAACCTAGTAATAACGACGGATGGTCCTTAATCAGCGAGTCCGATCCTCACTCCCAGGAGGCTCGTGGTTTCCTCAACTGCATACGAATAAGAATACAATGCAGTGCAATGAAACTTGACGCCATAGAATTTGACAAGCTGGCAAAAATGGGCGACACGTGACTGCGGAAACTGGTGCATGTCATCGCTTTGAGATCAAGCCATTCCAACTTCCGAAAGTAAGTTTCAGTCACTGATTCAACATTTAATTGCAATGTATGTCTATACTACGAATCGAGCCAAAGCATTCGCAAAATAATTTGCAATTTTAGCATGGAAATATTTCTGGTCCGCTGCTCTGTTACTAATCTACCGAGGGCTGACGATTAGGTGCGCAATTTTTAATACATGACTTCTGCTTGGTGCGCGACGTATTGACTATGAGCTCACAGTATCTGTCCTGGTGTTGCAGGTTGGCTCACTCACTCGTCACTTCCCAATGGTCCGAAGAAACTGTCCTTCTGATGTCCAAAAGGCGATGGTAGATTAGTTGAAGGATGTTGGTGAGTAGAGTAAAGTTCGTAGAAAGTAGAAGTCACGATTAAAATTCACACAGTAATGTACCTCGACGAGGAAGCGAATCCCGGTCCAATGAACTTTACACTACTCACAAACGTCCACAATTAATCTACCATCGCCCTTTGGACATCTGAAGGACAGATACTTCGGTCCATTGGGACGTGACGGGTGAGTGAGCCAATCTGCAACACCAGGAGAGATACTATAAGCTCATGGGCAATACGTCGCCCACCAAGCAGAAGTCATGTATTAAAAATAGCATACCTAATCGTCAGCCCTCGGTAGCACAGTGGCAGAGCAGCGGACCGGAAATTCGTCGGACTGGGGTTCGATTCCCCGTCGGGGCACATTATTGTGTGTGAGTTTTAATAGTGACTGCTACTTTCTACGAACTTTACTTTACTCAAAAATATCTACAATTAATGGCAATATTTATCATAGCCACATTCCATGACTTGGATCATATGAATCTGCACGCTTACTTTGTCAAGATTACTATTTTATCCAACAGCATGTATCGCATGTCTACTTGTGCAAACTTACCATATCTTCTTTGGTGTGCCTGGTGTAACATCGAGAATATGCGTTTTTATTTATTTGTAATATACGTTCTAAATAATCTGTAAGCATTCGCATTAAAGTGAGGGGGGAATTCACCAAATCCGTCATAAATACACGGTTTGAATTATTTAACGCAGTGGAGATTTCCTTGGGTTTATAAAGTGTGATATTTGAGATTAGAAGTAGTAAACTTCTTTATTCTTTGGCTATTCAGTTAAATGTTTTTACCAGATAATTTTTGTCTTTCTGTATATGTATATCCGAAACGCACAGTTTTGTGTATAGGCGCACCATTTTGGTTATTTTATTCTCTAGGATCACAAATATGTTAACACTGTAATACTTGTCTATAGTGCTAGAATGTTCAGATAATCACCGTGCGGTTTGATTACACTTGGAGATTGCAAATGACGGTTGTCTCCAAAATACTTTCTAGTCAACAAATCTGCCGGTGTTCTGGATTAACCTCAAGATGCATTACCAGATTGCCCCCACAGCAATTAAATCCCTATTGCTATTTCCGATATCCTATACGTGTAAAATGGGATGTTCTGCAGTGGAAGCAACCAAAACAAGACAGCGGAATACATTGGTACAAGCAACATAATTCGGGTGACGTCTCATATTACCCACAGATGGAACAGTCGCGTTGCAGAAAAGCAAGCATTGTGTTCTCATTGCTCTCGCCTTTTAGTGAGTTAACATGTAAAATTATTTTATATCCAATGTTGGTGTAATTGTATTTTATCTTTAGGGCATGCTTAAATACAGTTAAATTAAACTAATTAAATAAATACAATCCCAAATATAAACAATCAACACAATCATCAGCAGGCTGCGGTAAAGTTATCAAATTTTGACAGGTCCGCAGCGGGAAAAGGTTGGGGACCACTGGCATAGAGCAATGGATATGCCCGGTAATGCAACCTCGATTTCACCTATGGCTGGGGGAAATCAGGCCTCCGTTATAGCAAAGAGGTCGCAGGCCCTTGAGCTGTTAGATCGTTGTGGTTCGGTAACTTTGCTGAAGAATCCTTGAGCATTGCTTTACCTACATTACAGTTGCTGGGACGTCAGGAACATTTAAGAAGCAGTGTGTGAATAAGATAAATCTATGCTGATAGAATAAGCCTTGGCACCTAATGTTTAGTGGACGGTTTGCTGGTGAACAATTACACTAGGTATTGATACGGTTGTAATCCGTCCTCAAAGGCTACCGGTAAGAGTACTTCGTTTATCTGCTCGTTGTTGTGGTTGCATAGTCTCGGGTGATGTTATTTCTCAGATGATGTCAGGATGCTGCTGTTCTCTAATTGCTGTTTTTAATCGTATTTCTGAAGGACATATGTTGCTCAATTTTATCAGCTTTGCACTAATTTTACCATCTGTTGGGACTGAACTACAGGGTTTAGAATCTTGGAGGATAGTTGGAATCAATCGGGAAATCTTGAGTTCATGGAGGTTTGGAAACAACCAGTTGGTATAGCTGTTTGGTAACCTTTTGCTCTTGACACAAGAGTTTCGTCAAACCAGATGAATCACAGTGCAATTGGAGCGGCCTTTTATAGAGAAAAGGGACGATAACCGCATTACCCGAGACTTGAGCCAAGGTGTCATTAGGGTCGTAGTTCATAATGCATGGTAACATTACGAATTGCAAATGTGGTTTACTTACAGTAAGAATAGTCCAGGTTTTCCTTTGTGCGTCATGGTACTGACGAATAAGCCCATAGTGGAGACAGTGGAAGTTGAGTTGCACTTTCAAATCTGATCCACGTACTGATGCTCGTCAGGTTGGCAGGCTTAAGATCGCTCACCATGCACTAGCGAGTTCTACCCCCTCCTTTCTTTTCACACAGCTGACCGGCTTGGTAATTTCCAACGCCGGGGCAATCAACCACTGGGGCTTTGGTCGTATATCCCTCCCAACAAGCTCTAGGTCATCCAAGTCCCTCTGTTGATCCGTGTCTAATGTATGCACAGCAATGGCCGAGTCTCTTAATCTTGTCTGGTGTGCAAACTCGTTTGTCAGCTATTCTGAAATGCGCCTTCTTTGCTCTGAAATTCCTGGGAGTAACCCTCTGTGTTTGCCCCATGTACACGTGTACAGTCTTCACATTTGCTTTATAAACAGAGTTAGTCGTCCTATCCTTGGAAAGGGGACATTCAGGTCAACAGCACTGAACGTAGGGTTTGAGCCCGTTGGAAGTTCACACTTATATTATCCTTGTTTAATACCTACGAATTGCCTCAGAAATGCCTTCCTTATACGAAATTCCTACTAGCCCTATCCACTCGGTTGCGGGTCTTGACTGTCGGTTTAGTACATTATGTAACTGGCGCAACCACTTGTGGGTAACCAATAAATAACAGTTTGCCCATTGCCATTGTTCCCGTAGTCCTTTGTCCTTCTTCATCGTGCACAATGTTTGTGCCTTGTAGAAGAGCGCTGAGGCCGTAACAGCGTAAACATGTTTCGAATGGCCAGATGTGTAGTGGACTACGACCTCAGTATCTTTTGGCTTGCGATATATGACTGTCCTTGAATTCCCAAGATTCCCGTGAACCACGCACTCAAGCAATAGTATTGTACCTGTACTAGATTCCAACCCAAGAGTAAACTATATGATCTCATTAAAGGAATTTAGGTGATCAGTCAACTCGTCCTTCTTATCCTGTTTAACAAGTATAATGGTGTCGTCAACATAACGCCACCAAACATTCGGTAAGTTGCTGGGGTTTTCTAACTCCCGGTTCTAGAAATCTTCCATACAGTAGCGCTCCCACAGCAAGACGTTTTATTTCTGACTACAGCTTCGACTAAAAGCGCAGTAAGACATGTTAATACACACAGTCATACCTTAGATTATTTGGTTAACCGTAAATTTCGTTCGATCACTCAGAGTGACGTCTTCATTTAGACAAAGTCTTGGTATTCCTGGTGCCTATTACTTGGACACTGGTGACAAGTGATTTCACCTCGAACCTTAACATCAACATATCTGACTGGATTTCGAGACTTGATAGCTTTCGAGCAAACTCATAAGAGTTCTTTACGAATGTACTCTTTTGCCCTGTTAGAGGCTGCAATAGCCTTGCCAAATATCCAGCCAGTTCATGTGTCGGGGAGCCTATACCGTCGACTATGCTCCGTACGGGAACTTCGGGTTTGTGAGCCTTTGCAAACCATAGATACTCGGAGGAAAAGTAGAGTTTTGGTATCAGCTGAAACATTTGCGTGCTCATAAATAGTCTTCTATGGTTATTAAATAGTTATCAACCTCCGTCTCACTCTTGTTCACTACTGGTGGTATCAACAACTACTCTATATGGACCAGTCTACAAATGTCGCTCTATTCTTTCAAGTATTCTGACCTGTTCATTACAAGCATGGTTTTCCTTTGCGATTGAACCACCTGTGGTGTTATCATGAACTGTGACTGTAACGACACGTTGGCTCAACTTTCAGGTAACTCTGTTATCGTCCCTGTTCGCTATAAAATTCCCAATCTCATTGCGCACTGATTTATGTGGTCTGACGAAGCACCTGTGTTAAGAGCGAAACGTTACCCAACACTTCATCAACCGTTTGTTTCTTAGGCTCTCTAAAAGCATGCTGATTCTAGCTTTATAGTAGAGCGACACCATTAGCCTAGAAATTTGCTAACTTACTCAGCAAGTTAAGCTGCACTGGTTTACTGCCATTTTCCAGGTCATGAGCACAAGCCTCCTGGTCACCATGAACGGAATCGCTTCAACTGCTACTGCATCTGTGGTTATCGTTTGAACTCCGTTTGTCTCATTGGCTTGCGCTTCATGAGACGACCAAAAAGATACGTATTTCACGATCCTCACTCCAGATGCATCATGCCGACGAAACGCTTCCTCCTTATCATCTGTGCATCCCAGTCTTACCCCTATATATCAAGACTCGTGGTACCGCGTATGGATTGTAGGTTTTGAAGTGCGAATTAATTTTGCTGGAGTGGTCCGAACACGGATCCAAACACAAAAAACACGGTTAACATAGTTTAGCTTGTCTTGCTACATGGATCTTAAAGTTTCCGCTGCACTTAGGAACCTTGGTGCCTATGAGTGTCAAGGCGCCGTAGTTCCGTTCGGTTTTCGGTGCTGTGGGGAACGCGGCGATTCGTGGCGTTGGCGATGTCTCTAATTTTGCAACTGGTCTTTAATATCTATTTTTGCCACAGCGGCTGAAGTAAATGGAGTCTACTTTGGTGCATCGAGCAACAATTTTTCATATGTGGATCGAACTTTAGATAGGTTCGGTTTCTGTCGGTCAACCAAACGTGTAGGCATTTTCCCGATGTATCAGGTGATACATCAAACAATAGCATAGATGCGAGGAGTCCAGATAATTTCCAGAGTCCGTGATGACTATTTGGTTCGGTTTTTCTAGGTTTCTAGCATAAGAATGCCTACCCTTTTTCTTTGGTTTTTGGGACGATGATTAGATGAGATCTTTGAAGTATAAACGACGTATTTGTCGCTTATATTAAAGCAGAGGAATTAATTAAACGAAACTGACTTTTAGGTGTTGTGGTGCCTTGTGTGTTTGGTAGTCCTGGTGTACTTCTTACGACGGAAAATATGGTACAATTAGGACAAAACCAAAGTTAGACGGATAATATTTATACTGTTTTACTTGGGTTTAAGTTGGTAATGCGTAGTCATAATGGTAATGTGTTGAAAGTTGATAACTTGTCACTCTTATTTTCATTGCCTTTTTACAAGTTTCAGCTGCACAGACTGTTGGTAGCCCATTTCTTGCGGAAATTATGGCCTAACCAGCGTTACGTGTTTTACGAGTTTAGAGTGACTCACCGTTTAATAACAACCATCAGCGACTGGTCAAGTCTAGGTCAGAGGACTGGTGCAGTACGACAAACGCGTTACCTCTCTACATCACAGAGTCGCGAGTAAGGCAGTTAGTGTATATGTTGTAGAAGCTGCTCTAATACTGAGCAGGTTGCTTGATCGCACTGACTGAACTGCCCGGCAGCAATAGATGACGGCCGCTGGAATGAGCTTTGTTCACAATGGAAAGGTAGTTTTCTCGGTAGCTGCTACCCATGCTGATAGAACGGGACGGGTGAGAGCATGCTGGGAAGCAGACAAACTTATGTGTCCTTGGAAAGGCAATGGCATGATAATTTTACCATAAAATTGTGGGAAGCATAAATGACTGTCTCTACGGCTACCATATAAAGATCCCGCAAATCCAAATAAGATAAATGAAGCTTTTATAGCTGTACAAAACGTCAGCAGAGAAAATGTATTCTATCCTTTTAGGCTCAGAAGTTTGCAAGTTGAACTTTTGCAGATCGGTCTATGTCACCTAATGTTTAACCGACTTACTTACATATACACTTTACAGCTACAGGCGAATCTTTGCTTCATGAACAAAACGAACTTATGACAAGCAATGCTGGTTAGGCTGAACTGGTTCCTCGTTTGCCTCAATGAAAACAACTTCAGCAAAACAGTAGAAGTAACATAAAGGCACTCGGCACAGAGAGCCACTGGAAGATTTAGTTTGATTAAAAATACAGGTAGTAGATATCTTCGCTAAACTGACGTCAGTTTGAACATTTATTTTCGTTTTGAAAACAGTGCCGTACATTCCAATGTTACTCCTTTAATACACGTCAGCTCAAGAAGTCGTTAAGGCTTCGTATGATGGCAAGGACACAGTGTCCCATTGCAAAGCATTGGTGAATCTCTCAGTGCCTTTTTCGTCCCAGACAATGTCAGGATTGAACTAAAGTCTGTGAGGGAAGATATCTGTGGGTAAGATATCAACTGTTTGCGCAGTCCCGTAGAATAACTAATGCACACATGCTACAATCATAGTGTGACAAGAAAAGAAAGACAAAGTATGAATGAGTGTTCTAGTGAAAGCATCAAGCGATTAACATGAACATAGATAATATTTATGCAATGGCCTTAAAGACAGCGCTGGCCATCTCACTTTCGGTGAGCTTTATTTTACGGTCTAAATGTAAAGCATTACACCGCCTAGCACACCTGGGATTAATCTCCGTTAACTCGTACTTTGGAAAGCGAAAATAGTGCAAAATATAGCATAAGATGGAATAGCCTGTCATGTCCGTGATGCTCTAATGGTGAACTCTCAATTACTACAGTGGCTACGTTGAAACAGATCGCTGGAAGATTGGTTAGGGCTGGCTATTGTTAGGTAAGCCGAAGTAAAATATCACCAAACGCCACCGTACTGGGGGCTGCAAAACGTAACTAATATCTTTGATATACTATTTTGTTGCTGACATCTTGTACCTTATTCACACGTATTTTAATTTCTTTTACATTGCAAATATGTTGGTCTAAACCTGACTCGACATTCTTCTAAGATGTGGGTAATTATGCTTATGCTTTCTCCTCCTGTCAATTCATCGTTCTACCTCATTTATAGCCGTCGAATATTGTCCGCTGAGCCCTAGTTCACGTGCATTCTGCTATCTGCGCTCCAATACGCAACGTCTAAGACGAGTATTTAGTTGTCCTACATATTCGGAACACCCAATCGTACGCGTAAACTCACGTTTTTTCGTTGTTCCTACTTTTTGGCTAGTTCCTTCCCTTTTTGAAATACTACACGCGTCTTTATTTGTTTCTTGCCTAAATTTAATAGTTTCGTGCTTTCTTTCAACTTTAATCTCCTTTATGCACCTCACAAAATAGTAGCTGAGTCGTTTCATAGACTATCCATACTTACTTTGGCTGTTCCCTGTTTCATGGAGAACAGCCCAGATATTTGGTTTGCAATCTTCGAGATCGAATTAGCAAATAAATGCATACGGAAGGAACTATATAATTTAAATTACCTCGGCACACGTCTTCCTTAGTAGCTAGTGAATCTGGTTCCAGACATTCCACCTTGCACATAGAATGAGGCGAAGTATGAAATGATGAAGCATACGATTTTTATCGAGTTAAAGCCAAACGCACAGATTCGATTAGAGCTGCTCAGTAGTCTCAAGATAGTAACTTGCAAGCAGCTGACAGTGCTTTGCGAAATTTAGCGCGCTGCTGGTCCCTTATTCTTGAGCGACAAGAGAAAAAAGAGCTGTTGCTTACAGGTTCCAGATTCATTGCCATCAATCCGGTCTTTGAAGAAACTAGCAACCACGTCAAATGCCGCGTTCGAACCTCGTATGGCTCAGACAACAGGTAGCTTCTGTCCTTTTTCGCACCGATAAAAATCGAGCTTCGCATTTACGCCGCATCCCCAAGCCAAACTGACCCTGAGGAAGAGGAAATTGTGTTACTTCTTAACAGGCTATCAGCAATAAAGGCTTCTAAACAGGGGACACCATGTTCCGACGCTGGGCATGTTTTGGTTACCGTTCATTGTAGCTGGTCTGTGTGTGTGTAAAGTATGTTCGTTTAACACAAAAACGCAACCTTTTCCCTACATGTTCAGTCCGATACTACCAAATCCGTTAAAGAATTGTTTGTAGCACTGTCAAGTTGGCCGTGAAGCTACATGTTGTAGGGTCCTTTGTATTAGGCACAAGTCAACCTTCACACGGAAACAGAATAACGCGCATACTAGCATGACCAACTCATCCATCAATAAAAAGACGTATCGTCTGTTTTACGGCCTGCCATCACTTGCGTTATCGACGTGGGTGAGGAAGTCAGCGTCATCCCTGTGAATGTGAACGACAAGCGTTAAAAACGCGTACAAACTGTGTGTGTCCAACGGTACTCCGATAGCTTCATTTGGTCAGTGCATTATGAACCTGGACCTCAATTTTCAGTGGGTTCCCACGGTTACGTCTGTGCCCTCCGCAATTATCAGTGCCGGTTTCCTCCGCTGTACTGGATGGCTTGTTCATACCGGTCGCTACAGACATTAAGACGACCGCAATTAACCAGGGGTTGGAGGCGTTTTTACAGACGCCCCTGCAATCAGTCCCACATCTCGGATTGCTGACTAACCTACGGACTTTGAGAGCGTTCTCTCCGAATGTTTTGTCCTCAGGGGTTCGACTTAGCAGCTTCTTAGATTGCGCCACGCGAGTCAAATGACAACGCACCGGACGAGAAATATATTTGCGAGACACAGCACGGGCCGAGGTGGGAATGAAAACACACCGATACAGTCCAAATCACGGCTGTGTGCTAGTTTGAATTTATCAATCTCAAAGAATCACGGGACGTGTGAGTGGTATGAAACAAGCGATAGTGACAAATGTACTACAAAACAGAAAAATACTATTCTGCTTGGAACTGAGACTGTTCTGATACAAGACACAAGGTTACATTGGGAAATTGCTCACGTACCTTCCTCGGAGCAGGCCATTCGAGATCTAACACCGAGTACCCAAGACTGGTGCGACCAGCTGCACAGCTGCCATCAGTCACGACAGAGGTTGTTCATCGTATAGTCACGCGTGCCCCGCCAACGGGTTACAATCCGAGATGACGACCCAGACAATCTACGTGTCGCGAAAGCTGAATGCAACCACACACTTCAGCTCGGTATCATCCAACCATCCGACAGTCCATGGATATCACCTATGCACATTGTTCCTAAAAATACCATGAGGAAGTAGCTTCCTTTTGAAAAATATCATGTCTAGGAACCGGTCAAGACTACTGATGTTTATCCGATCCCATACACCATGGAAGTCACTACCATCCTGACAGGTAATAAAGCTTGTGGCAAAATCGACTTGGTACTCGCGTACAATCAAAATTCCGGTAGAAAGGCAGACACCGCTCAAACTGTCGTGACAACCTCATTTGGTTTCCGCGAGCTTATGTGCAGGTCATTTGGTCTTTAGAATGTTGCACAAAGTTTTAAACCTTTTGCAATCAGGTTTGTCATGACTCGATTTCGTCTAAGTGTATCTAGAGCAATCCTAATCGCAAACGGCTTAGCAGAAGAGCGATTGCGCCACATACGAACGTTTTTTGAGCATTTACGGTAATATTTGTTAACGAGTAATGAGGAAAAGTGTCCGTTTGTTGCCGATTCCGTTCGTTTTCTCGGACGTCACTCCCCTCGTGAATGCGTCGTTCCATTAGAAGATAATATAAAGGTCATTCTCGACTACTCCGGGCCTCATTCTTTCAAGAAGCTAAGAAGCCTTAATTAACTAGTCAATTTTTATCTCTATTTAATACCAAATTGTGCGTTGCTTATTCAGTCCCTCACGGACATTCCCGAAAGAAATCTTAATAATTTGATTCTGTTACTGCATTATGCACTACATTTAAAGCTTTAAAAGAAACTATCCCCAACATAGCTTCACTAGCCCACCACAACCGAACAACTCCTCTGTCGCTCAGTACCGACGCTTCTGACGTGGCATTTCGTGCGGTCTTACAGAACAAGTTAGATGACGCTTGGCAGTTGTTGGTGATTTTCTCCAAACAGTTGTAACTAACCGAATCTCTTTTCACTACCTTCGGTAATGAACTGTTAGCCGTCTACTTATCCACCCGTCATGTTTGACATATGTTGTAAGGCCGCACTTAAAACGTTTTTACCGAACACAATTCCCTGACTTACGTGCTCGGTCTATAGACAACCGAGCGACACTCTGCACTGTGTCGCTCGGTTCACGACCAATAAATGACATGTCCAAGTGTGCACAACGCGATCATAGACACACTCTCTCTAATTCAAGTGAACTAAGCTGACGCCACCACTGTTATCGAGCTGACCATCATTACCGCAGCACAACAACGATCCTGAGGCAGATGTACTAAGTAGTTCCCTCTCTCTGGACATACGACACGCTTGGCTGACATCGTTTAACCGTTCTATACTTTGCGATTTATCTCTGAGCACGCCGAGCCCAGTCATCGCACGCAAGTTCCAACAGACCATGTACGACACATTGCGTCAGTTAGACTCTTAACCGCACTATACGTTTCGAGCAATGTCAATCATGACATATGTACTTGGAATGCTGCATGCCTTTCGTGTCAAAGTGCAAAGGTGAAAAAGCACTCACAAAGCCTATGAGGCACTTCTCCAACGCCAGATGCACGTTTTCACAAGGTGCACCTCTTAGGTCCACTGCAACCTTCGATAGACTTGCTATAGCTACTAAATTAGACTGACCGAATCCCCAGGTGGCCGGAGGCTAATCCGACTACTAAACACTCTTTAGAAACAGCAGCAAAGGCACTTTTAGCGCGCTGGGTAGCTCAGCATTACTGTCGCGCCATTGTGAGCACCAACCGTGGATAGTAATTCTCGTCCGGTTTTTCCACAGTGCTCAAAGATTTAGGTTGTCGCCATGTTCAGACCTCGGTGCATCACTCAGTCGCTGACGGCGTGGAAGAGCGATTTCATCGTTTACTGAAGGTAACGCTCCGAGTGCACGTTGTCCTTAATGGTGGAAAACCCTTTCTCACTTCCTTCGAGGTTTAGGGAGCTCTGTAAAAACGCTTTGAACCCAACACCAGTGCAGTTTGTCTACGGCTGTACGCTGCGTTTGGTCAGACGTTTGATCGCATCAACACCATCTATTTCCTCCTTTGAGTTGCGAAGTTACACAGATCGGTTAGCTCCCCAGATTCGTGAGCTGCGTCCGCCCGCTTCAAGGTTACAGAAGACCTGCAAAGCTTGCTCACACATACTGCTTCACGTAGACGGTGTTCGATAGCCTTTGCAGTCACCGTACATCAGACCATTAAAGGTAATCAATCTGTCAAGTAAGACATATAAAATCGACCACAATGCCCGACGCAAAATCTTTATCATCGATCGCATTTAACCAGCTTTTATGGAGGATATCACCGCCTTTGTCCTCGAGGAATGATTTGTGCCGCGTTAAAACTAACAACACAAATTTTTACCATCCTAGCATCGTCGACTCGGACCATGATCCTGGTCTACAAGCATCATCCGTCCCGACATCAGCTTCTGATCCTAACTTGTCACCGTGGCCGGAAGGTTTCTAAGCCATTTAGTTGCAGTGATTATGTGTATTGTAAACACGTTTACATTTGTAAATATAGTAAATATTTGCGCATTTGTTGGTCTATGGTTTTGAAAACAAAAAGAGCAAAATCATCCGAAAAATGAAGTTAAATAATACAAGCACAAAAAGAATGCACCTTTTGCACGTTAGCAATTCTTGGTGTGTTTTCCCTTGCATTTTTCTTTTTTTGGTCTCTACATGCCCCATTCCTCCCTTCGATCGACTGACGATAACGAGCAACTTTTCCGTGGATGGCCACAGTCAACGAGGATTTAGAGTTGAACGCAGGACATTCCTTCAGGAGACCAGGGTGGTTTTGGCCCGGGGTGGGGTGCGGCTGGGAGGGAGTATTCCCAAGCGCACTGTTTAGCGGCAGCAGCAGCATCGGCAGTTGAGGTCCAGCCGGCCTTTCTCTAGTCTAGCCAAGCGTTTAAACTTCGACAAACTTGCTCAAACCGTTTGCCGTAATTTCTCTTGTGTTGCCAAAATTAAATAAGATATAGGAAAACCCACAGGGGACGGGTTTCCGACCAACCCCTACCTGACAAATAGAGTTAAATTTACCCTGCACGATTTCGCCCTGCGAACATCGATTCACCAATCATTTTCGATATCGATGATCTTTTGCTTTGTCCAATTAGTAGGGAGCTTTGTAACGCCCGAAAGTTAACTAGTGTCTTTGATATACAATTTTATTGTCGATCAATTGTACACTATTCTTACTTATTTTATTCCCTTTTTCATTACAACCATGATGATCTACACCCGGCTAGACACACATTTAAGCCGTGGGTCACTCTGCGGATGCTTCCTGCTGTCTTGCTTCATCAGTGCACGTTCTTTTGTGGCTTGTTGAATATACTCTATTGTGTCCGACTTCTTGTAACTTCTACTATCCACCCTCGATTTCTCACACCGTCTCGGATTAGTATCTAACAGTATTACAATACTCTTCACTGCATAACCCACGGATTAAGGTTAGCGTGTGAGTTGAGGAAAGCATGTGACCTTCATTTTTGCTCTACGTTGTAGAGCTTCCAGGGCAACTACCCCCTGTTACCGCTAGAGACAGCATGATTGGATGACCCACTAAACAATTTGTCACGTACGATTTAAGCGTTTGTGGAAACATACATTTCCCGAACTTCCGGAACGTCTTCTGCAACCTAATATACTGCTGAGTGACATTTATCGATGCAACTTACGCGCAGTGAAGGTAGTTATATATAATTATTTCGAGACTGATTCGCTGGGAAACGAGCTGCAGCAGCGTTTCCACAATGTGTCAACTTACAGCACATGGGGAACTACATTTAGACGTACATAACCTTTCACAGTGATGCGTGATGTTGTCCATTTTTTGTCCAGCAAGATGCAGTGCTGTTGATGAGGTCAAAAATTAGGTTGGATGCAGGTCACAAATATATCAAAAACACAAAAATGGGTGTCTCACGTTATTATCGATTTAAAGACCTACCCGACCATGGCCAAATTCAAAGCCGTCCCTCTATAGGTAAAGGCCTTCGTAAAACGACGGCTTATACCCGGCTATCTTGTTATTTATTAAAATTCTTAGTTACCAAAAACATAACCTCATCTAATTTTAGTTGATCTAGGTGAAATTTATTTGAAGAATATGCCATCAACAAGGATGGTACTACAGGGTAAATACTTGTCAGATTGAACAACAATTTCATCACAAGCGTCATGCGTTGGATGCCAAGAAAAACTGAATTCTTTTGGAAATATTAAATAACGGAAAATCTAGTAAAACTTTTGATGGCTAAAATTTGACAGTGAATTTCAATGACTCGTATTTAGTAGTTGCAGAAAAATGCACGAGTAATTCCATTAGGAAGATGATTACGCGATATTTGAAACCCTCATATACACTTGCAGGTATAGGTTGAGGACTGAAAGGAAAATATTTAACCGATAATGACATCACTCAACTGATACTATTGAACCTTTTATATCAGAAACAAATATCACAGTTGAAAAAGGGACGAGTGAAAATCGCATAGGATTAAGACGCAAGCTAAAGTGAGCACTTAGATACCCGGATAAGTATGATAAAACAATTGACGGAGAAAGCAAAAACCATTAACTTAGTGGCGAATTGATAAAAATTAAATGAGAGGTGACCATGCTTAAGCATCGGTGTCTGTTCTAATAGTACATCTGCATTTGATTGGGAAACTTGTATTTACACACAGCCTGAGGTATACTGGGTTAAGGAGATTTGCAGCGAGTGGATAGGCCAGAAGGCAAAAGAGATGGAGCATTTTGTGTCGCCGTTGTTGCTAAATTTACATGTTGACGAGTGTCGTAAGCATATAAACTATAAAGATCAAATACAAACGAAACGACAGGGGTAAGACGCAATAGGTTTTGGCTGATATGTTTCTTCCACTTTACACAGTTTATTAGCCATCTGATGTGTGATTTGAGAAGAGCTTTACATCAACTTTCAGTGGGAGATGGGCCAAGATAAGTCCATGCTGCGTATTTAAGGCGCGTATAAGCACTATATTCACAAGTTCGTCAAACTTTGAATAGGAACGATCGTAGTAATCGCCATCTTTTGTGTTGTAGTCCGCGACCTGTTTCCACAGATCCGGATAGTAAGCAAACGTAGCCAAGCAAGGCAAGAGCGGAGCTTAATTACCAGGGTAAAATGGCTTACGTAAATGATTAGGAGATTTGAGCAACGATGCAAGTCAATGAAATCCAAATATTACTCCTAAGTAGAAGGATTGTAGTTGTAATCTCTAACGTATTCATCCCGCTAGTTAACAAGCTAGATAGTACAGCTTAGAGCGGAAAACTACCAGACGCCTTTCGCCCTATTATGGCTCTTCAGTGGTGCGCATTCCCTCGGTCCCCTACTGGAGATCGAACCCATGACCGTTAGAGGCAGATGCCAGCTAGCTAGGAGCTTAAGCCAATTAGTCATAGGGGATATCGGCTGGGCAAAATATTTTACAAACTAACTGGGATATAGCACCACCTATCTTCCACTGTCACTGACAGTGGTTAGCCTGTGAGTTGATGACGTCCTCTCACTAGACGCTATATCCATAGCATTTTGAAACTAGGAGAGGATATCCGAATACTTTTCAGTTCAGGCTGGACATTTATGGATATGCACTGCACCTCAGCTTGAGTCAAAGAAAATTCATGTAGAAAAGAGTACCGTTAACGGACGACATTCAATAACTTAAATAGGATGAGGCACGGTTGATAAGCACTACCAACCGTTTATCATTAGATAGTTATTTCTCAGGTTCTCTTGGGAAATCGTGTGTTTATTACACTACTAACTACACAAACGATTGATCTCACTTATCGCAGATAAACGCTCCCTGAATGGATCATTCACCAGGTGTGTATAAATAAATTTATTAAACTATGTCATATATTTTCGTTTAACCCTGTTATGGTAAACCTCTCCAAACATCGAACATTTGTCATTTCTGCACCGAAAGTGTATGACGTAATCCATATCCGGCACTAACTAGGTTGTACCAATGTCCGCTTGCGATACCATGGTGTGCTTTGTAACAGCCGCGACTTTATATTTGAAAATCCCTAAGCTTTCCGTCAAGTTAGATTAGGTTGTGATCGACCGTTACTTGGTGGGATGTACATTCCTGATTTTTACTGATACTCTTCATTCGTTGCACTCTCTAGCCTAAAGTCGAAACTGCTAGCAACACCAGTCACTCTTTTGTTTTCAGGTGTTGGAGCATCCGTCGTGCGTCTTGGATTTCGCTCACAATCTCATTTTTGGCCTCGGTTGAATTGGAAGCCAACATCTGCCAATACGACTACTGGGACCGTTACCGAAGTAGAAGGTTTCGGCATGATTCTCTCGCACTCTTTTGGTTTTTATTACTCTCACTGGGTACTGAGACAGCAGGTACTTCAGCTGCGCGCTAGTACTGTTGGTAAGAAGATGGAAAGAAGTCGTGTGGCGGCCTTTTCATGCCAAATACATAGGGGACTTTCTGCACGTGCAGATCCTACACAGCCTGTTATGGCATGTCCTGCTCTTGTAAGTAGCGGAAGATGTGCATAGAACACTTGGCTGTCGCGAGTGCAAGTTCGGACGTCAGGATTTTCCTCAGACTAGGAACAAGTATGGGACTGAATTAAACGGCGGATTTAATTGTAAGTAACATTTGTAGTTGGGGTCAACTTCCTGCTACCGTTAGCCATAGTTGCTGACTGTACTTACGACTTTATATGTTTTAATGTTCACATGTAGGATGCACAGTGACTAGATAGTTTGTAGAAGTGAATGGGCAGCCAAGCAGAACCGATGCTTTTCATAGGGATACGAAACCAATGGGAGAGACCAGGTGGTCAGATAGCTGTAAAACATTCGCCCATCAAGACCACAATAATTAAGGAAAGATCTAATGGCTCACCTTGTTGGAACAAGTATATGGTTGTCAAGTACAAAAACTTAGTGCTACATCTGGACGAGATATTAACTAAGTGGAACTCTATGAAAGTTTACCACTTGGTTTCATAAGTTGCAGGACATAATTCATCGCAAAATTCACGGCTACCACGTCCAAAATACGCATCAGAAATTGGTCAATCCTTGTCAAGAGCCTTAGAAACGTTATCTTTAAAACTAGAATTTAACATCCATCATTTCAGGTCAATCAAACCAAGAGAGGGAAGATAAGATTGGCTTGAGTAGTGTTTGGAAACCAATCGGTTGACCAGTTATTCTAGGTCGTCTTTGGTATTTAATGATTGTTGAAGATTTCACTCATTGTAATGCTTTTCATCTGTTGATTTTTGTTTCAAAGCTAATGCGACCCTCCTTCATACGGTGTTTTAACGCCAGGTTGAAATTTCAGCATTATTTTTGCTTCGGCATCTAGTGGGTAAATCACATTCCATTGAACATGCTCGAAGTTTCATTTCGTTTTTGCTCTAAATTGCTCAAAATATTGAGGTAAACATTCATCAATGGATTTGCCCTGAGGTAGTAAACGTGCCAAAAATTATCTTGTCACGTTTCGCTCAACGTGAATGTCTCGTATATAAACTACAACTACTAGCCAAGTTTCATTTATTGTTGAGGCGTTATGGTTTGTCATGTTCATAATGAACTACTCTGCAGCACTACAGTTTAGGTCTCCTTAGGAGGGCAAAAAAACAATTAATCCGACTGCATTTTAGGGATAACTAATATGGACAAGGAAGCAAACATGAATTTTCGTGAGCTTGCTTTTCTTAGTCATATTTTATAGAGAAAGTAATTAGGCTGTCACCTAAGACATTGTTAAAGCTCACTAATTGAGTAGTCTAGGTGCTGTATTTGGTGACCTACAGGGTTGAATTCATTTAACAAGAGACAGTGCTACTATGCCGCCCTAAGAATCTTGTTGAGGTGCATTAACTATTCCAGATAAGTTCTGGCTTTTCTGATATAGAACGTGAAGCCGTTTGGCATTAAGCATGGTCTCAAATTTGGAACCTCAGTTATCGCAGCTTGCTTTCTACTGTTTACAAAGACTTAGGCCTATTGGTTGCTAATTTTTGACGCCTTATCAGACGGTTTCTTACATCTGATATCGTCATTTGAGAAAAACGCCGATCTCAGGCGATGGAGAGATACTTACGCATAGCTTTGTTTGTGATGCGTTAAGACAGTCCCATACATATGCCTTTTAAGTGACAGAATAATTTTAGCATAAGAACTAGAATTTCACGCTACATTTGTGCTAAATTATTTGATGGTGTTGCAACGGATTGCGCATGAATGGAAGTACCTTTCCTTCTGTCCAATCCATAGCATTTCACTAGAGCTGCACCTTAATAGGAATATTAAATCCCATCTCATGAATGCTTCTTCTACATTACTATCTTAAGAGTTGCAATTTTCCGAGTTAATTATGTACCTTTACCTTGTAATCATGAATTTGGGAAACAAGCAATACGCGTTAATTCCATAATCTTCCAAAGGCGTTAAACGACGAATTCCGCCCAGTCGCTTTTCGTTTGCCTTTTGTGTGTACTTAACGGACACATTAGCAAAACATGTTTACAGCACTACCTTTATGCACCCTAACACAAGCGCAGATAACGGTGGAGCAGAACTTGTAACTATATCTGGCCTTACAGGTTATGATTGACATTTGGTCATGTCGTTCTATCCGCAGTGAGTTTAGGACCAGCTCTTTTTACTTTTCACGTGCAATGAACAAAGAGTTTTATATGAAGAAAGTGCAGGTTTGCGTACTGCTTTAATGAGCTTCTACCATCCCATAGAGCAGAGGGTGGTTGTACCATGCAAACGAGTTTAGTTATGCAAGATACTATGCTAAAATATGTTTATTTTTTCTGCAAGGCTGCTATGCGTTGTTTATTTCTCGTTAGCTTAGTTTATTGAGCATAGTGCTGCGGACATGCAATGATAAATATCAGGTGGTTGAGGACACGTTATAAAAAATCTTTGAATTACGCATTGAGTAACGCAAGGCTGAATAGCCAGACTTTTCTCCTATACTCAGTTTCAAGTTTTATGTACCTAGAACTGGATAATATTATAGCGTGTGATCGACAAGGGTGTATTTAGTTGATAACTAGGAACAGAAGCCTTCATTTAAAATGTACATGATATATACGCATCGGTTTGTATTATATCGTACAAACGATAAATTTAATTTGGGCTTAACAATTACGCCATTCTTTTTGATAAATCATTTCAGTAAACTGCAATCATAAACCAAGATTAAGAGGTAAATTACCTCCTGCAAGTTTTATCACAGGGAGATAAAGGCGCACAGAAGAAATAACACTTGTGAACTGCTGGTGTGAAATATCAAGCAATGGCTTTTTTAATGGGACCAGGTTTGGTATGCAAACATGTGGTTGACGCTGATCCCCTAATGTTAATGCGAGTTCGCTGCCAAGACGAACTGAAAGCTAGTAAGAAACCGCAGGTAGATATTCCATACTGCTAAGCTATAGATGTGTAAAAGTGATATTTCTTCTATGTTCCCCTATGCACCTCTGATAAGACCTTCACTAGCTCATTATGTCTTAATTTGCTTTCTAACTGTAGCCGCTTGAACTGACGCAGCGAAAAGAGTAGTGCAATTGCAAATTTCTAACTCCATGGGAATAATCTGGTTAGATATTTCATGTAATTCAATGACACTGAGCCAATAATACGGAGTGAACCCACATTGAATTCCTCTCTAACTGGATGCTCTTATAACGCTGTTGGTTGTTAGGGTATTATTTTCGTGAGATCTGCGCTATGATGTGTGGGATTGCGATGGTGTCGATCATTCCATTTTGGTTCCAGTGACGCTTTCTACTGTTGACGAATGCAGTATTTATTAGTGCATTACTTTCATTGACTTCTCTTACGTAAATGTCATTGCAAGAATTAGTTACAGTGTTACGCTATTGCTAACCATTTGCGCCATCATGCACGCCAAATTGTTGCTTGTTTGCCGTCAAGTTTAGTACTAGTGAAAGGAACAATATGCTGTGCAACAAATAACTTAAAAATAGGACTTGACAAGTGTCGCATTTTTGTTAATTTTCGAGGGAAAAACCACTGCATATCTAGAATCCCGTTCCGTTATACAGCGTTCATCGTCCAGCAAACAATGCAATTACAATCAAGTCAGCAATTAAGAAGACGCGGACAACCTGTGGATTGTACTTTCAGTCAATCAACAGCACGATTTCCAAACGGATGCAAAGGCTACATACTTACACTAGTTCCCAGGCGCAACTTCAACTAGGGCCATAAACTCGAAAGGATATTTGAATTGTTTGAAAGCTGTAATACAGTATGGTTGGGATGTACAGGTAGTTCTGCAAGCCGTTGGCAGCTGCAACTTTCCTACTTCAGCAGCGGTTCCTGGCGCAAGAGCGAGCCCATTGCCCGATCGTATTTTGGTGGACTGCCGTGTCCCATAGGAATAAGTTAGTGTCTCGCTTAATCGCCGTCCGCGTCCACCACATCGAGATTGTCATAAAGTCGGATCTCTTCTTTTTTCCTTTGACATCATGATTTGGCTGCGGATTAGTAATCTGCAAGATGAGGATCTGCTGCATCCCTTCCCGGGCCGGGATTATAAACAGTCAAATAAACATCTAATTTCATTCATTCTGGACAACTGTAAAAGCGCTCACTACCATCTAGCGCCAACAGATATAGGTTGGGGGAACACATCTGGAAATCGCCTTACAGGATTTTGAGCTTAAGAATGTTTATACAAAAATATTTCGACAAATAGGAGCAGTATTCGAAGGTGTCCAAAACCGTGAGACAAGTTGCTGAGCTCTTGCAAGATAGTTTGATGTGGTTCAACTTTTCCATCTTCCTGCAAAAGCTCACCGCTTATGTGAGATTCCATAGGACATACGAGATCCAGGCTTCGCAACACTAGCTACAATGCTATCAGGCTGCATTGAAGACCCTACAGCAAAAGGCAATCAATACAGTTAATAGCTGATTCCACTTACCATGCCAATTATGACTGACGTTTCTAGGAGCTTACAATGGAGGTTATCGACGTCTACGGAGTGACATCATGCTGGGGTACATATTAGGAGGAAGCTTAGACACGCTTGCCGTCACATCCTGAAACGTAGCCTCAACACTAACTGAGGTGCCCCAGATGAATCTGGCCATGCAATACAGTCGGATGCAGTGTCGCCGGAATCAACTTCCTCTGAGAAGCTCTCGGCTGTTAAAGGCCTTTTGAGAAAACGCCTCGATGATGCACTACACCATCTGTGTTACAAGGTCTGCAGTGTCCAACACTGCTCGCTGAATTCAATAGCCTAGTGATGCTGGCGATAGCCGCCAAGCACTATGCGCCGAGTTCCATTCCCAGCTCGGCTATCTCTACCGGATGAGTCTAAACAAAGACGAAACCGTCGGCCGTGGAATTCACGAATGGGAGAGGGCCATCCCGAAACCCTCCATTTCTGTGAAGGTCCCAGTGACCCTATTGGCAGAGGGTGACTTCAAAGTCAATCGAAGCCACGATTGAGATTGCGATTCGCAATCCAAGACACACGGTGAGTGCTCCAAAACCCTCAAATCTAGGTTTGCATCCTGTACATCTAGTAACGACAAGTCGTAGACATATTGTGCCCACTAGCGCTCACGAAATGTGTGTTAAAATGGATATTATGGTGAGCCAGTAGATGCGCACTGACTTTAATGCCCTACTTTTTATCTACCATAATCCGCAAAACCCATACCAGTTGACCTACTACGCCTTGGCTTCTTCTATCCGTATAATACAAATTTTCCTTGGTTCTATTTTCTAATATGTGTTATTGTAAATTAAAGTGCAATCTTCAGCTAACTCGCTACCACGCTGACCAAAGCAGTCACCAATGGCATAGAAGCTAGCTCGCATCAATTTTTAAATTATACGTAACTTGAAATTTGATACCATAGATGTAGCAAATATGCGGCCCCGAATTATGGAAGCAAGTATGTTTAATAGTTGGACTACTGTGTTAAACGCATGGGGGCCAAAGTAGGACTAAGAAATGCTGTTGCCGAATGCTTTACAATGAAGTTCACTAAACACGTACTTATGGTGTAGCCTGCTGACTTACCATGTGAAAATTGACAGGTCTGCTTAGACTAGCACGATGTATTGATATTGTCGACAGCTTAGATAACGGGAAAACCAATGGCACAAAACGTAGCACAGAAAAAGGGTATGCAGTGACATAATTTGTTTTTTGGCCAAGCAAGCCCATCTTTCTACACTGTAAATTCGCTTCTACTAACTAGGTCGTCCCTTATACAAGGTAAAGTAAAAGTACAAAGCATACCGGCAATTGCACATTAGGAATCTCGGAGTTGCGTGCAATGAAGCGGAGCTGCAACCTTTTGCACATAAAAACTCTTATATTAATTGGCCCTTCAGCTTGCTTTGAAGAAGCATGTAGTATAAAAATAAAAGGTGGATTCTCATTATTGTGCATAACCAAACACGGTGTTACCAAGTGGCATAATGGAAAAGGACCCATTTTTAATGAGGTACATTAATAAAGGTGGCCCGTTCCAAAACGACGGTACTTACCAACATGTTTTGAATTCGTCAGCAACAAAATGTCCACTTAATTATGGATATTCTCTAGATATATGAGGCAGTTATGCACAGATGCTTACGATTTATCATTGTCTATCATTAAAAAAGCCAAATTGGCTTTAATCCGGCACTGGGAGAAACAATTCAACAAAATATAGGCGTGCGTAGAAGGTGGCATCTTATATCACAGTGCTATGGTAGCAAGCTATCACCCAGTATATGTCCAGGTCAACGGCTATAAATTGTACGTTTTACAGCGTCAATTTATACTGTTCAGCAGAACCACAAAATGACATTTATTTTCTGAAGTACAAATAGCATAAAAAGTACGTTCAACAATTTATATAGCGATAAATTGTGGGACTGATATGCAACTAATTTCCTGGCGTAGGAAACGACTGATTCCACCAATTTCATTATAACATTTAGCATGTCGTCTCGTGCCTTCTTATCATTTATTCCTCAGCCGAAATAATCGCATTTAATATAGTCGTCTCAATTTTTTGGACACAGTACGCTTTGCGGCTCACCATGTTACGATTTACTCCCATCAAAACACTCCCCAGCGACTTCGAGCTTTTCAGGCGGATTGAGCACAGATCCATCTTTTGGGTTAAATAACGTTTTTGAACATATTAGACGATAATAAGTAGACACGTTATATTTCTTACATCAACTGAACCTTTTGTTTGAGATACATCAGTTGGTCTTGTATTTACCGTCCGGATACCTACACCTACATATATTCTTGTAACGGGTTTGCGTTTGTGCGCGAGTTGCTGTATGGAATGCGTGACGGCTAGAAACTGGGGCAGTGGACAGACTGTCGCATGCAATCGTTAAACCGTATACTTAGCGCTTCTTCGATCAATCACCGCTACATATGATTTAATTTGTAAGCGAAAACAGAAATTGTAGACGCAGCTTGCAGCTGTACTTAGTGGTGCGAAGACGACGATTAGGCCGTTTGACAGTCATACCGTGTGGCTAAATTTATTTGTGAACTCTCCTCGTTCGTTGTAAAATTTTGGTTCAATTCCCAATACATGCAGGAGCAAATAACAAGGCTGGTGTTTTTAATTGTCTGTCAAACAGTCCTATTTGCTACCTCTAACAGCGCATCATTTTCTCCCAACCAACAGAAGATAAGTGTCTCAAGGATCCATTTATTCCAGAGATAAATATCTCATTTAGTAGTTCTGTGATAATTGGCGTATCTGAAATAATCTGATTCACGGAATAAAAATTGGGCTCTAATGTTTAACACAACCAGTTGAGTACTCCATTAGCGTTGGCATAGACTGCTAAAAAACATGACTTTCATTACCAAGAAAAGATACTTTGCTATTAGGCTGAGTCACTGCCGGCTGAAATCCTTACTGCACAAGTATATGGTCATTAGCAAATAGATTGCGCGATGCAGAAGTTATTCACCATTTTGCCATTTCATAAACTTCGGCAATGACCGTCTGTTCATTCAGCATGAAGCTGCGTAAATTGTTACCGTGCAACAAGATTGGTTCCCTAAATTTAGTTGATCTGCAGTTAAGATAAACTGTGCTCTCTGTACTTTAAAACGCAGCAAAAGGAATGAACGGAATGGGCCCGGTTATGTTTTACTGATGCAAACTGGCAGGCATACGCTTAGAAACTGACTGCTCTGATTTCAATTGCTCCAAATATTTTTTTGCAGTAACTGATAAATAAACAAAAATATAATGAAATCTAGGACATTCATTCTAGGACATTTGCCGGCTGGTGTAGGTCAACAATGATATTTCTGAAAACGTTTTTCTAGATTTAAAGCAGTGGTTATAATGTAAGGGAGTTGATACACCAGACTTGTTTTAAGCTTTAGGTGGAAGGGAAAAGAAAAGCATCACTTTGTTAAAACCCATATTCGCAGTAACACAAGCAGGGAAACCAATTGTTCCTTGCTTTGTTGTAAGCAAATCAAAGTATTCTTCTTTCCTGAACTGATTCGTGATACCTAGACCCATCCAGACATGTACAGCACATTCGGTCGTTCCGTCCTATTAGGATACGTCAGTAGCACATGCATTCCGGATGCTAACGGATTCCAAGCCATGTCCTTACTTTTCACGAGTCAGCGACTTATCCCACTGAGCCAGGGTCAGCAGTGCGGACTACCATATATGATACTTAACTACTCAGTAACACACCAAAAGTTATTATTTCATGCTGTGTGATATGACGAGCACTTGATACTAACAAGTCACGAAAATTTCATGGAAGCGAGTTGCGCTTAAACGTGGGATACTAGGATCAGTGACATTACGTTATAGTATTTTGAACGAAAATAACATGTTGCGTTCATTTTTAGTTTATTTTCAGTGTTGATATAAAACCCACACAAGCGATTACATGACTGTCCTCATAAGCCAATAAATTTACAATGTGTGATAGGTAATTTTTTATATCTCTAATAGGTAGTCGGCGGATCCGGACAAGATAGTAGAGGACAAGTGTTGCCCATGTACGTTCCGCTTTGTTAACGGTTGTGTTACATAGATGGTCTTAGTCGTGAGATAACGTATTATGCAATATAGGAGTAAATGTGAGTAGCGCAATTTGTTCATTTGGTAGACGAACTGTTGCTTGAGATTGACAATTTTGTTGCAAACGTTTCGTCACTAGTCAAAGTGACATCATCAGCGCATTAGTGTGTAGCGCAACGGAGCTATGCGTAAGTGTCAACCGTGTAGTCATGCCCATGGGGTTTAATAGATGGCCATCATCGGTCGTTTGAGCATCTGACTTTGAAAACAGCCCCTTCGACCCATACTTCACTAACATGAGCCCATTGTCTCTGCAGTTGACAATGCTGCCTAAGCTGCTTATACGGCTTTGCTTTCCATTACGGTTATTCCAATGCGGTGGTGATCTTTTGACCATAGGTTTGTGTAAATAGCCTCCACCTCCACGTGTCGATTGAGCTAACTGTTCGTAGAGTCATGTTTCTAGAAATTCTTTCACCTGCTTCGTATTTCCATATGTTAGATTATTTAAGCTTTCCAGTACAAAATGATGACCGGCTCCATCTTCGTGTACGGGAACAAAGGCATAAGTGTCGAACTTTCTTCTGTATTTCCTTTGCTCATTGATCCGCCTGAAATGCTCTCTTCCTGTTTGTCCAACATAGCGCTTATCACATTCACTTCAGCTTAGATGGTAGACCATATGGGTTTGATTGCTTTGTTTGATTTTGTCCTTCGGAATTGAAAGGAGCCAACTCAGTTTGGTATTTGGTTTGTATGCTACGGTGACTATCTGCCTGAAGTTATAGTACTGTAGCTCAGAAACCTTATCCATGTATATAACCTCTACCCGTTTGTTTGCCTGTTCTGGCCAGTGCTAAAACGTTATCTTTGTTAGTTTTAATAATGTTTGCTGAATATCTGTTGTTTTGTAGCACGCGGTATAGATCATTCTCCTCCTTTTCAATCCCATTGTGCTGCAGTGTGTTTCCGAATTCCTGAATAAAGTTTGGATACATCTCTTCTTGAGACGCATCGAGTGGCCATGGCGATATGTCAATATTTGATCTGTTTGAGTTTTCTTCAGATACACTCAAGTAGGAAGTGTTCAGTCGATATTACTGCATACCAAAACAATCAGCACTGGCAATTTGCTTTCTTCCGCCGATTCAATGATGAACTTGATGACATCGAATGTGTTGTCGATCAAATCGTGCGCACTCTTTACTGAGTTTTGTATTAAATTGAAAAGGTATAATCCTCGCATCGTTTTCCAAGATTTGGGCTGATTCATGACGTGGTAATGTGCTCTCAGTTTCGCATTACATTACAATCCAACGAAGGGTAGGATAAAACATGAGAAAGCGATTAAGGCTATTATAGTAATACAAAAAAGAAGCTAAAAGTTTTGCATACAAAAACAGTGCAAGAGTAGAAATCTAGAACATTTCCCAACTAAACTCGAAACTTATCTTATCAACGTATCCTTCCTGCCGCTTGATTATGTTACTGTTGCAGTTTTGTCGTTGGGCCTCAAGTTCCCTCTTCTTAATAAAAGAGATAACAGAGTAGCAACTGAAGTGCAGTTCCTGAACATACTCACACAGACCTCGCAACTAGTCTCGTGCTTCAGCTTACGCGTTAAAAGGTTTAGATTGACAATAGCGCATGCTTGTTATCGATATCGTTGTGCCCGAATGACACGCGACACTGTCGTGTGACATGAGCACATTCAACATTTTAATCGTTTTGCTCGTAGGGATGAAGCCTTGCATTCTAGACCAGATTAAGTCTCGAGTATTGTCATTATGGAAAAGTTGACGATCTTAATTAGATAACTTACTTTACTTTTGCTTTACTGTAAATGAGCCGGCTTCATTAATGTTGCGGGTTGCAGTTGACCAAAAGCGGCGGTCGGTGTCACGTTCAACACAGATACTGATCCAATATTTCCTCCAGTGACGAGCCCCATGCACAACGTGGAGTCCCAGAAGAGCCACATCCGATTTCACTGCGGCGAGCCACGTTTTCATTTGTGCACCACGGTGACGATACCAATCCTGGCAAGGCGGAGTTGGAACCACTGCTCTAACGAATTCACTGTCTGGTCTGCAGAGGACGTGACTAAACCACAGAAGTCTGTGGCGTTGGATAAGCGCTGAGAGTTTCTTCAGACCGCAACGGCGCTTACGGATTTCGTCAATGGTGCTATGCTCATTCCACTGCGTTTGCAAGGTAATCCTTAGACACCAATGGTCGAATACTTCCAGCTTCTGGGTGTCTCCGGATTGCAGCGGCCATGTTTCGCAACCACAGAGTAAAATGGCTCGAATATAGGATCTCCGTTTTCAGATTATTTCCGTCTATCTCCACAAAGTATTTCTCAGTTGTGCTGACTCTGTTAGTACGACTCCTGATTTCGGACGTAGCCTGACCATTGGAGAGAAAAGTGAATCCAAACTAGTTGAACTCAAAAAGATACTCGATGAGTTGCCCATGTAAGGAAAGTGATGGGGTGCACTGGGTGGCTGCCAATGATAAGTACTTCGTCTTACTGATCTTAATTTCGAGGCCGATCATAGAGGTTGCTTAGCTAATCCAATATAACAGTGACTGTAGTGATATGGGACCTTCTGCAAGTATAACGATATCGTCAGCCATTTCTAGATCTGACAGCCAGAGATCAGGGTTAATTTGAACAACACAACAGACCTCAAGAGTATGGTGCATGATACAGTCGACTGCGAAGTTGAATAGCACTGGAGAAAGTGGGTAGCTTTGCTAGACTCCGGTATTAATGTTGAATGCCTTTGTTTCTTCTCCATATACACGAATCCGGACCTTCGTGCAACTGCAGTACGCTCACAACAAGTTAAAGAATTTAACCAGCACGCCGACGACAAGTAGGATATTCCAGACTGCTTTACGTTGAACTGAGTCAAAGGCAGCTCGAAAAGCAACGAAGCACACGAATGTTGGTCGCTGAAACTGGTAGCCGATTACCCGACGTAGAGGGAAGATTTGGGCAGTGTAGCCTCTGCCTGGACGAAAGTCAACTTGGTTATGGCGAGTTCGCAGATTCCTCTCATTAGCAAAGCGTGAAATCAAGATTCGTGCTTAGGTTTTGGCAGCTACATCAATCCCGATATTCCGGTGATAATTACTGCAGGCTTTCTCGGGAAGTGGCAGTACTAGTGAGGTACTTCACAAGGAAGGACTGATCGTGGTCTCTAATATCGAGCAAAAGAGCTCGTGCAAATGGTTAAGGAGAGCTGGTAGACAAGATTTGTAGATTTCCGCTGCAATCCCTTCCTGACCGGAGTTAGCGAACTCAGGTTGATTTTTCCTGGCTGTGTTAAGGAGATTATTTCCTGTTAGATTTCTTCGTGCATTAGTATTATTTTGTGGAAGTTACAATAGCATTCAGTTTCATTTCTGATTCTGCATTTTTCAAGCATAAATGCTTTGTTATCTCTGTTCAACTTCGGAGATTTTCCTATCGTGAACTTGAGCGAACATTCATTCTAATCGCTCACGTTGGCACTTGCGGTTTCTTCACTGTGGTTCAGCAGCATTTTGTCGCACATTATATGATCGATATAAATGCGTTTTGTTTAAAAGCTCCACCTTGTGATGCTAGTTTCTCGATTACACTCCAGTGCACTCTACAGTTACCCTGAATGCTAAATTCCGGGCAGTGCTTCTCCGATATCCAAGCGCCAGAAGTTGCGTAACTTCAATCATTGGAGACATTGTTTGGTCTAACTTGATAGACCATTTCAACGGCTTTCGAACGAACTGTCATTTGTGCAAATCCAACGTTGCTTGGAACAGTTACAGATCTTAAGGTAAATGCACCCGACGCGATCAATGGGGTTAAGCACGAAAATTCTCAAACATGCCTTCGTCTAATCGCTCCCACGTCCACGCTGACATATTCGACCTGCACGTCAGAGAGGATAGTTTGAAAGCATTCAACTGCAACGTGAACACCGCCAACATGCCAATAACGTCTATAACAGAACAACTTTTTACCATAGAAGGTGAGTCATTTAAATGGTTCGCAACTTTTGCTAAACAAGCGCGATGCCCAGTGTACCACATTATAAAACCTATGTGGATCTTGTTCCAAATTTACTAAGGGGAGCATTCTGTGCCGTAACTTCTGCAAGTTTTCCATGCGAGATGCCTCCGAGTTAAATATAGTCAGGCCAAGTTATTAAACATATCAGATTCTGCTAGGAGAACGGCTAGTAACATTGTAATCAAAACGAAACCAATAGTCCGGAACATCAACTGCTATTCCAATACCACACCTGGCACACATTTGACTAATACAGTTCCCAGTTTGATCGGAGTAAATACACATAAGGCTACTTGCAATCCCTTGACGGAGTGTGTAGTAAAGAGGGAGCCGGTATGAGCAAAACTTGGGTTATATTCGCTTCCAGAAAGAGCCGTCATTTACAAGTAACAACACCCCCAACTGAATTAGAAAATGAGGAGCGTAGCAGAGCTTTTCTGGAGCAAGCATTACGGGTTTTTGAGACAGATCTCCGAGTATTTTTAATTACTAAATGCGACGTGTCGAAAGTTGTAAAGACGCAACTGCCTGTACCGAGCGTACTCTACTCCAATATCCCAGAATCAGAGTCGACATCAATATGTGGCAGGCAGTTGGATGACATTAACTAATGGAAAATTATTAATAACCCACTCGTTGTAATGAAACCTGTACAAGTAGTGCATATTACGAGGCACCACCAATTTTAAGCATTTCAGAGAGCCAAGACTAATTCGCGTTGTGCTGAACTCCATCGTTGAAGGTAGAATCTATACTACTGTCGACAGGTAGTCTCAGAAATGAACAATGCTGTATAGGCCTCTTACCAGACATCCCATGGGCTAGCGCTAAGAGTTAACTGAAAGTTAGAGGACTATCAGAAGAAAACTTCAACCAGAAGCATACTTCATTACGGGGTTCCTGAGGCTAAAGCATGTGATGAGCATGAAATGATAATCCATGATAAATAACAGTGGCGTTATATTCCTGAAACACTGCTTGCATAATGTCTTAGAAAAATCTATGTCACGGCTGCGTACCTCACCGAACAACAAAGGAAGTTGACCGAGAGTGTTGAAATTGGTTCTACAGCCAAAACATATAGTAGCAGGGCTGCTAAAATGCTGTTGCATGTTCTGTTGCGGGCTACCATCTGAGCTTCGGCTGAAGACAGTCAAGGATATGCATCCTACAAATGATATGTCGCTCAAAGAACCAAACGCGATGGGATTTATAAATGAACAATGCACCAGTAGTGTGTCTAATGAGCCTATGGAACCTGTAGAAGATGATATTGACCAATGGAAATATTTTGGTTTTACTCATATGATATTGACTAGTTACCTTACACTGTAGGTAGATGATCAGACACGAGACTAACTAGGCGGACGTTGAATACGACGTTAAACCCTTTTCCAAATACACACCGAAAAACGATTAGTCGCCGGTCACTCACTGGTTGGCGAAACTTCACGCATGAGTTACACAACCTTTGAAACATTGCGTCAATCTGAGAAAGTTTTATATAAGTTCACTAAGGTCCATGGGCTCCTCAGTAAACGTACCGAACTTCGGCTAAGTCAGGTTGGGAATGCTTGAAACCTAATTACTATTACCGAAACTTGGTTACCCCAAGAGGTGATTGATGCTGAATTTGAGATAGCCAGTAGGTAACTCATCAGAAACGACCGCCTCAGCAGTGATGTTCTACTCTACTACAGCAGCGATCTGCAATGTGCCATATTTGATGAACTGGAAATTCACTTTACCGATTCACTCTGTGGCCGTCTCCGACTAAGACACAACGACGCATGTCTTATAGCTATTGTTTACCACCCCCAACCTCCACTCCGGTAATGGATTCTCGCTTGATACATGTGCTGAACAGAGTAACACGCACTAGATACAGCCAAATTCTCGTTTACTGGGACTTCAATCTACACCATCTGGAGGTATCGGCGTCATCCATTGTACAGTGCAAAGCAAACCTGCCTAAACTCATCGCTAATATTCCCTTTTACAATCACGTCAGCACGCCCGCTAGTTTCAGTACAGCAGAAAACCGTCTATATTGGACCATGTGCTCAGGAAGGAAGGGCTGATAGTTGATGGATAGTCCATTAGGTCTGAGTGATCATATAGTGATAACGTTCAACTTTGTGTGTTATGCAGAATATCCAACTAAACACTCGGAACTAACACGTACAATCACACGCTACTACGTATTGAAAGAACTCGAAGACGCATGTACATGGTAACTCTCAAACAACAGTCCTCTTGACAACGTTTGGACAGAGTTCGTTGATAGACTCAGCGACATTTTCAACAGTGTATCAGAGACCAAGCCACTTTGTCCCGCAAAAAATGCATTCAGTTCTAAGGATCAGGACTTGACAATGCCTGGCAATAAGGGATGCAGTATGGCGTGCCTGCAGGGTTAACCCAGACTCAGTGACTTGGAGCGATTTCCTTACCCATCGCAACCATTGCATTGCACTTTGCTGTGAGGACAAATTAACTTAGAAACAGTGCGTAGCCAAAATATTCCTGGCAAATAACAAACTGTTGTATAGATATGCCAACAATCTTTGTAAACGGAAGCATGGCATCGCTCCAACTTTCACGACAGGTAACAGAGTAAAAGGCGCCTGAGAAGCACATAATGACCTGCGGCTAAAATACACCCCAATTTACGAATTCGCACACCCTACCGGTCCCGTAATGTCAAGCACATTACCGACTCCATTTATTAGACATGTATTTTCGACGCATTAATTGGGCTAAGGAAGTTACTCTCACTGTGCGATCATAGCTCTTCGGGAGCCAAAAACTTCGGCCCGAAAGCGCTGAAGGCTGCGGCCAACAAGTTAGCAGAACCACTGACACAGTTCTTCCCAAGATGCTTTGATAAACAGCAAATCCTCACTATGTGGAAGTGTGCCATTATCAACCCATTCACAATCTGCAAACAACCGCTCAGTGACTCTTCTTCCTGTGCTCGCGAAGTTGATGGAAGCGGTCACCTTTGATGCTCCAGTGGACTACCTTAAAAATGCAACATCTTGGCACCGGAGTAGCATGGATTCCGCCAACACCGATCTTGCACCACCAGCCTACTGATTAAACGAGGTAGTTGTATATAAGTGGCTGATGATTGGGTCGAACTTGCTGTCAGCTATCTAGACTTCTCAAAAGCATTCGACTACCTGAAGCACCGCATTCTAGTTCACGGGTTACAGACCTACAAAATCGGAGATCCTGTTTTTGAAAAGCACGGAAAGAAGACGAAAGCTGGTAGATGTATGCATTTCGTATTGTCTCCTCAGTACCATTAACAATAACCGGTAAGCATAGATATAGCTAACAGTGGGTGCAACCAGACAAGCTTGGTGCAAAATGAATGTTTTTGCTTGGATTGACATATTTCTTCACCAACGGAAGTTACAAATGCTTGTTAGGGGATCATTCTCTAACCCGATTGAAGTGGAACGTGGTGTCCCACATGGTTCAGTGTTGGGACCGCACTTATTCCTGGTGTATATCAACGACCTGGCAAGACTTGGCCACTCAAATTTTCTTGCTTTTCGCCGATGACGTCAATATATGGCGAGAGATATTAACAATGAAGATCACGATCTGCTCCAACATGACCTAGGTTGCATTTACAAAAGCTCAAAGAGGAAGATGCTTCAATTGAACCTAGCTAAGTGCAAGGTGATACATCAGCGTCACCAGCCGGTGTGCGCTTATAAGCTTGGAGACCACACCTTGCAGAAGGCCACTCAGGAGCCTGACCTGGGTATGTTGGTGCAAAAAGAACTCGGGTGTTCAAACCAAGCAGAGGGGGCGACGAGAAGCGACAATCAACACTTCGGTCTTCCGCGCAGAATCTCCGACCGGTTTGAAACGTTAATCTTTCCCCCCAATGCTTAAGGCCTGCGTGTGACCGCAAGTAGAATAGGCTATCCAGGCGTGGCATCCGTGGCAGAAACAGGATCTCGTTGCTCTCGAGACTTCTAAACGAAAGTCAACCGAGAACATCAGGCGCATCTTCCACCTACCCATCAGCTTAGAGTGAAATCGCTAAGAAGGTACAGTAGTCAATATCGGGTTTTGCAGAGGGATCTCAAATTGGTTAATCAGATTATGAAGAACCAAAATCACATTTGCCGTCTGATGCTGTGATTGAAGCACAACACTAACCTAAGAGGTCGTCACCTGAATTTGACAATACAGTATAGCCGGCTTCAATGCAGTAGAAAATTTTTCCCCTCCGCGTGTGCCAGCCTTGAAAGACCTTCCCTATTTATGTCATCTCTGCTCCCAATCTGGCGACATTTAAAAATCGAGTTGCCAATGCTTTGTCACACGTGTATTTTATTTTATGACTTGTTAGCCAGGAGCTAAACAACGCCATCAAACAGTTTCTTATCAAACTCCCAACCAAATGAGTTATGACTTTATATTTTTAATACGCGAAATTCACCGCTATTCTACATAAGTCTATGGTAAGTCCACGAATACTTTTTCAATTTATCATGCGATTAACTTTTCGCAAGAACTTCCATCCCACGGGACGTGTTAAACATTGCTTGTTTACCCGTAATACACCATTGCTACATCGTTCCTGGATCTGCTTTTGGTTTCAGAGGACGAAGGATGTCTGCAATATTTGATGAAGATGGCGCTGAGAAATCCGCGTCATATCCTGACTGGGTTAATCCTAAAAGATATACTGGCAGATTCGACAAACTTTCCTAGGACAATAGAAGAGAAGGACTTGACAAAGCAATCCAAGCGCTATTGCTAAAACTGCTGCGGTAATCTAAAAACAGAAGTTTATATTAGTTAATAGGTTTATGACTATGCGGGCCAACAACGGATAAGGCAGTCGTTCCGCTACGGCTAGTTGTGGATATGAAAGAGTTATCGTACTACTCTATTGCACAGTGGCTATTTGAGATACAGTCGAACCCGCTGTATTGCCTACCATCGGATATTTTAGAAGTGAATAGAGATTGCGGGGTAAGCAGTTGACTGATAGTACCATTTTTCTAAAAGGAAATATCCTTTGAACGATTGTACATTATCACCTGAACTGTAACGTGCTAAGAAGGATAAAATGCGTACTTATAACTTAAAATGGGCGTTTATTCAAAAGGGCAAGGCCAGGAGTTTAAAAATTATAACATAGAGCGTCTTACCATGCTAGCTATAGAAACTAACGCTACTGTATCTTTTGGTGCGATAACTATCCAACGTCAGTTGTACATAACCTTTGGTTGCTACCCCAGTCACTTTTACACAGATGTAGTCGAGTTTAGAAAATAAATCGTTGCCTAGGCAATGTCAAATTCCTTAGCTAAACAAATGAAGCACAAA
>OX104063.1:136013037-136029667 GCA_944474145.2 Dicrocoelium dendriticum
TGCATTGTACACACGATGGAAGACTCCACTAAGTTCCTACTAAGTTCCTAAGTCTAGTAGCCAGCATAGACACTGGATCACTTCGCTTTCTCCGGAACTTATCGACTTGCACGGTATATGCCTGCCGGAAGCGAACACAATGAAACTCACAAAGAGCTCGGAGCAAAACTCAGTGCTAACCTTAAGAGAGACCGCGAATCCTGGTGGTCTCTTCGTGCATCAGCGATGGAAGTGGCCGCTGTCCCTAGTAAGCATCAAGTTTTTCCGTCTGATACGGGAAACGGGCAGCAAGAGACCTGGTGTTAGTGAAAAAAAATTTGTGACGAGAGTGGACAGCCTACGCACAACTAGTCAAAATCTTTGGATCGTTGGGCTGAGCATTTTGAAAAGCAATTTAATCGGTCGGAATTGATAAATTCCTCACCGGCCAGTGATCGCGCTGCTCCATGGGCTGTACGTTTGGATCCACCCTCCCGCAAAGCAGTCGAAGGTGAGATCCGACTGTTGAAGTTGAACAAGGCCGCGGGAACAGATGATCTGCATTCAGCCCTCTTCAGATTCGGAAGCCCCGCTCTTGTTGATAATTCACACGAGTTACTAATGAAACTGTGGGAGCAGGATCTGTCCCAACAGACTGGAGCCGCTCTGTTATAGTTCCTATATTCAAAGGAGGCTCACTTTCGGAATGCAGCAACCATAGAGGAATCAGTCTGGTCCCCAGCGGCTACAAATTTCTTGCCTCTGTCATCCTTCACAGACTGACTGGTGCTCGCAAAATCCAGATTCGTGAGAAGCAAGCCGGCTTGCGTCAGCTGTTGGAACACTGTCACACATATTGGCGGCCCACCGTTGTCGTGTTCCTCGACATCAAAAGTGCCTTCGATTCGGCTGATCTTTGTGCACTTTAGGACTGCCTACTGAGGAAAGGTGTGCCCGAGAATTATGTACATATTATTCGCGCCCCATACGTGCGTAGCACGGGATGAGTGATGACTTACGGCAAGCTATCGCCGCCCTTCAGTATCTGTAGCGGTGTGTGACAAGAATGCCGCCGTCACCTTGACTCTTCAACCTGGCTATTGATGAGCTCATGGAGATTGCATTCACAGGAAACGACTTAGAATGTTTGTAGCTACTCCCCGGAGAACGACTTTTTGACTTGGAGCATGCGGACGATATTACCCTCATCTGGGACAGCTCCCAGACGTGCCAAGCTACAATGAACAGATGAATACTGGCTGTTAACCGCTTTGGGCTTTGCTTTGCACTATCGAAGTGAAAATCTTTCCTCCAAGCTTGACAAAAATCGTCTCCTCCGCCTACGCTTGGTGGGGATCAGTTAAAAGCCATTCTGAACTTCAACTACCGGGAAAGATGTATCAGCCCTCTTGGGATCGAAGATGAGATAATGAAACGTATACCAAAAGCTTGCGGTGCTTTTAGTCGTCATGGCCACCTATGGCGCCGGCGCGACATCACTCTTGCCCTGAAGGGTAGAGTGTACAATACAGCGGTACGTTCGACCCTACTGTACGGTTGCGAGACCTGGCCCCTTAGATCAGCAGGTATAAAGAGGCTAGTGACGTTCGACCACCCGTGCCTTCGTAATTTAGCTCACATCTCGTGGGAACACTGCGGGAGCAACGAGCACTTACGACATCTTGTTTACAGCACAGGAAAAGATACTGAAGTGCTCAGTGCCGTCATTTCACGCAACAGACTCCGGTGACTCGGCTACGTGTTAAACATACCAACCTACCGACTCCCGCGACTTGCATTGTTTGCGCCCCGGGGTTGTGGATGGAAGAAGAGGAGAGATGGTCAAGCGATGACATGGCCGAGAGGAAGGAAGGCCCTCACTTCTGTGCTGGCCACGGTTGGAGGGTCTCGGCTCCCCAGTTGTGGCCTGAAAGACGATGAACATGTTTGGCTGGATACACTTGCTGACCTTGCTAGGAGCTGGCCTCAGTGGCGTTCTTGCTTTGAGTTTATTTGTCTCTCCCCATCCCTTTTAGCTTCCCAACTCTCATTTAGTAGCATCATAAAAGGTTGCATATAATTTTGCCTAGTGGCCCCATATTAGCTTTCCGGAACCATGCCCATCCGTTGCTGGTAGCTCAGCAAGCATGCAACAATTGCATTTATTTGCTTTTTTATGTATTTAGGCACAGTAGCTGTGGGGTTTAACACCACTAGCTAACGTGAGTAATGATGATGAATGATGTTGAACATTACCTACTTTGTGGCCCGTGATATTTACAGCGAATAACCTTCAAATAAATTGCCTTGCTGTAGACGCCAGAAGATAAATTGAACTTTGAGTGATCCCAGCTTACATTGGTGCACACAAGAAATTGTTTCACCTTGTTGACAAATATGAAGTCTAAGGTAGAGGCAAATTGGTCGGTGAACTCGCAGCGGGCTTTGATATCAGAAACCATGAATTGTATTCAGTGGCTCTGTAGCTGAAACAAAGAAACGCTTGGTAGTTTCATGTTTTCTTAAGAGCACAAAAATGGTCCCTTGAAGCAACTGGAGTCATACTATGAGGTATCGTGTACGCAGTGGCCGCAATTAAGCAATTGGAACGTTAGTTGAAATTAGATCTCCGTTGACCGTCATAATTTGGCTAGTGACACAGGCAGCTGATTCCTGATACAATTCTCACAATGAGAGCATTTGTTTCACTATTTATATTCAAAAGGCCAGCCAGAAAATACGAATTATATTAACGCCAATAAAGCAAAGACTGCTAATGCGGGCCCAGTACGTAGCGATTGGTCGTCCGTGGTGCGATTCTGGTTCATTAAATTAGATATCCTCGATTTTAACGAATGGCGTCATTAAGTACCCTGGCTAACAAATGCACTCAGAAAAGAACATGCACGGGAAAATAGTACTGTTACATCACCAATAGTTTACTTTTCATGCGCGATCTGAAAGAGTAAGCTAACGGAAATCCTGTATCCCAACATCAAATTATGCTTGCTATTTTATCCAATCCACTACGCCAACTTAATTGTTCCACCTATGGGTGAAAACTAGAAGGAAATACAAACAGTATACGTTCTAGACGTACTAGACTCACTCTGCCACACACTGTGCACTTCGTCCGGCCATAACAATCTGCCACTTTGTACCCTCAAGTGGCTTCTGAAAGGAAAAGCCAACCAAAACTCCTTGTCTTTCTTGCATCAGTATTACATTTCCCATTACACGACCATGCAAATAATAAACCTTCAGTTGCAACAGAAGGCCGAAAGCAAAATGCACTGAACTCTCCTAGTCTCTCAGTCATTCCATGGCACAAATCAGGACGAAAGCGCGGTCGTGGTTGGGAAGAGCAATACCGAAATCTATCCATTTCGGATACGGTCCTCGCGATCGGAACGACCGAGGTTTACCTCAAAGTGAACCGAGGTCCCAGTAGAGGTTGCGTGTCGCAACCAACGACGCAGCGATTTCCCCAAATTCAACTTTGAATTCCTTTCGGTTGTGCCAAGCGTTGCTGGCGGATTTCAGTAGCGTAGTGTTCAGGGAGTCAACCGTGAACTACTAGGCTATGAGTTTCAGCCCAGCTCAGGCTATCGCCACCTGATGAGTCCAAACCAGGAAGAAATAGCGGTCGTGGTGTGCCAGTCATTGGAGTAGTGGCATCGAAATCTATCTAAAACATATTTCACTCTATCGAGGCATCTCGCCCTGCCTAATTCCGCTCTTGTACGTATACTCCCTCAGATTACTCAGCTAACATAGTTGCAACTTTGAGGACCTATAAGGTGACATACTTATGTAGTGACACTAGTTTCTCTTTCTGTCCACTGACTACAACTGCCACATGTGTAGGAATTTCCTACTCAAAAATAACTTGCTCCTTGCTGCTTTAGTCTATTATGTTAGTCTTCAGACACGGTTGTGTATTACTGGTCTGATTTCAGTTAAAGGCTTTTACTGCCTCATCAACTACTCAATTTGATTAAATTTTTATAACGCCGCCGCCATCATGATCCATTCGATCTGTATCGGAACCAAACAAATGAGAGTTCCCGAGAAATGGCAGAGAACGACAGAAAAGCCTCAAAGAAAAGATCCACAAAAATCTCGCTAGCATATCCATGCATAAATTCAATCCAGTGAAAGCCCAGCATGCGTGAACACGTTGTACATACAAAAAAGGTTCCGTCCTTTTGTGAGCATGGTTTATCAGTACGTCGAGAAGCATACCTCGCAAAAGTCAAGTAAGATGAAGCTTACTGCCTTTAAGAATCCGTATTCACTCTGCTGCGCAATACGCCTAAGACCGATCTACTGACTGAGGGTGAGTCCACCTTATAATGCCCTACACAGTCCGTGTATACTTTAGAACTTCACATGGTTATGCGCACTATATTCGAAACTCCCTTGATGATGGCTGTCAATGTTACGTTCTTTCTCACAAGGAGGATAGGACTGCAATCCCGGAAATAAAGTTCGTTGGTTTTTAGTACACCTACAATGTTATAGAATATCCGGAAATATGTAAGCTGGTTTTGCCGCTTTTATATAGCATATCGAATGCTGCTTGGTTGTTAAGGGAACGACCCAGTAAATTTAATTCTGCAAAATAGCTATTGAATCCATTCGTTTATGAGGTCAGTACAGTTAATTAACCAGACTATTTAGTTACAGGATGACTCACGCCGCGTTATGAATAATACTTCTTGCCGCTACCCATCAGCGAAAAGCATCGTAACTAAATTTTCTGAAAAGGACTGAGCAGGGCACATAATATCGGACCATAATAAATGCATAGTTAATCGAAATTTCGTAGTCGCTTGAAACGGATCGAGAAGTCATACGGACATAGAGGTTTGGAAATTTCGTTGGTGTATCGGCTGGACGCTTCTGGAAAGTGAATCCATATCCCATCTAGCGATAGTCGCAAAAACGGGGACATTCTTCATGGTATAATTACAAGCACAGGACGATAGTTTATCTAGAGTGTTTTCGATCACAGCGGGGAAAGTTCATGTGTCAGCCCATATTGATGAGCAAGCCGTTAATGGTGACGATGAGGAGTGGGTTTTTGCTTTTCAACCAGATTCGCACATCGACACGTTTCAAACTGGCCGGATCAATATCACTCGCCCTGTACCCGCAAGTTTCACTCGTCCATCCGGTTCACGCAGATGTCAGCTTTGTTGCGATCTATCACTTCGGCAATCAACCAATAGGGCCTTACTCCCATGCCCCTCCTACTGGTGACCTGTGTCGATGCACACACAGCTACGGCTCAGTCCCTTACTACCGCTCGACGTTCAAACTCCTTCGTAGGTGGTTTACACCCCGAGAGAAAAGGGGATTGATTTTATGCATTTTCGCTATATCACTGTTTATACCAGGGATAGGACCTTGTTTAAAATGATTTATAAAACACTGGTACATAAAACGTAAGTGCGAGAATATTCTAAGTAGTGATGCCCTAGAAGCGGGGTCCAACTAAATAACGTCATCGAAAAATTTCATGGCATTTATCAATATAACTTGCTATATATTATAACATTATGTTCTCCACATTAATTAAAATAAAAAATAGTTTTAGTAATGGCATGTTGCACTTGAGTTAAACACCTCAGCATAGGTATCATGGGGCTATTTCAGCTGTTGTTAACGTCTTCCGTATTATTTCATTGGCTACACGAGTTGTTGCAGTTCGGCTCCATGACACGAGCGCTTTTATAGCGACCAACAAGTGTATTTTTGGCTACAAAAAGAAGGCAGTTGTGCGATAGATGACCAAACGAATTGCCGAGTTATGGAATTTCGGCCGTACATTCTGGATTCTTAGATATACTTATAGACTCCATTGGCTTAAGTAGGATGCAGATAGAACAATATATATATATATATATATACCACATAGTATTGCTTTGAACTTACTGTGGCATCGTTCTACCGCTAAGCGTCACCAATACTTACGTCCCCCCACGCTAATGCCAGATAACTATGACGCCGATCTATAATACATACAGCCAGACGACGTTGATCGGATGACCAGCTTCTCTGAGGGCGTCATTATTTATAGAATAAAACGAGAATTACTGTCCCCCTACATAATAGTGGGCTTTGAACAGAAAGATTAAATCTAGCGATAGCTTTTATAACCTATTGCAGTGGAGACCATGCCAACTCTGCCAACTTGCACTAGTCAGCTGTAAGGGTACAAGCATTGAGGTGGTGCGTTAAATAACGCCCGTTGGGAGTTGGCAACAATAGTGTAGAATGATGTAACTTGGCAGACTAATAGCTTAAGCTTCCTTAGGGTATGGTGCTTCCATGCACATAAATAAAGGACCACAATTGATCCTGAGTACACACAATATAGCACAATCAATGGATGGACGTTAAATTCAGAAGACCAGTCAACAGTATGGAAAAATTAAAAGGGTTAGCAAATAGCGACGGAATATACATTTTGGTATTGCATTGCTATCCGAGCTGAACGATTATTTTCAGACGTTTTGCTTCCAGACTGGGCAACATCGTCAGTGTGGCTTTAAGGTCCTGTTTCGCAGAGCCTTGTAAGCGACTTAAAGATCTATATGCTTATTGATCGAGTTCTGTTTAGACACCAGGCCTCAATAAACTCAGCTTTTTGCCGGCTTGCGGTCCTTCCGAGTATTGCGGCGTGCGTTAGATAGAACTGGTGGCCTTCGGCATCCATTTGCACGGACATAAAAGAATTCTGATAATGGCGGCAGAATGTTAGGCTATGTTCATGTAGCTGTGTGAAAAGCTTCCTTCCTCTTTGACCTATGTAGTATTGGTTACAGTCTCGGCAACAGATCTTGTAGATTACACCAGATGCCTCCAACTGGCTGAGTTTATTTTTCAAATTGAAAGTTTATTTCCCATTTTTCTGTTGGTTGGTGGGCAATGTTGACTCCCAAGGGCAAACGAAGTCCCGCTGCCATTTCAGAGAATCCGTTGACGTAAGTCAACTCGGCTAGTTTTTCAGCCGTTGCATTCATTGTGGTGTGTTGTTTGGCCTCATTTGGGGCCAACCAGAGCAGAATGAAGCATTTTCGGTGAGAATTCCGTTTGAACAGGCTAAAGTGATGGTTTTCCTCCGCTTGCCTCAGCTGCTGCTTGCTACAATGCGTCCGTGCCCGTTTTTAAAGCGTTAGTACGTAGTTGCATTTGTGGACTGTCGGATGATTACCGTTATAGTTGAGGATCTGGTCTGGATGTGTTAATTTTCGATAGACCGTGGTTTCGAGTGCTCCCGAACCAGTCCTACTTATAAGAACGTCTAAAAACCCATTGTTTTCCTCTTCCCTCGTGAATTGGATGCCGTCAAACACACTGTTCTTTACCCCATGTGTCCCTTCTATTTTGGAGCATTTGAGGATGACGAACGTGTGGTCTATGTAGAGCAACCAATGTTTCGGTTTCGCAACTGGGGGTGATATCCGTTCTATCGCCTGCATTACCGATTCGGCTACCTGTCCAAAAACCGGCGATCCCATTGTGTGCCTCTAATCTGCTGGTAGATTTGGCCGTTTAAGGTGGAATGTGGTGTGAGACAGATCCCAAGCAACTCCATCATTTATCTGACATCAAGTTCACTACTTGTATCGGAAGCTGCGTGTTTCTCCAGTAGAACAGCCATTGTTTGATTCGCCAAGTTGATGTTGATAGATGTGAACAGCACCGTCACATCAAAGGAGACCGTTTTTCCATATTGTTTAATGTTTTTGCTTTCAAGTTTTGCTAGGAATTTTTCTGCGGAGTTGATCGAGTGTACTTATCCTGCAATCAGATGCCTTAGCATTCTCCAGAGCCGTTCTGCTAGTCTGTAGTTTGGTGCTCCAAGTAGCGACATGATGAGACGGAGAGGCACTCCGCTTTTGCGTACTTTTGGTAGACAGTAGAGTCTCGGTACTTTCGAATCTTGCGGTTTCATCACTTTCTGTTCCAAGTTTGTGATTCGCCCCATTTGTTCTCATTTTAACAGAGTGCGCTGGATTGTGATTTCCAAAATGTTTGTCACATCTTTCTTTATCGGTTGATATGTGTTGGTTTCGCTTAGCAGATATTGTGCGTTTTTCATGTAAACGGGTTCGTACATTAGGAAGGTTAGGCGTCCTTTGTCGGCTGGCAGCATAACCATGCTCTTGTCTTTTTTGAGATTCAGCAGAGGGTTTTGTTCCGTGTTGCTGAATATTTTGTTTTTAACTTTATGACTGAGAGCCGGAATGATCCTGTGTCTGTTCTATTTTTGTGCCTCAGTTGCTATGTTATACGTCTTTAGCGTTGATTCCAGTGCAGCGCCATTTGCGTCAAAATTGCTCACCAACCAACCAAACCATGCTAGCCATATTTAGAAGCCGGTTGGATGACGCACTCCGCCACGTATATTTTGTCACTTGACGCTACACCCCATCCTACTCCTTGGATTTACCTTGGAATAACTTTTTTCATCTATGGAAACTATGGAAACGGTCGGGGTGCAGGGCTACTGAAACAAAGACGATAAGTCCATCCTTTTGAAGGTAAAACTACCAACTGTTTGTTTCATTAACGTTTTTCGATAACCCTCCAGACTACCTAACAGGGCTTGTAAAGCAGCGCTTCTTAACCCGTATACACCATAGTTCATTGTTTGTTACACTGACGTACAGGAGCTTAAACTATCACCTTCATTCTGAAGTTTGGAACACTTCGTGTCAATTCCTGCTAACGGGCTGGTTTATGATGTGCAACTATGTCATTGCAATTGGAGGCGTTCAGCATCAAGCAGCGGTAGGCTGACCATAGCAAATGTTCGCCCAACAACGTTGTAGCTTGGTTGAGTAATCCCAGGTGTGTTGTTTTGCACCGATGATAACGTCATCAACATATTCCGTAAAAATAGTTTCTTCCAGGACAGGTATAGAACTAAGCGGATTAAAGAACAAGAATAGTGACAAAATAGTTCCTTGAAGGACATCGGAAGTTGTGGTAAGTGATGGGAAGGTTTTGTCACCAAAGCTCGTGACCTGAGTACGTCTGACGAATTAATAATTTAGCACGAAAACTAGGAAGAGATCAATACCAGACGTCTATAGACCTTGTAACAGTAACTTACATTTAACACAGCCAATAGAGTTGCTGTATTCGCGGAAGCAGACCCGTGTGGATTTGCTCTTACAGCCTAGCGAGGAGAAAACTGAATTTACTAGACGAGCCACTGTGTCTTGCATGGATCATGAGATTCTATACGCAAACTAAGTCATCCAAATTGAGTAGGAATGCATTATTTCAGGAATACATTTCTAAAACTTTAACTCACCGAAAGACCAGCAGTAAGCCGAGCTTTATTCGTCAATTTCCTGGGTAATGACTTTATGATAACATTCTTCCAAACATCCGCTATTTTGCCTTGCTTTAGGCACATTGGCTGTGTACAGGAAACTGCACACTGCTTGAGGACGATAAGAGACAATCACTCAGGTTCGCACAACTTGTTAGAGTGCAGCTGGGTTAGTCTTTTGTGCATTGATGCAAAGTCGACGGGATGCAATGAGTTCGTAAACCTCTGAAACGGTGCAATATTGATTCAAAGATGGTGCAGCAGAATTTGCGATTAATTCTTCTACGTCCACGTCAGGATTTGTGCTTTGGCGGTTGACTTCACCGAGCTGTTTCATTGTCCACCAACTGTCAAGGCAGAATTCATTGAACATAGACAAAAAAATTCCTAATATTCAGGGGTAAATATTTGTTCATTATTTGTAATATGTTGCATGGCATGAGCTATTCGTAGGGGAGAATCTCAAGGTCGCTGCAAGATTATTGTAAATACGAGCATTTATTAAAAATTTTATGCGCGATTATGTGTCACCTAAGTTATGCATCTAGTCTAGTTAGACTACTTACGCAAGCACAAGACTGCAAAACCTTGACATCGTTGAATAATCAATTCTGGTCCCTGAATCCATAACAACTGTCTAAAACCTGAACACAGCATACTTTTCTAGACTATGTCACTACCATTTTCCGATTTGCAGTTGCCTATGGCTTTGTACTTGTTTAACTCGATAGGGGCTCTTAGAAGTCTAATCAAGCCGCATTGATTTGAATGACATTTTCCTCGTTGGTAAGAACAACTAAACGACGGTGAATTGAAGCATTCAAAGGGATCATTTCAGTGTGGCTAAATAATGCGTTCGTGTTAGCGAGGTTCTGAATTGGCTTTCTGTATCTAGCTGACTTCCACTGTATTTAGGATAACAGAATTTGGATCCGAATGACAATACTTCAAGCAGTTTTGGAGATAGGACTAACCTTGAATAGTTATGGACGTAATTTTCATATGTGTTGGGAACGTAGTCTGTGGTTTCATGAGGCCAAATGAACGCGCTGAAGCACCACGTTTTTTTGCACACTTCTGTGGATATTCTGCTTAACACAAAACACATCAATTTTAGCAGTTAGGGATGTGCATAATGAAACAGACGACGAAGAGGAACAAGATTCTACAGACGTGCTAAAAACATATACATTCACATACGCACAGGGTGCTTTTGATATTTTGCGCTCCTACGCAACACATAGCGGACACACTGACATGCTTGAAACTATCACGAACGTGAGGTAAAAACTAAATTCATCTTTCATTTCAACTGCTAAGCAACAGACCACTATACTTGATTATATTCCGCTGGTGGAAAATTAATATGATAATGGGAAGTTGTGTGTACGAATTTTCCAAAGCTCGTTGATTTTGATGACCTGTGGATCAGGTTTTAAAAATGGTGACTAGTTAACTGCCAATTTGTTGCATTCTTATTACCCATATATCCCATATTATACACTATAATAGCTGTTGCCTTAATTAGAAGCTACAACTGATTGTAGAAGCCGTTGTTTTACAAATATAATTCGCGCTTTCCAAGATTAACCCACATGTGGAGTCGATTATGAGAAGTGTAGCCAGTGCATGAAACTGTTCATGGCGACCAACTGTCCAAGGCGAGTACGTTTGTCGGTCACTTGAGTGGTAGTCTTGCACAGGATTGTTTATATATATATATATATATATGTATATATATATGGCGGGAGAGCCTATGGTGCGCTGAGGCTGGTGGTGGCTAGATCCTGACAGATGGTCTACCCACTGCTGCTACTGTTGCGCCATAGTCTCATGTCCTGGACGCCTCCACGTGGCGACCGCTGGGTTGGAGTTGGGTTTCGCCCTTCTCCCTGCTAAGATCCAGGACACCAATCCGCATGAGTCGGCTAACTGACCATGTGCTAGACCCGCTGCCTTTCGGGTGTTCATTTAATCGAAGGCTTTGGCTGAGGACCCGAGTCGTTCTCCTGTCAGGATTGGGCGCCCTGGCAGTATCCTAGTCCATCCTCTCCGGAGGTTAGGAAGTGGTCGATGGCCCACTTCCCGTAAAACCTAGCCATGGGAGACAACAGGTTACGGGTTATATTCTCAATGCTCGATTGGCGTAGAGCACGAGTGCCACGCATTGTCTCTGACGGTGGGAGGACACCTCCGGGTGTTCAATGGTTTGCTACTGCCCGCCTCAAGCCAGGCAGCCCCTGGTCAAATTGGTGCAAACCCGCCAAAAACCCACCTGCGTCTGGCCGTGGTCGCAGGTGCGTATCCTACTACGGTCGCAAAACATATGATAATTGTTCCAGAACCTCAAAGGCTGCGTGTGACGGCCGTCAAGCAGATCCCAATCTGTCTCTGCAATCACATTCCCGAGCTGGATCTGCTCCCCACTGCCTTGTGGGTCAGGCTATTGAGCCAAAGGCTCCGGGCGGAGTCCCTCAAGCAAACCTCCAAACCACCCACTGCCTTGTGGGTCAGGCTATTGAGCCAAAGGCTCCGGGTGGAGTCCCTCAAGCAAACCTCCAAACCACCCACTGCCTTGTGGGTAAGGCTATTGAGCCAAAGGCTCCGGGTGGAGTCCCTCAAGCAAACCTCCGAAGCACAACGACCACCTCGCGTGCGATTGCCCACCAATGCAATCGTATGCCTGCGCGCAAAGCACTCAGCATCGGGTGCTGGAACGTGCGCACACTACTGGACCGGAACTCGAGCGAGCGCCCGGAGCGACGCACTGCACTGGTCGCAATGGAGCTGGCGCGCTACCACATCGATATTGCGGCGCTCAGTGAAACTCGGCTCGCTGAGCAAGGTAAGTTACATGAAGCAGGTGCTGGCTACACATTCTACTGGGTGGGGAACGCCGCCTCAGCACCACGTGAACATGGGGTCGGATTTGCAATATCCGATCGCCTGAATGGCCAGCTGGTGGGTGAACCAACGGGCATCAGCGCGCGACTGATGACTGTTCGCCTACGACTCGGAAGAGGTAAGTTTGCTACTTTTATAAGCACGTACGGTCCGACCATGTGTTATCCTGATGACACGCGTGATCAGTTCTACACTGAGCTATCCTCCGTGATACGGTCTGTGCCGAGGAGCGACCGACTATTTCTGCTGGGTGACTTCAACGCGCGCGTTGGGCGTGATGCATCAGCGTGGACAGATGTTATCGGTTCGCATGGCATTGGTTCAGCGAATGCGAACGGTGACAGGCTGCTCTCACTGTGTGCCACTCACGGCCTGACGATCACGAACACTCGGTTTGCACTGAGTGCGAGTGATATAGCAACTTGGACGCACCCACGGAGTGGTCACGCTCACCTGCTCGACTATGTCATCGTACGTCAGCGTGATATGCGTGAAGTGCGCATGACACGTGTACTGCGTGGAGCTGAGTGTGGCACTGATCACAAGTTGGTTCGGACCAAACTGTACATATATTTTCGTAAATCTATGTATTGCACTCCCGCCGTGAATCGGCGTAAATTTAACATTCTCTCCCTCGGTACTGTGGCGAAACGTACTGAGCTGGAGAAGGCGATGACTGCACGCCTGTGTAGTGATGTGGACTGTATAGCCACAGTGGGCGACCTGTGGCACCACATTCGCGACCAGGTGACAGCTGCTGCCGAGGAGACCATCGGGCGCGCAAACTGTAAGCGGCCTGATTGGTTTGATGACAACAATGTGACGATTGGGGCATTGGTGTCAGAGAAGAATGCAGCATTTGCTGCACATGTGGCAGACCCCAGTGACTTGGGGAAGAGTAGTCAGTTTCGCAAACTTCGACGGCGACTGACCCGAGAGCTCCGTCGCATTAAAAATGCATGGTGGACGGAGAAGGCGAAGCAGATGGAATGCTACGCCGAACGCCGTCAACACAAGGAATTCTTTGACTCCTTGAAGGCGGTGTATGGACCGAGATTGGAGCCGCTGAGGACACTGATCGATGGTAGTTCAGGCGCTACCTGCACCCAGACTGCAGACATAATGCAGGTCTGGCGGAAACACTTTGACTGTCTCTTGAACAACCGTTCAGAGATCGACTGGCCTACATTGAATGGCCTGAAGCAGCACGATGTGAAGGCGGATCTGGCGGATACGCCGAGACTGGATGAAACGCAGAGAGCACTTGCTCAGCTGCGAAACGGCAAGTGTGCCGGGGGTGACGGGATCCCACCTGAAGTATTGAAACACGGTGGACCCGCGTTGTTGACTGCGCTGCACCACTTGGTGCAACGCGTGTGGATTGAGGAGGAGGTGCCTCCTGAGCTGAAGGATGCCCTTGTGCTACCACTGTACAAGGGCAAAGGTAGCAAGCAATGTTGCACGAATTATCGTGGCATCAACTTGCTGAGTTGTGTGGGCAAGGTGATTGCCCGAATCCTACTCAATCGCCTCGTGAGTCAGGTTGTGGAACCAAACGTGGCGGAAGAGCAATGTGGATTCCGTTCGGGTCGCAGCACTATAGATATGGTATTTGCGGCTCGTCAGTTGCAAGAGAAGTGCAGAGAACGACACCAGCCATTGTACTCGCTTTTTGTTGATTTCACCAAGGCATTTGATACGGTGAACCGCGAGGCACTGTGGCTGGTGTTGGGTAAGTTTGGTTGCCCGCGTAAGTTTGTAAGTTTAATTGAATGTCTGCACAGTGGTATGCGAGCGAGGGTGCAGCTGAGTGGAGAGACCTCTGATGACTTTACAGTTGTCTCTGGTGTGAAGCAAGGCTGTGTCTTAGCTCCTGCCCTGTTTAATATCTATCTTCATGCAATGTTGTCTTGTGCTTTTGATGCGGCTTGTGCTTACGGTGTTCGTGTGGAGCACCGTATTGATGGTGGGTTGCTGAACATCCGTCGTTTCGGTGCGAGAACTCTAGTCTGTGAGACAACTATCCGTATGTTGCTGTTTGCTGACGACTGTGCGTTGTTTTCACACAGCGCGGATGAGTTGCAGCACATGACTAGTGCTCTGGCTTCGACAGCGGCCAAATTCGGGCTCACCATCAACACAAGCAAAACTGTCTGTCTCTTTCAGCCTTCACCGGAGGTGCAATCTTCAATATTGCCGCGAATCAGCATTGGTGCTGAAGTATTGGAAACCACCTCCCGCTTCTGCTACCTTGGGAGTGTGATGTCGACTGATCAGCAGCTACACGTTGAGTTGCGTAATCGCGTGTCGAAGGCGGCAGCGGCATTCGGGAAGCTTGAGTACCGAGTGTGGAACAACCATCAACTTAGCATTGGCACGAAGCTGATGGTGTACAAATCCATGGTACTGTCCGTTCTTCTATACGGCAGTGAAACGTGGACGATGTACCGTCGGGATGTGCGATATCTCGAGCGGTTCCATCAGCAGTGTCTGCGACGAATTTTGCGGATCGGCTGGGGCGCCAGAGTTGCAGACACGGAAGTGTTGCGCCGAAGTGGGATGTATGCAGTGGACGGCATACTTTTACTGCGACACCTGAGATGGCTCGGTCATGTGAGCCGTATGGATTCGACGCGAATACCGAAACAACTTTTATACGGTCAGCTGAGTATAGGGAAGCGGCACGTGGGGAAACCAAAGTTACGTTACCAGGACATGATTAAAGTGAGCCTCACACGTTCTAATCTTGATTGCAGATCATGGGAATCGAAGGCGGTTGATCGTGGTGCATGGCGCGATCTAATCACGAAGGCAGTTGCTGAAGTGCGGGAGAAAGCCCTCATGCATGCAGAGAAGAAGCGGCAGTTGCGGAAGCGGCAAGCACCAATGAATTGTACTCCATCGACATCGAGCGCATTGTGCTGTAGAACGTGCGGTCGCGAGTGCCTTAGTCAGGCAGGCCTAGTGAGCCATGAGAGAGGTCACTCGGGACCACTGCCGAAGCGACGACGGGTCCCGCAGTGAACATAGGCAGCACCGGCGCAGCGTTTGTAGGCACGCTGAATTCGATTTACTAACCGCATGCTTGCATGCTAAGTCTCTTTATTTCAGGTGGTGGGTTTTCGGTTCTCTCCTAATGCCTTTCTTTCTCATATAAATGTCTAGTGGGCCATGAGCTAGGTCCTTTGGGGCCACTACAGAAGCGACGACGGGTCCTGCAGAGAATTACGGCGAGCCGGCGCAGCGTTTGTAGGCACGCTGAATTCGATTTACTAACCGCGTGCTTGCATGCTAAGTCTCTTTATTTCAGGTGGTGGGTTTACAGTTTTTACCTTAATGCTTTTCTTTCTCATATAAATATCTCCCTGTACTCTATTCTATTAACTTGCACACATCGCTTCAGCCAATTGTATTCGATTTCCATAACATTTTTGTGTTCGTGGCATTCCGTGAACTATACTTCTTGACCTCGTGCACTTAGCTAGGATCTGTTTGTCAACAACTTATTACATATGCTATTTACTTAAGGTTTATATCATAGTTTCCTTATGCATTAATCGAGTTTTTTTCTTTTTCTTTCTCTCTCTCTCTCAAGTGTTTGGCTGTTGTTTGATATCCCCGGTGTGGCTGCGCTTGATGTGCATGTTGACAAGGTACCTGCCTGCCTATTACCCACTACCTCGTCCATACTGGCTCCAGGAGACAGTTGGCCGTTGCTGGAGGGGACAGGGTGCACGGTCTTTGTGGTCGTGCTAGGCTCGAAGAGTGTTTCATGCACTCAGGGTGGACCGGACTACGGTCCAGCCACCGCCTTTTGTGCGGTTGTTACACAAATACAGCGTGCTTGTGTTTGCCTGTGAAGGATTGTGGGGCGGTTCCGTTGCGAAAACATGGCTTCCATCCACATGCCTCCCGGTCTTATTCCTTCGGGTTTACACTGGATATGGGGTGTGTGGATGGAGCTGTCGGTGGTGCAGCGCAAGCCATCCGAGGTCGCTCTGTAGGCGCAAGCGTCCTATGGCTGGCCACAGTGACAGCAAATGCTAAAGCGGATGCCGCCAACTATACATACGGCGGGAGATACTGTGGTGCGCTGAGGCCTGCAGCGCTTATATACTAGGAGATCGTCGACCAGCTGCTGCTAATGTTGTACCGTGGGCTCATGTCCTGGACCTCTTCTCGTGGCGACCGCTGGGTGGCAGTTGGGTTACTCCCTTTTCATATCTAAGCGCCAGATACACCAATGCGCGTGAGTCAGTGAACTAACCATGTACTAGACCCAGTGCATTTCGAGTGAACATTTAAGCAAATGCCTTGACTGAGAACATGAATCGTTCTCCGGCCAGTATCCCAGTTCAAACCCCATCCCCTTCAGGTGTTAGGAAGTGGTTG
>OX104063.1:136029842-136233077 GCA_944474145.2 Dicrocoelium dendriticum
CAAGATTAACTTGGTTGTCTGAAGCTGACTGAAAATGTATCACAGAAAAATATCAGCAATTCTGTTTTCTGTGTGGGAAGTTTTGGAATTTCGATGCCTCACTGTTTCCGAAATTGTTTGGCGCATACGTACGGCAGCATCGGAAGACATTACCAAGCGTGCTAACTCTGGCGCAAGCACCGCCTCATCCGGCTCGATACCGCGCAACTCTAGGCGATGAACAAGCTATAGGACTATCCCATCCTCTTAACCTGTCTCTGTCTGAGAGGTATGAGGTGTTCAGTGGCCGTTTTCGGCGTCTACGGAGAGATCACACAGTGACATATCACATGCTTCAGAAGGTGCCTATACAGGTGGAAAATCGTTATTTCACTTGATGCAACTTGCAACCATATGTTAAATTTTACCCATGAAATATCTCTGATGGTCCATTGTTTGAGCTGGCCACACAAAATAGATGACTGGAATGTCAAGGCAAGCTTTCTCCCTCCGTGTCACACCCGTGGAACATTCTCCTGATAAATATAATAAACGCATACAAATTAACAATAATCAACAAAAGCTTTAACGACACTCTAACACATTTTAAATATGTTCTAAAAACCTTGATTATCAGATGATGGTTTGAGTGCAGAGCAAACAGTGAACGTTATCATAATCATCTTAAACTTCAGGCTGGAATACTAATCCATGTGGCTTTGTGAGCCTCTTGGTGAGGCATGTTGCTTGCACGTTCTTATGTCGATGCCATTTTATTATGTTGTATTTTTTACTATTTTGTCCTGTGGTAGTCATCAAGCACCGGCTTTTTTACACGATATTAATCATTGTTTCATTCTGCTTTTATGATAAATAGAAATGTAAACGTATCCCGCGTTGTATATCTTGGAGCAACTTCACAGCATATTCCAAGTATTTTTAAATATAATAAAACATATCCAGTTATTAAGTTGACCACGTGTTTACATTACCTGTGCATTTTCTAATGTCTGCAGTCACAATACATTTGAAATACTGCATGTCATGTATGTAGTGTCTAACTGCTACTATGTTCGGATGCCGAATTTTGTTCGTATACAACCGCAAGTCTACCAGATATCTAGGTGTGGCATTCATGATAATGAGCACTTACTTGTATTTCTATCGCAGTGAGTGTTTCAACAGATGATTACGTATACTACGCATTTGTTATCGCTTACTTTAAGTGTTTTACATACCCAGTTCCACGATTCTAAGTAATTACTGGGGTGCATGTGTTTCTAAGTGGTTAACGTAAACCGACCATGATTGTCGGATTTTCTGTGATTGATACATCACCATAACACAGTCCATCAGTCGGATGGTTATGGCTCGTTCGAATAAACATGTCTTATAATAACGAAATCACGGACTATAAAATAAACAAGTGTACCTTGAATTTGCTGTGGTAGAGTTACTGATGCCTTATCCTCTGAAACATTCTTCCCCGCTCAAACATCCTTTCTCTATGGTACCACCATGATTACCCAACTCTTTTTGTTCCAGTTCAAACATTTTGTGCTTTGGCTCTCAAGCTAGTTTAGGTGATACGATGTTAACTCAATTGCAATACCAGTTGCACCTTGAGTATGTGGCTAGCCACAACAAATAGCTCATACTTTTACCTAGCTTTTTTAATTCTGAACAAAGTTATTACGGCTTCTAAACTTCTCATACAATGTTATCGGTGCTCTGGATTCTTTCAATTTTAACCCAATGCACTACCTAGACAATGATGTATATAGTAGATTGCTACGCTGAAGGCTCATGTTATCTCACATTGCACTAATGTCCTGACAATATTGCAAATCTGATAAGGATGGTCACACACGTGAAAACCATTTCGTGTGGTTTATTGTTTGGTCCTTCCCATACTAAGCAAAAAGGAACCAGTTAAGATGTCATAACTGTTAGTGTAAATCACGGATTATCAATACCTACTACTCATCGTATCGTCCTCCCTGATTGGTCAGTGCCTGAATCCATGTCTTCTGTATAATTCAAAGTGCATTGATACGATAGTTTATTCTATGTGTGTCTAGAAGCCAAAAGCGTTGGCTATTTCAGATAGAATGGAAATTGTTGATAAGCTTGCGCTGGAAGATCATATCATCGTGATATTTTACATTTGATGTTTATAACTGTTTGTAGGTAGTATCGTAAGCTAGTACCTGTTTTGTTTTGTTGATTCCGCTGAACACGAATTTGCTGAAAGCTGCCAAGTGGTTTCAAGCTTATATGTGAATTATCTGGCTGAGATTCATTTCATCAAATGTGTTTATCCGCCATAGCTAATATTAAACGATGGAAAGGAGTGGAACGCTGAATATATGTGCGGGTAACTGTGCCATTGTAAGTGCCGTAGAAGGAAAAGAGCAAATCAAGCGTGCGAATTATGTCCGACTTTTACTAAAATTTCGTCAACTACAACCAACCTACTAGAGCCAAGTTGATTTGATGTTTCTAATTAGATTTCCTATGGCGAAAAGCAGACGGAGGTAGTAGGGATTCAATCTTTGAGGCGTTGCATGACGAGCGGAACAGTTTCAGCAAATATATGAAATTGAGGGGGCCGGAACAATGGAACAATGGTTTATTGTGGGTAAAAAAGCGTTGCCTAACAAGTCCCGTGGGATGGAAATTATTGCGAAAATCAATTGCATGATAAAGTGAAAAGCGTTGTGGTGGACTCACCATAGACTTATGTGGAATAGCGGAGATGTTCGCGTATTAAACATATAAATCCATAAATCCATTGGTTAGGCGTTTGCAAGACACCGTTTGATTGCGTTTTGTAGCCCCTGGCTAACAAGTCATAAAATGAAATGTAAGTGAGACAGTGCATCGTCAAAACTTTTTTAAATATTCGCAGATTGGGAGCAGAGACGACATAATTAAGGGAGGGCCGTTCCAAGGCTGGCACACGCGGAGAGTAAAAGAAATTTTTACGGCATTCAAGCCGGCTATACTGAATTGTCAGTTTTCCAGAGGGTGACCTCTTAGTTTAGTGTTGTGGTTCAATTCCAGCAGCGGACGGCAAATGTGGTTTGCGTTCTTCAGAATCTGGGTAAACCATTATGAGATCCCCCACGCAAAAGCCGATATCGACTGCTGTACATTCTTAGAGATTTCAGTCTAAGCTGATAGGGCAGATGAAAGAGGCCCCTGACGTTCTTGGTTGCCCGTCGTTGAGGAGTCTCGAGAGCAACGAGATCCTGTTTCTGCCACGGCTGCCACACCTGAATAGCATATTCCACGTGAGGTCGCACGTAGGCGTTAAGCATTTGGGGAAAGATATGAGGGTTCAAACCGACCGAAGGCTCTGCGAAGAAGGCCGAAGCGTTGTTTTCCGGTTCTCGTCGGCTTCTCTGCTTGTTTTGAACACCCGAGATCTTCCTGCACCAATACACCCCAGGTCACGATCTGAGAAACGTTCGCCAAAATGTGGTCTCCAATTTTGTAAGCGCTCACCGGCTGTGACGCAGATGCATCACTTTGGCACTTAGCTATGTTCAACTGAAGCTTGTTACTCTTTGACCATTCGTAATGCGATCTAAGTCATGTTGGAGCAGATCCTGATCGGACTTGTTACCAATCGCCCGCCATATCTTGACATCATCGGCGAAAAGCAGAAATTTTGAGAAGATGACTCTTGCCAGGTCGTAGATAAACACCAGGAATAAAACGCGGTCCCAGCACTGAGCCTTGTGGGACACCACATTCCACCTCAATTGGTTAGAGAGTGATCCCCTAATCACGCACTTTGAAGCTTTCGTTGGGTAAAGGAAGTTGCTAATCCAACCAAGTACAGGATCACCGATTCCGTAACTCCTGTAGTCTTTGAAGTAGGATGCGGTGAGTCAAGGCGGTCGAAAGCTTTGGAGAAGTCCAGATAGATGAGTCGACTCCGACCCCATCATCGGCCACTTCCGTCCAACTACCTCGTGCAATTAGGCAGGTTGGTAGTGCATGACCGGAGTTGACGAAAGCCAGTTGTTCGAGTACAAAATGATTGCATTTTTTCTAAGGTAGTGCCCATTAAACGGGGTGTCAGCGACGACTGCATCCATTACCTTCGCGAGGTACAGGGAGGAGGAGTCACTGGACGAATAGGTTTTGCAGGATCGGAACGGCTACCCGCCTTTAAAATAGGGGTGATAATGCCTACACTTTCCACATAGTGGGGACATGTTGTTCATCTAAAGCACCTTTGAAAGAACTGTGACAGTGGTTCAGCGAGCTTGGTGGCCACAGCCTTCAGTGCCTTCGGGCGGATGTTGTCTGCTCCCGGAGAACTATGCTCACGCAGTGAGAGTAACTTCCTTAGCACAATTGATGGGTTGAAAATAACATTTGTAAACAAAGGTGTCGGTAATGTGCTTGATATTATGGGACAGGTAGATGTTGCGAGTTCGAAAATTGGGGCGTATTGAAGCCGCAGGGCATTAGCTGCTTCTTCGGCGCTTTGTACTTTACCGCCTGTCGTGAATAGTGGGGGGATTCCATGCTTCACTTTACGAAGCTTATTGACATGCCTATATAGCAGTTTGTTGTTTGCCATGAATTTTTTGGCTAGGCTCTGTTGATAAGTTACTTTGTCCTCACGGACAAAGAGAGAAGTTGCGTGCTAATCGCTCACTTGTGCACTCGTGGTTTTTTAACTGTGGTTCAGCGACATTTTGTCGCACACCTTTGGATCCATATTCATTCGTCGTGCTTTTACAAGCTCTACTTTGTGATACCAGTTTCCCGAGCATACCTCAGTGCATCCTACATTTACGCTGATTTCTAACTTCCGGGCCGTGTTTCGTCGATATCCAAGCGGCAAAAGTTGTCTACCTCCAATCATCGGAGACATTGTTTGGTCTCACTCGATAGACCATTTCAACGGCTTTCGAACGAACTGTCACTCGTTCAAATCCAACGTTGCTCGGTGCAGCTACAGGTCTCAAAGCAAATTCACCCGGCGCGATCCATACGCAAAACCACGAAAATTCTCAATCACATCTTCGTGTATTCTGCCCCAAGTTCAACCCGTCACATTCAACTGGCACGCCAGAGAGGACAGTATAAAAGTACACAACTGCAACGTGACCACTGTGACCTTACCGACAACGTCAATAACAGAACGACCTTTTACCATAGAAGGTGAGTAAATCAAATGGTTCGTAACATTTGCTCAACAAGCGTGATGCCCGGCGTCCCACAGACTAAAGACCTATGTGGATCATGTTCCAAACTTGTTAAGGGGGGCATTTTGTGCCGTAACTGTTGCAAGTTCTTCCATGCGAGATGCCTCAGAGTTCAACCTAGTCAGGCCAAGTTATTAAACAAACCAGACTCGCTATGGTTCTGTGTGGAATGCACATCGATCCCACTGATAAAAAGCATGCTCCTATTATCTCAGAAGTATGACCAGCTACTAGCGAAGTTTGAGGAAATGGTGACCACCAAAATCACTGGGGTTGGGGTAAGCATAGCAGACTGTGCAACCCAATCCTCTCCCGTAAGTACTTCTCCTAACCCGCGAAGAACTGTTAATAACACCGTAAGCAACACGACACCTAGAGTCCAGAACATCAACAGCTGTCCCAATACCATACGTAGCTCACATTTGACTAAAGCGGTTCCCAGTTCGATCGGAGTAACTACACGTAAGGCTGCTTCCAAACTCGCGACGGAGTGCGTAGAAAAAGAGCAAGCCGTTACGAGCGAAAGTTGGGTTACGGTTGCCTCCAAGAAGAGCCGTCATATAAAAGTAACATCACCCTCAACTGGATCGGAAACTGAGGATCGTAGCGGAGTTTTCCAGGTGCAAGCACCACCGGTTTCCTGCGGTAAATCTCCGATTACTTCAATCACTAAACGAGACATGTCGAAAGGTCTAAAGAAACAACTACCTGTACTGAGCGTACTGTGCTCCAATATCCCAGAATCAAAGTCGACATCGATAAGAGGCAGGCAATTGGATGACCTCAACCAGTGGGACATTATTAGTAACCTAATCGGTGTTGTACTTACACCTGTACACGTAATGCGTATTACACGACACCCCAACTCTAAACATTTCGGAGAGCCGAGACTTCTGCGTGTTGTGCTGAACTCCATCACTGAAGTAGAATCAGTACTACTGTCGGCAGGTAGTCTCAGAAATGAACACTGCTCCATCCGTATCTTTCCAGACAACTCATGGGGCGAGCGTTATCGAGTTAACCGCAACTTAGAGGACTACCGGAAGGAAACTTCAACCAGAACCATACTTCTTCACGGGGTTCCTGAAACCGAAGCATGTGATCAGCATGAAATAACAATCCATGATAAAGAACAGTGGTGTTATATTCGTGAAACACTCCGCTTGGATGATGTGGTAGCGAAATCCGTGTCACGACTGCGTACCTCACCGAACTACAGAGGAATTGGACCGAGAGTGTTGAAGGTGGTCCTTCAGTCAAAACATATGGTAGCACGGATGTTACAAAGCTGGCGCATGTTCCGTTGCAAGCTACCATCTGAGGTTCGGCTGAAGACAATCAGCGATATGCCTCCTAGAGATGATATGTCACTCAAAGAACCAAACGCGATGGGATCTATGAGAGAACAACGCACCAGTATTGTGCCGAATGAGACCATACAAACTGTAGAAGATGATAGTGACCAGACACCTTACACTGTACGTCGCAGATCAGATACGGGACTAACTACACGGATGATGAATAAAATGTTAAACCCTTCACCAAGCACACATCGAAAAAACGATTAGTCGCCGGCCATTCACTGGTCGGCGAAACTTCACATATGAGTTGCAGAACCTCCGAAAAATTGCTTAAATCTACGAAACTTTCATGTATGTACACTAACGCCCAAGGGCTCCTCAGTAAAATTACCGAACTTCGACTACGTCAGGTTGCGAATGTGTGGGACCTAATTTCTATTACCGAAACTTGGTTACACCAAGAGGTGACTGATGCTGAGGTTGAGATAGCCGGAATGTCACTCATCCGGAACGACCGCCCCAGCAGAGGAGGTGGGGTCCTACTCTACTACCGCAGCGATCTACAATGTACAACCGTTGACGATCTGGAAGCACACGTTACTGACTCACTCTGGTGCCGTCTCCGACTGAGACACAACGACACGTGTCTAGTAGCTGTCGTTTACCGCCCTCCAACGTCCACTCCGGAAATGGATTCCTGCTTGATCCGTGGCCTCAACAGAGTAACACGCACTAGGTATAGCCACATTCTCATCTCCGGGGACTTCAATCTACACAATCTGGAGGTTTCGGCATCGCCCAGTGAGCAGTTCAAAGCAGACTTGCAGGAACTGATCGCTAATATTCCTTTGTACAATCATGTCACCACGCCCACTAGATTCAGGGCAGCAAACAAACCGTCCATACTGGACCTTGTGCTCACGAATGAAGAGCTCATGGTTGACAAGTTATTGATGGATAGTCCATTAGGGCTCAGTGACCATGTAGTAATAACTTTTGACTATGTGTGTTATGCAGAGTATCCTTCTGAACACTCGGAACTAACTCATACAATCACACGCTACCACGTATTGAAAGAACTCGCCGACGCAACTGCTTGGGAATTCTCAAACAAAAGTCCCCTTGACAACGTTTGGGCAGAGTTCGTTAATAAACTCAGCGACGTCGTCAACAGAGCATCAGAGACCAAACCCCTTCGTCCCGAGAAAATGCCTTCAATTATAAGGAGTAGGACTCGAAAATGCCTGGCGATAAGGGATGCAGCATGGCATGCCTACAAGATTAACCCCGACTCAGAGAATTGGGAAAATTTCCTGACCCATCGCAACCATTGCTTACCGCTAGTGATAGTCACCTATTCACTAAGTCGAAAGCGATATCGCCTTTAAAAGGAACTGAGTGGTAAACATCCTTCTTTCTTGCAGTCGGTACTGCGTTACTTTGATTAGTAACAGCGGAATGCTTTTTGATAAACGTCGCGGGATACCCGTTGCTCCCCAGCTTCTTTTGAATAAACGCCAATTCCGCTTTTGGCGTTTCTGGATGGCAAGTTCATGCGGCTGGACAGTGCAAACAACGCACCAGGTTTCTCATTCACTTAATGGGTACAAACCAAACATTGCGTGTACCGACCAACTCAAGTTGTCTTACGGAAGATTCTACTCTCGAGTGAGCAATCGGTTCGACGTCGCAACAAAACATCCAAAAACGGAACTTCACCGTCTTTCTCCAGCTCGGAAGTGAATTTTACTGATGGATGTGCGTGGTTAACTGGTCCAGTAACTGAGCGTGATCGATGTGGTAATCACACACGATGAACGTGTCATTCATATCCTTCCAATACAGATGAAGGGAATTGATTAGGTGCCGGATAGGCACATGCTAGACTTTTGCGAGGACGAAACCGGCAAGTAGCGATCCTAATTGCGACCGCATTGCAACTCTTATTTGTCTATAGTACTTTCCGTCAAATAAGAACTGCTTGTTCAAGGTACAGCGTAAGATCAGTTCTTTCATTTTTGCACAAGGATTTCAGTGGTAATGTCGTTATCAGCAATGAGGTTACAAACAAAATTCCCAGTTTCAAGTAAAAGAACTATTGCGGAGAGATTCTACGTCAAAGAAAAGCGTCAATTTGTCTTTCACATTGTAATCTTCCAATTCTTCAACAAATTCAAATGAATCACTCACTGTATGGACTGATACTTCTTTGCGTAGCGGTACAAGCAATCCTACAGGCCATTTAGCAACTGAGTGCACGGAAGAGTCAGACATATTGATGATCGGACGCAGTGTCACGTTGGGCTTATGCACATTCGGTAATCCGTACAGACGAAGTGGATGCGATCCACACGGAATTAGCCTCTCGAACGTGCATGTACCAATATATTTACTGCGGTTCAGCTTCTTCAGTGATTTGATGAGTTTGGTTTCATCTTGTATCGTGCTATCCTTCTGTATCCGATCAAGTCTGAATTTTGTCGTAGCATGCAAAATGGCATGCATCTTCTCCTTGTAGTTGGACCTATCCTTCAGCACCTAACCAGATATATTATCAGGCCGTTAGCACAATGTCAAGATAAAATATGAATTCCTTTACAGCTTTTCGATACTCGATATACGTCATCTTCGACAATTGTGGCTTGTAGCTCAGGTACTGCTGAGAAAGTTGTAGCAAATTGCTTTTGAAAGTGTCTTTGGCGAGGGTATGCGTGGGAGTCAAAACAATGAGTTGTTGCATTAAACTTTCAAATTGCCTCTGTAAAGGAAGTTGTTCGCTGAGTGGTTGTGACGCACGAATGTTCGGCCCTAGTGTAGTGTTGTAATTAAGGCCGTCTATTTGATACGCCTTACCAGTCACTCAAACTTACATGACTACGGTGATCTAACACTTATCCAACTGGTTTTGACTACTGCCAAATAAGCAGAATCTCTCCTGTTATCGACAGGTCGGCTTCGGAATGGCTCGTGTTCCAATCTCCTACTTCCGGATATTCCGTAGAGCCAGCTTGGACGAAAATCGGAAGGAATCCGTAGCCAGGAGCATGGTTGAACACGGTTTCTCCGAGGTAGGAAGTCATGGTGAGTGTGAAGCGACTTTAACGACCGGGAACGATGGCTGTACATTTGCGAGACCCTCGCCCTGGAAAACATCATAGCGCAATCAATCTCGACGCTGCGCCGATCGCCAAACTACAAGGGATGTGGCCCGAGGATTGTGAAAGTGGTCCTTCAATCTTGACAAATGTCGACAAAGGTAGTGCAGAGATGGTATGCGAAACGTAGCAGCTTTCCTGCCGAGCTCAGATTTAAGGCAGCATCCGATACGCAAACACACGAGATCAGACGCTTAGCTAGACAAATTGCCTACAAGAGTTCGTATAACGTCAAGCAATCAGTCAACTAAACTGGCAAACGAACCTTATACACTAAATACAAAGTGAGAATAAAGTGGTATTGGTAGGATCGATGAAGCGGACACAGATGAATACGTCACCCCCCACACAAAATATGTTTAGTTGCATAGTTTACAGCAGTAGGCCAACATTTTATCCAAAACACTCATTTCATGACTCATTGCTAAAAGAAAAGAAGCTTTTCTGCATGTTACCAATCAACAATGTCTCCTTAACAAGCTTGCCGAACTGCGGCTACGTCAAGCGTAACATGTCTGAGGCCACCTATTCGTAAAGAGAATCCTGCTTGCATTCATAAATCACCGATTCCGAAGTCGCGATTAGTGGTATGTTTCGTCGCCGAAACGATCGGCCAGTGAAGGCCGGGGTGGTGATAACTTTATCTTACCACAACGACCTGCAGTGTGCGCCAGTTGCCGACCCTTAAACGCCGATCATAGACTCACTCTGGGGCAGTCTGCAACTGAGACCCAACAACACTTGCATTCTGACGGTTGTTTATCGTCCCCCAATATCCACCCCGGAGATGGATTCTTGCCTGGAATTATCCTTGAGGAGTGTCTTACGAGGACGATACAGCCATGTTCTCATCTCAGACGAAAACAATATTCATTATTGGGAGGTTCCGGCTTCCGCCAACGAGCAGATTAAGACCGACCTGTAAGAGTATATTGCAAGCATTCTGCTCTCAAGTCATATTGGTCCACCCAGCCGATTCACTTCCGAAGATAGACCATCTGTGCTTGATTTGTTGCTCACGAACGAGGAGCTCATGGTTGAGAAAACAAGGCTGTAGAGCCCCCTGGGGCGGAGAGACCACGTAACCATAACTGAAGAATTCGTGTGTATTTGCGGAGTATCCACAAAAAGATACTTACTTGTTTCGAACAATCAGCCACTACGATATACTGGCAGAACTTTTGGGCGACGCCTGCTGAGAATTTCCGGACGACTGTTCTATTGACTGCTGTGATAGATTTCACTAGCAAGTACAGTGATCTGTTTGCATCTGCATCGGTCAACAAGTCCCCTTCGTTCTGCAAACGCATCATCATTCATTCAGGGTAGAACCTGAAAACACATGACAGTAAGAGACTCCGCGTGGCAAGTGTATAAGGCGAACGATAGCTCTGATAACTGGAGTAACTATGTTGTGCATCATAATCACTGGAACACACTTGCGCATAAGGACAAATTAGTGCACCAGCAGTCTAGCGGATACGTTTTGTGCTAACAAAACACTTCTGTACAGAGCTGTGAACAGCCTCTGGAATGTAACACATGATGTTCCCCCTTTGACATCAGCGAATCGATGTTGTCAAACCGCAAAGAATGCGGCCAACGTTTTAAGACTATATTATGTTCCAGTTTTCTTACCTGCTATCAGCAATCGGAACATACCTGTCCCATTCTCCCAGATGTCAGTATTTACACACGTCACGTTTAATTCAGCAAACGTGTTGAGAAAGCTGCTGTGGCTGTGTACCAACACTTTCCCGGGAGTTAAAAACATTCCTCCGAAAGCGCTACAGGTGGAAGTTACTAGGATTGCTGAAATATTAGGGAGACTTTCCAAAATGCCTGGACGAACAACAGGTCCTTAACATGAGGTAGCATAGCATCATTACCACAATTTTCAAACTTGGTTTTCCTTCAGAGGGAGCCAGCTATCATCCAGTGATTCTCCTCTCGGTACCCTCAAAAGTGACGGAATCGATCTTAGCTGAGGCAGTAACAAGCTTCTGGGAAATGTCTAACATCATCGCACCGGAGCGTAACGGATTTCGTCAGCATCAGTCATATACTACCAAGCAACTACTTGCCGTGGCAGTTGGACGGAGGAAGCCCACAGTTGGACTGGAATTGATGTCCTCTATCTAGATATTTCCAAAGCATTCGACCGCACAGATCACCGCTTCCTTCTCCAGAAGCTGCAAGCATACAGAATTGGAAACCCTGTCCATTGATGAATCTTAAACTTAATCTTGCAGCGGCACCTGCAGGTTCGAGTATAAGGTTCATTTTCTGATCCCATTGGTATGGACTGCAGTGTTCCACGACAGTCGACGTTAGGGCCGCAGTTATTCTCGTTCTTCATGAACAATCTCGCGAGTGTCAGCAAATCACCATCCTTGATGTTTGTTGATGATAGAAAGATATGGTGCGCAATCGACTGTAAGGAATTTCGCGATGTGTTGCAACGAGACATAGACTACGCTTCAGAATAGTCAAAGGTAAATTTACTTCCTTTCATCAAGGACAACCGCAAATCTGTGCATGTCCGCCGCAAGCCCACGTACACAAATAAGCTTGGGGACAATTTGCTAAATACCACATCTTAAGAGCGAGACTGTGGGGTGGAGATCCAAGAGGAAATCGGTTGTTCGGCGCAGTTCTTGAAGGTGTCTAAATTCGCAAAACCAACAGTATGGCCATGAGTCTTCTCTTCGGACATTAGTAACGGTGTGCTATATCGTTAGTCAACATCTAAGTTGTTGAGTATTATATTCAGCATCGTATGACTGGATAACTAACGATTTAAATTCCTCATCTGTGAGCATATTAGCCAGAAGTCCTCAATACCCACCCTGAGTGCCTGTGGTGAATCCTTGCTCTAAGAGTACGGTAATATAATATTTACCAGAGGCTTAGTCAATAATTTTCTTTGATTAAAATTACCGCGAGGTATTTGTAAGGAGCGAATATAATTCAGTTGCTTTCCCTGGTCGCCTTAGTTTATCCGCAAAGTTACACTTCACGTTGGAAAGGAGTGTCTGGTCAACAAACTAATGCACACTATCCGCGACACCAGGCAAACATCAAGCTTACAAAGCTGGCGGATCGGAATGAGGCACACTTACGTGCCCATGCTGGTCTCAGGCAGTCCACAGGTAGAGCAGACAATGCTGACCGTTGAGAGCTATCTTGCGACTCGGTTTTTCATGGGAACCAACGAGGGTTATTGCTTGCTAAGACTAATGATAGAATTGTTCTACGGCTATGCATGCACTGTTGGAGAGAATCAAGGCATCTCAATTGCAGGACCGGATTATTTGACGGAACGGTTTCAAGTTAATACTTCGACTGGTGCAGTAAGAAGGAGGTACTTATTTGGTGGCCATTTTAACAGTGAAGGTTAAGAATATCATGTTACCGTCGCTACCACCGATATTCTCTGAAAGGTTTATCGGTACGTTGGTCACACACAATGTAAAATCACCTCCAATGGGTTCATCAACTTAGTTAGTATAGTAACTCATTATGTCCAACCAACACTGACTAAATAAATGTTGACACTGTGTAGACACAAGGAGAACTGGAAATACCAGTGTATGTGCGGTATGTTTAAATCATCTACCGTTATGATTTGTTTGTGCATGTGGTCCGATTCGAAATCGAAAGCTGATGTGAAACGGACAAGCATTCATGATTGAAGAATTTGACGGGATGCGGGTAGAAGCAAGTAAACCGAGGCTCCTGAGACGGAGAACCAGAGGAAATCATTGACAATTGTCAGCGTTGGATGTTCAAACCGTTCAACTGTACACAAATGATGGCGTTGCTTGACGCATCCTCTACATTTTTTACAGCGATGTTAAATGGGATGATTGGATTACAGTCTAATATATCAGCGGGTTACAACGTTCCGGTAACCAGGACTGCTTACAGATCATTTCAATGTTCAAGCATGCATTAGAAACACTGTTGGTTGACAATCAATTTGGCCTCAACCAAATGTAATGAGAACATACCATAAATGATGGAATCAGCTTTCGCGTCACTGTTCTGTGAGTCATTGAATTCGCGGATTATTTTAGGGTTAAATATGTGTGGGAGAACTGGAAACGAATATATCACTAAAAGCTTTGCGGAGTTGGGGGTAGTGTGCCGTCCGCCATCGCCAATATACCTTGTGAAAGGAGAGGGTAGATGTATCAGGGCTACATTGCGGTTACCTGGCGCTGGTCATGTGAGGAAATTTCAGAAATAACGGGTGCATATATTTGGCACCTGCTGGGTATGTAGTGGATTTAAATGCCCGCGGTTCATCCCATATATATATATATATATATGACTATATTTATATTTATATCTGTATACACATATATATATCAGCACTATAGCCATCTACATGACATTTGAAACCGAAGACATAAACTGTGCTCCAATAAGCTTGCTGATCATATACCCCACGTGCCTGCTCATTTTCTTTACATTCCGGATGGGATGAAGCGATGAGAGATACAGTCGACTTCTTACCATCACATGGTTAGCACCGCAGTTCTAGCGCACTCCTTCAGTTCATGGACGCTGTGACTGCGACAGAATTCTTAAAAGTCGGGACAGATTACAAACAGTACTACGGTCCAAGCACTGCGCTTCGTGTTCGATCAAAGGCACGTGCAAAATGCACATTGACGGAGCCGAGCCTAGTTTTCCCTTAATGGAATACAAAGAGCAACGTAAGCATTGGACACAGCTACTCCAGGCCGGTGATGCACCCCAGTCTGCAAGTCACAAGCGTCTCATAAAATGGAATCCATTGAATGATCCTGAATGCAAATGGAACCGCTCTATTACATTCAGTGACTTCACTGATAGGCTCAAGGATTCATCAATCGCATCCCTAGACACACGAAACCTAACACTTTGCTACAAAACTGCCGCTTTGATAAATGTCACATTATCACCGAAAGCAGCACTGCAGAGTCAATAAACAGGACGGCGCACGAAGTTCACTCTGGTAATTCAGGGAAATAGGGAAAAATGCTAAATGCTATTCCTTCATTTACCGACATCCTTGCAGCTTGTTGTGAATAAATCACAGTGATATCCACATATGCTAACTCTGAAATGCACAACTATTACAGACAGCCAAGCAAGCAGTCATTTTGAACGCATTGACATACCTTGCTACCGACGTGTAAGCTGGGCGGAAACACGTTGTCATCAGAAAGCAGCGAGATCCTGAATGCTTGAAATGAATTTACAGTGTTGCAACAGCACGATACGCAGGTAGCGCCCATAGTGAAGCACAAATGTCTGTCATGTCCAGGGTGGATTTAAACAGCAACTTCTTAACTTGGTGCCAAACCACATGCTTAGTAGCGTACTAAGTTATCGACTGACAGAGGCGATATCTGAATCTCCTGCTATTTTAGTCTCCTTTGAATGGCAGCGTTATAAACACTTTTTACTTAGGGATGCCGGACACTCGTTCGTTCCCGGTTTTCGCGTTCCCGTTTGAGTGCTTTGTTAGGAGCGTCTCCGGACGTTCATTTTTGTGTACTGTAGTGGTGACGCGTTGCAACTCACATGTAGTCGCTTCCTCTGAGCATAGCTGGCTAGCTATCGCAAAGATGGTACGAACCGGAGCTCGATTGTAATTCACATGACACAAAATGTTAAACGTAGGGTAGTGTAGCATTCAGGTTTCTTTTAGTCGAACATCTAAAATTGGAAGACGTTGTATGCTTCGTTCTCAACTGTAAATTCGATTTCGGGGTAACAGCTGCTTAGCACTAACAGTGCTTGTTCTGCTTTCTCGGCAGTGTGTACAACGACGAAGTATCATTCATGTAGCGGCGATATGAACCCACGTGGTGTATATTACATAATAATGATCTCTGCGTGGAACCTATCCAATCCGCTAAGCATATGTAAATGTCTGACAAAAGTAGCGAAATGGCTGAATTCAGCTTATCCTGCTGAAATGTTGTTTTTAGTTTGCTCTTTTGACACTGACAGTGGTTCGTTATGTAGTTAGGCCTACCGTGCTCGAAATACTAGCAGCCTTCTTCAAGACCGGCAATCACTCTCTTCGCTTTCAACGGACCGACGAGATAGGTAATAGGAGAGGTAGACACTGAATGACAAACAGAATGCATTTCGTAATGTCGAAGATGCGCAAGGTGAAACAAGCGTGATCTCGGAACGATTTGACACAGAACAGATGCATGGCAAACAGCGCTACAGAATATCCAGAAACAGAACCTCAGATAACCAAAGTGCATTATGTAGTAGTAAGCGGGGAAAATCAACATTCCATGGTATTTAAACTAACTAAGGATACCGGGATTCATCTATCTTAGGATCTTGTACCATGCGTTTTGTTTGGTAAGGGGACTCTTCATTGTCTCAAAATTATAAACATTTGCGCATGGTTGTGGTTGAACTTATGATTGTGCAATCACGGCTGACTTTGTATGCGCAGTCTCCGAAGTTGTGGTAGAACAACCGTACTAGTTATGTGTCTGCCAGTTTCGTGGACGAGTGAAATCGTTGTGTCCGGATCAGGACTACTTCGGTGAGACTCCGCCTAGTACACTATGATTCCTAATTTAGTCTGGATCGCATAGTAGGGTAACTGTGTGACACAAATTTTGGACGAAATCAGCGGACAACGTAAACAGGCAGTCACGGACGAAAGCTTGAATTATGCATTTGTCTAAACCAGGCTTGACTATGTTCCTCAAGTAGGTCAGCATGGTACAAAAGTGTCCACTAACGCACGTGATATGCTACAGACGGGTTGTTACTGTCCCGGGAGCTTTAGCACCAGACACTCAAAGTCCTCGGGCAACGGCAGCATGTACGTGAAGAGCTTGTTTGGAACTAAGGTCAGATGCTTACCGAGTCTGATCTGCGGCAATTGGCTGCATCTTTAGCGGAGTGCCCTTGCAACATTTGATGACTATCTGAGTTCTAGGATGGTCTATGTGTTACTGAGTACGTCTTCGTACCCAATACGTCAACTGACTCAGGAGATTTCGTCGTGCAACTGATGTGTGTGAATTCAGTGCCTATTTCATTTCTACTTTCTGTACCCTGTTGCATCTCAATTCCAGCATGACGGATCTTGCCTACAGTTCTTTCTCTTCTACCATTACGGAGGCTTGTTAGCTACGCGCTGTTAGTGCGATGCACTAAGAATACCGCATAAATTTACTATAATTGATAGGTAGCCCATGGGTGATCAAAAGCTGATGCCCTTAAACATGATGTCAAATACCGCAATGTGTAAAGCCGATGGTTCCCTTACGTCCAACTGTCCGTATCGCATAAATGGCTGGGAAATATTCGCACCACTGCTGAGATGGCGTTAAGTGATGTGTGCCTGTTTGTCATCCATCGCAATGAGGCTAGACCTTACGGTTGTGCGATGGTTTGTGTGCGTCAGCGATCCACTGAGCTACGCTGGATGGTGCTTTTGCACATTCAGAGGCTCTCATACCAGTATGGTCAATGGTTAGAGGCCAGACAAACTCACCCTCCTGGTCCTACAGGTTGGGGATTGGAATGAGGATGGCACCTTATTCCTTAAAACAGACTCCTTGTAACCCAACACCAAACCAGCTGCCTTGCGGTAGGTATTTGAACCAAAGGCTTTGCTTGAGAACCCTAATCGTTCTCCTGTCTAAGCCTGGGCAGCCTGACAGTATCCTGCTCATGCAATATAATGAATCTTTCCTCAAACAATTTCTTGATACTCTGGCCACCGCAGAGGATAATCGACGGTGCCCTATCTGCTGCATCGAGCAGGGTGGATAGGGGTTTGGATGCTACTGCTCAAGTCTTCCCGTCTTCTTGTTCCCCTCTTAGGCATGTTCACTTTTAACGTCTCGTTCCAACTTCACTTTTATCCCCCAGTTTTCGACCCCCCGATTCTTGTCCCTCCCTAACATGCTTTGCTAGGCATTTATCTTCTAATTTCAACTCCCGTGTGAACGCAGAGCTTCACTCCTCTCCTGTCGACAAGCCCACATCCAAGCAAGCGGTCTGTTCCATTTCATCGGCTTCCGTTTGGAGCCCTCGATCCTCCTTCAGATTGGCATGCCTCAATGTACGCACATTACTACAGATCGGTCAACAGGCAACACTTGCCCGAACATTGGAGACCCTATCGATCGATATCTGCTGCTTATCGGAGACCCGCCTGCAAGACTCGAGCTCTGTGCTCACTCTGCGATCCACTTCCGGTGACGCAAGCAGTGTTTTCTCATTGCACCTAGCCGATGACGATGCAGCTTCGAGCACCGGCCAAGCTGTTGTAGGCATCGCCCTGAGTTCCCGGGCTGAAGCTGCTCTGGTTGATTGGATCCCAATCAGTAGCCGCATGTATGCGGTCCAATTGGCTTGCTCGTTGAAAGCTTCAAAGTCGCGCGGGACTAATAGGTGTTTATTTATCATCACTGCCTACGCACCCACAAACTGTAGCGATGATTCGGTAAAGAACGACTTTTACCGCCAAATAACCCAGCTTCTTCGCCATAGAAGAAGCACGGACACTGTTGTGCTGGCCGGGGATCCGAAGGCGCAAGTTGGAAAGTTGTCCACTGATGAACGGCATTTGGGCGGTCAGCACGGTGCAGGCTCGCGTAATGATAAAGGTGAGCGGTTACTTCATTTATGTGAAGATGCTCGCTTATTTCTAGCGAGCACTAAGTTCCGACACAGCACCCGCTGGAGGTTGATTTGGCGTCCACCAGCCTCAAACTAGCCTTGGACGCAGATCGATCACATTGCTATCGGTTACCGCTGAAGAGGGTGCGTCCAGAACTGTCGCTCGATTTGGAGCACATGTGTGGACACTGATCATGCACTTGTATGTGCTGACATGTGGATGCGTGTTGACGGACGCCCAAGACGACGTTGTGAGCGCATTGACACTAGCCAACTGGCGAAGCCAGCTGTTCTCAATGTGTATCGAAGTACGCTGATACGCGAGTTGAGTAATCGCTCACTGGAGACAATTGATGGTCAATGGTCGCATGTTCACCAGAACTTACTAGCATCAGGCAACTTCTCATGTGGTATGTAAAATAGCCAACACGGATATTGGGTTTCTTCGCAGTCTGTGGAAGTTATCGATGCTCGCCGGCAGATCCCGGCTGGAAGCGAACACAATGAAACTCGCAAAGAGCTCCGGGCAACACTTCGTGCTAGCCTGCAGACAGACCGCGAATCTTGCTGGTTTCAAAGTGCGTCAGAGATGGAAGTGGCCGCTGTCCTTGGCAACCATCGTTAGTTATTCCGTCTGATAGGGGAAACTGGAACAGGAGACCTGGTGTTAGTGAAACTATACGTGACGAGAGTGGACAACCTATCCACAACTTGCCAAAACGCTTGGAGCGTTGCACTGAGAATTTTGAGAAGCAATTTAATCGACTAGAATTGTTTGATTCGTCGCCGGCCACTGATCGCCCTGATCCGTGGGCTATACGTTTGGATCCACAATCTTGCTCAGAAGTCGAACGTGAGATCGGACTGTTGAAGTTGAACAAAGCCGCGGGATCAGATGTTCTTCCTCCAGCCCTCTTCAAATTCGGAGACTCTGCTCTTGTTGATGATTTACATGGGTTACTATTGAAACTGTGGAAGCAGGAAACTGTCCCAACCGACTGGAGCCGCTCCGTTATTGTTCCCATCTTCAAAGGCGGCTCGCGCTCGGAATGCGGCAACCAAGGAGGAATCAGTCTGATCTCAATCGACTCCAGATTACTCGCCTCCGTAACCCCTTACAGACTGACTGGTGCTCGTGAAAGCTAGATTCTTGAGGAGCAAGCCGCGTTTCGTCGGGGTCGTGGCTGCGTCCACCACATCTTCATCCTGCGTCAGCTGTCTGCGCACCGTCACGCATATTTGCGACCCACCGTGGTCGTGTTCCTCGACATCAAAGGTGCATTCGATTCGGTTGATCGATGTGCCATTTGGATTTGTCTACTCAGGAAAGGTGTGCCCGAGAAATATGTAAATATTATCCGAGCATTGTACGCGCGTAGCACGGACAGAGTGAGGGCTTACGGCAAGCTGTCGCCACCCTTTACTATCTCCAGCGGTGTGAGACAAGGATGCCCGCTGTCACCTTTCCTTTTCAACTTCGCTATTGACGAAGTCATGTAGATTGCATTTACAGGGACATGAGTTGGAAGGTCTGGAGCTGCTCCCAGGAGAAGGATTTCTCGAAGTGGAGTATCCAGACGACATCGCCCTCATCTGTGACAGCTCCCAGACGTACCATGCCGCGCTGGACAGATTAGCACTGGCTGTCAGCCGCTTCGGAATTTGCTTTGCACCATCGAAATGCAAAGCATTCTTCCAAGATTAGCAGGGATCGCCTCCTGCGCTGACCCTTGGTAGGGATCAGCTAGAAGTCGTTCGGAAATTCAATTACCAGAGAGGTTGTATCAGCGCCCTTGGGATCGAAGACGAGATCACGAACCGTATAGCAAAAGTTCGAAGTGCTTTTGCTAACCTTCGCCATCTATGGTGGCGGCGCGACATCCCTCTTGCCCTGAAGGGTAGAGTGTACAATGCAGCGGTACTTTCGACTCTACTGTACGGTTGCGAAACCTGGCCCATAAGATCGGCGGACATAAAGAGGCCAGTTAGGTTCGACCATCGGTGCCTTCGCAGTTTGGCTCACATCTGCTGGGAACACCGCTTGAGTAACGAGCGTGTTCGACGCCTTGTTTATGGCACAGAAAATGGAACTGAACCGCTCAGCACCGTTATTTCACACACCAGGCTCCGATCGCTGGCCCACGTGTTGCGCATGCTGGCCAGTCGACTCCCGCGACGTGCGTTGTTTGCGCGCCGGATATGTGGATGGAAGAAGAGGAGGGGTGGCCAAGCGATGACTTGGTCGAGTGGAATGAAGGCCCTCACCTCTGTGCTGGCCTCGGTTGGAGCGTCACGGCTCCCTGATTGGTGTCCAAAAGAAGGTGAACGCGTTTGGCTGGATACACTTGCTGATATGGCTAGGAGTCGATCTCAGTGGTGTTCGTGCTCTGAGTTTCTTTGTCTCTCCCCATCCCCCTTAGCCTCCCCCTCTACCTATGACTCATTTATTAGAGTAAAACACAAGAATTATTTTCTTTTTGCCTCGTAGCCGGCTGGTAGCTTACCGGAACGATGCCTATGCGTTGCTGGTAGCTCAGCTGGCATGCAACTTTTGTATTTATTTTACTTTTTCATTGATGGATTGCGGCACAGTAGCTGAGGTGTTTCCCACCTCTAGCTGACGTGTATAATGATGATGATGGCTGTTTGTCATACATTTGGCATGGGAAATTCAGCGTATTCTTTTCATGAGGATATGAATGCATGTGCATGTATCAATTGCCGTGTAACTCGACAATCAAGCCACATGCATGAAGAGAAACAGCGGTACTCCTACTTTCGCATGATAGAAAATCAACGGGTTTGTCAGTGGCCCGATAGCGCTCATGATTTGACCGCCCCGTATAAACTTCACAAGCAAGATTGCGGATTTCGCGCATGCCTGGTGGAGAATCGCATTTCTGATGAATACCAAACTATATCAGGTGCGCACAAACGGTAGTAGCTTCTACAGTAACATTATATACGAATAAGTCGGTAAACAAAAAATTAGCGCAGCGCGGCGAAATGTCGGCATTGCATCTATTGGTCTGTCCTACTTTCTTCATAATCGCCAATTCCTTGAGTGCCTGTAAGTAGTAGGGAGATTTATAAGGTGTTTGTATAGATTCGTCGCAGTTAGATACAGACAGACAGCCACCACACATCCAGGAAAGCGCTAGACGGCCTTTTCGTCCTGTTGGGACTCGCCAGTAGCGCGCACTAGACTACTACTTACAAATAATCAGTAGTCGCCTTAGCAGCATACTTGCCACCTCGACTGGTGGCGGCTTGCAAAGGAAGTCGTTGCTCTGGGGGCCAGCCCTGTCCTCTGCACAATGAAGACAGTGGAGGATGAGCCGCGTTATATCGCATTTAGATATCAGTCATGGCGGTCCGCTGCCGTCGCCTATGGCTCAGTGGCATACGTCGCTGACTTGCAAGAGTAAGGTCTTGGGTTCGAATCCAAAGGATTCGGCAGGTGCGCGCTACTGACGAGTCCCAATAGGACGAAACGGCCGTCTGGCGCTTTTTTGGATGTGTGGTGGCTGGCTGTCTGTGTCTAACTGCGACGAATCCCTGAGTGCCTGTTATATGGTTGTTGGGTACTTACCATCATTAGCAATAATACTAATAATAATAAAGTATATTTTCTCTTGGTACCGAAAAACCGATTTCACGGTTGGACGGACCTAATTATATTGCAACATCCTCAGGCATGCGAGGCTGTGCATTGTTTAGGCTTTTACAGTTTTACAATAGGGATGTTTTTGCGATTATTTTCATTTGGTACTTTTGTTGCCTTATGCTACCAGTCTGCGGGCCTTCTCATTTGGTTGTCTTTAATGCAGCAGATTGGTGCCATGACGGCAGCTTTTTGTTGGGAGAGGGAGTATGAAAAGAGGTAACAGTTGGATTCACAAATCAAACTCAGGTTAGTACTTTAAACTCTTACTTAATAGTTTTTAGTAGTATAGTTGGTGCTATTTACGAATTGCAAGTTAAAGTGTTGCGAAAATAAGGAAAATGATATACAAACACAACTACAGTGGATCAGCAAACTCAACTGCTTTATCATAATAATATAGACTGTATTCACGTCGTACGGTGTAAAGACATAGTGTAGAGTCTGGGCATTACTTATGGTGTCGAACTAATCAAGTTGTGTTTTGGGCTTTCAGATGGTTGAGATGCCGAGTGCGCTCAGTTGTATTTCTTTTCGCCTTTACTTGTAAGTGGATATTTAAAGCGTGCGTGACTATGCACGGAAATGGTACGGTTGAAAGGGGGGAATTTAACAGAGAAGTTGACCAAAAATAAACCCCTATTTGCTGTAAAGTCAAGACTTATTCAGTGTATCGTAGTCTTGTAGATGCCAAAGTCAAGGTGATTAGGAAAGTTTGCGCTACTTCCTCGATTTTCGCGTGTTGATAGAAAAAGAAATGTACCACAACTTAGATCGAGGATATGGTCTTAGTAATAATTTACTGGGAAATTTCGTTAAGACACTAGGAATGTAGAGAGAAAGCGACTAGGAACCAGGATCACGAACGATTCAATGCAGACTGAAGAAGGATAAGAAAGAAAAAGTGAAGTAATATGGTCATATGTGGAACCCTCTCCCGGGGAATTGCTTGCATGCGGGGTAGTCCCTCGAGAGTTTTCACCAACACCTCCACGCCCCATCTGGTCAGGTATCGGTTTGGTTTAAAAGCACGCTGGCTACCACCGAGTCTATTCATCATTTGAACAATCGTTTTGTTTGGTGAGCCAGTTACTGAAGCCAATCATCCCTTTCGTCATTCGTCGATTTTTTGGGTGCATGTTGATCTGGATCAACGGTTGGCATCTTATGCTATTAAGTGTGAGTTCAGCATTTCAGATTGGACTGCTTTCTAATTTTCGTGCACTTTTATGTTTACCAGTGGGTCTTTTGGCGTGGGTATACATGTTGCTCAGAAGCTTAAAACCACTACCGCAGGCGATCGGACCACTGGAGAAAAAACAAAATAGCAGGAGAATAAGATACAAAAGCTGGGATTAGGAGATCGAAATATCAACGCAATAGATAGCCAATTAGCATGTTTCGCGACATTATCGGTTGCCAAGTTATTCGGCGTGGTAAACTGTTACCGTTTCGAAAATCAGGTAACTTTATTAATGAGCTGGCTTCTCTTTTCAATACGTGTTAGTTGATGCAAATTAGCTGGACGTCAAATGACAGTAGAATATATGATGTATACCAAGGAGTATTAACTCAGAAATACACATGTTTGTTACTTCACCTACAAGGGGGACATCAACGGTGGCATTGTCGAGCATAACAAGGTATGATGTAGTGTGCTGAACCTGCATTATACGTCATCTATTGTTTCGACCTGATAAAATTAACACATCTGTAGACACTTGAAGACCGAATGTTTTTATAAAGATCTGCATGGTGCAAAAAGTACCCAAGATTATTTTAAATTTGGTTAGTTTCTCACTTACCCGTACTTTTAATGGTAGCTTGTTCCATATGTGAGTAAAACTTACCAGGAAGAAGTTGGAGCAATCTTTAAGTTCCCATTCTTTTACTTGTAGTTAGCAACCTCTATTTCTTGTGGGATAGGTGGAGGAATTTTGCACTTTAAGATCTATTCCGGTATTGTACCCCCTATAATGTATAATGTTGTAAAAGAAAACTAGTTTATTTCATGCGGCGCAGCCATAGAGGGTCTAATTTAAGGATGCGACAGCGGTCTTCATAATTCAATGTGGTGGACCGGCCAATAAAGAGTTCCATGAAAAAACGATGAATGTTTTCGAAAGCTATTCGTTCCGTTCTACGCAGGTGCGCATGGATAATTGTGTAGTAATCCAGCATGAACCTCACGATCATCTTCCACATTTGCAATCACCCATCGGGAAGAACAAAGGATTTGGTGATACAGACTTTCAATTGCTTGGTCTTTGCTATTTGATATGAAACATGTTCGGAAAGTTTCGGGATGCGGAATATATTACTCCAAGGTACATAACTGAAGAAAAGTTTGGGAGGTTTGTGCCCGCTAGGGTGATGGAGCCACGAGGCCTAGATCATCCATACCCAAGTACTTGTGATTTTTCAGCGGATAATTTCATTGACCAATTTTTACTCCAAGAATCCAGCGCACATAGGTAATCATGTCGATTGGAAATGTGTAGACGAGTTTGATATCGTCCGCAAAAGGTATGATCGTCTATGGTTGACGAAATCACATATGTTATTTAGATACATTAAGAATAGAACTGGTCCAAGGACACTGCCTTGGACAGCTCCGCTTGTAACTGCTCTCATGGAGGAGAGTTCCTGGCCTATCTTAACGCTCTGTGTCCGATCCTCAAGGTAGGGTTTAAAACAGCTTAGCAATGGCTTGCTGACTCCGTAAGAGTGTAGGACGGACAGCAAAAGTTTATGTGGCACACCGCCGAAGGCCTTGCGCATGTCTAGTTGAATGACAGTAACGGCCATGCCACTGTCAGCAACCGACGTTATGCGATCGAAGAATTGTATTTGACACGCTTCATGAGAAAGCCGTGTTGTGCGTTGTTTGTCAGGTCTAATCTTGTTAAGACTTTAACAAGACCATTCTTGACAATTTGCTCCGGTGCCTATGAGTCTGCCACATTTTGATTAATAGGCTGAAAATTCATCCCCGCAGATCGGGATCTACCTTTGTACTTTGGTGTAATTATCGCTAGTTTCCACTGCAGAGGGAATTATCCACAGTATATGGATAATGTGAAGATGTTCAACATCAGCATACGAAAGTTTTTGCCTTCCTAAGTGATGACAACTTGAGGAATACCATCAGGTCCTGGTTGAAATGACGGTTTTATGGAGAGCATACTCGTTTGAACATCAGTCAGGCTCATGGAAATATCGAGTGCTCTTCATCCGTATTCCGCTTAGGACGCGATGGGACATACTGTTATCTGTATTAAATGAGGTTTCGCAATAAGAGTTTAATGCTTGACACATATGTCTAACGCCATCAGTTGTTAATCTATAATCTAATGTCGAATTGGAATTGAATGGTCCTGCATTGCATTCCTCCTGTTGAGAAGTTTAAAAAAGGTTCGTAACTTTGTGGATTTATAACATCTGCCCTTAGTTCCAGACAAGCTCTTCACGTACATGCTGCCGTTGCCCGAGGACTTTGAGTGTCTGGTGCTAAAGCTCCCGGGACAGTAACAACCCGTCTGTAGCACATCACGTGCGTTAGTGGACACTTTTGTACCATACTGACCTACTTGAGGAATTTGGTCAAGCCTGGTTTAGAAAAATGCAGACTTCAAGCTTTCGTCCGTGACTGCCTGTTTACGTTGTCCGCTGATTTCGTCCAAAATTTGTGTCACCCACAGTAACCCTACTATGCGATCCGCACTAAGCTAGCAATCATAGTTTACCAGGCGGTGGCTCAACGAAGTAGTCCTGATCCGGGCACAATGATTTCACTTGTCCACGAAACTGGCAGACACATAACTAGTACGGTTGTTCTACCACAACTTCGGAGACTGCGCATACAAAGTCAGCCGTGATTGCACAATCATAAGTTCAACCACAACCATGCGCAAATGTTTATAATTTTGAGACAATGAAGAGTCCCCTTACCAAACAAAACGCATGGTACAAGATCCTAAGATAGATGAATCCCGGTATCCTTAGTTAGTTTAAATACCATGGAATGTTGATTTTCCCCGCTTACTACTACATAATGCACTTTGGTTATTTGAGGTTCTGTTTCTGGATATTCTGTAGCGCTGTTTGCCATGCATCTGTTCTGTGTCAAATCGTTCCGAGATCACGCTTGTTTCACCTCGCGCATCTTCGACATTACGAAATGCATTCTGTTTGTCATTCAGTGTCTACCTCTCCTATTACCTATCTCGTCGGTCCGTTGAAAGCGAAGAGAGTGATTGCCGGTCTTGAAGAAGGCTGCTAGTATTTCGAGCACGGTAGGCCTAACTACATAACGAACCACTGTCAGTGTCAAAAGAGCAAACTGAAAACAACATTTCAGCAGGATAAGCTGAATTCAGCCATTTCGCTACTTTTGTCAGACATTTACATATGCTTAGCGGATTGGATAGGTTCCACGCAGAGATCATTATTATGTAATATACACCACGTGGGTTCATATCGCCGCTACATGAATGATACTTCGTCGTTGTACACACTGCCGAGAAAGCAGAACAAGCACTGTTAGTGCTAAGCAGCTGTTACCCCGAAATCGAATTTACAGTTGAGAACGAAGCATACAACGTCTTCCAATTTTAGATGTTCGACTAAAAGAAACCTGAATGCTACACTACCCTACGTTTAACATTTTGTGTCATGTGAATTACAATCGAGCTCCGGTTCGTACCATCTTTGCGATAGCTAGCCAGCTATGCTCAGAGGAAGCGACTACATGTGAGTTGCAACGCGTCACCACTACAGTACACAAAAATGAACGTCCGGAGACGCTCCTAACAAAGCACTCAAACGGGAACGCGAAAACCGGGAACGAACGAGTGTCCGGCATCCCTAAGTAAAAAGTGTTTATAACGCTGCCATTCAAAGGAGACTAAAATAGCAGGAGATTCAGAAATCGCCTCTGTCAGTCAATAACTTAGTACGCTACTAAGCATGTGGTTTGGCACCAAGTTAAGAAGTTGCTGTTTAAATCCACCTTGGACATGACAGACATTTGTGCTTCACTATGGGCGCTACCTGCGTATCGTGCTGTTGCAACACTGTAAATTCATTTCAAGCATTCAGGATCTCGCTGCTTTCTGATGACAACGTGTTTCCGCCCAGCTTACACGTCGGTAGCAAGGTATGTCAATGCGTTCAAAATGACTGCTTGCTTGGCTGTCTGTAATAGTTGTGCATTTCAGAGTTAGCATATGTGGATATCACTGTGATTTATTCACAACAAGCTGCAAGGATGTCGGTAAATGAAGGAATAGCATTTAGCATTTTTCCCTATTTCCCTGAATTACCAGAGTGAACTTCGTGCGCCGTCCTGTTTATTGACTCTGCAGTGCTGCTTTCGGTGATAATGTGGCATTTATCAAAGCGGCAGTTTTGTAGCAAAGTGTTAGGTTTCGTGTGTCTAGGGATGCGATTGATGAATCCTTGAGGCTATCAGTGAAGTCACTGAATGTAATAGAGCGGTTCCATTTGCATTCAGGATCATTTAACGGGATTCATTTTATGAGACGCTTGTGAATTCCAGACTGGGGTGGATCACCGGCCTGGAGAAGCTGTGTCCAATGCTTACGTTGCTTTTTGTATTCCATTAAGGGAAAACTAGGCTCGGCTCCGTCAATGTGCATTTTGAACGTGCCTTTGATCGATCACGAAGCGCAGTGCTTGGACGGTAGTACTGTTTGTAATCTGTCCCGACTTTTAAGAATTCTGTCGCAGTCACAGCGCACATGAACTGAAGGAGTGCGCTAGAACTGCGGTGCTAACCATGTGATGGTAAGAAGTCGACTGTATCTCTCATCGCTTCATCCCATCCGGAATGTAAAGAAAATGAGCAGGCACGTGGGGTATATGATCAGCAAGCTTATTGGAGCACAGTTTATGTCTTCGGTTTCAAATGTCATGTAGATGGCTATAGTGCTGATATATATATGTGTATACAGATATAAATATAAATATAGTCATATATATATATATATATGGGATGAACCGCGGGCATTTAAATCCACTACATACCCAGCAGGTGCCAAATATATGCACCCGTTATTTCTGAAATTTCCTCACATGACCAGCGCCAGGTAACCGCAATGTAGCCCTGATACATCTACCCTCTCCTTTCACAAGGTATATTGGCGATGGCGGACGGCACACTACCCCCAACTCCGCAAAGCTTTTAGTGATATATTCGTTTCCAGTGCTCCCACACATATTTACCGCTAAAATAATCCGCGATTACAATGACTCACAGAACAGTGACGCGAATGCTGATTCCACCATTTATGGTATGTGCTCATTACTTTTGGTTGACGCCAAATTGATTGTCAACAAACAGTGTTTCCAAAGCATGCTTGAACATTCAAATGATCTGCAAGCAGTCCTGGTTACCGCAACGTGGTACCACGATGATATATTAGACTGTAATCCAATCATCCCATTTAACATCGCTGTAAAAATGGTAGAGGATGTGTCATTCCACACCATCATATGTGTACAGTTGAACGGTTTGAACATCCAACGCTGGCAAATGTCAATGATTCTCTCTGGTTCTCCGTCTCAGGAGCCTCGGTTTCCTTGCATCTACCCGCATACCGCCAAATTCTTCAACCATGAATGTTGTCCGTTTCACTTCAGCTTTCGATTTTGCATCCGACTAGATGCACAAACAAATCATAACCGTAGATTATTTCAACATACCGCAGATACACTTGTGTTTCCAGTTCACCTTGTATATATACAGAGTCCACATTTATTCAGTCAGTTTTGGTCTGACATAATGAGTTACTATAAAAACTATGTTGATGAACCCATTGGAGGTGCTGTTTACATTGTGTATGGCCAACGTACCGAGAGACAATTCAGAGAACATCCCTGGTAGCAACGGTAACATAATATTCTTAACTTTAACTGTTAAAATGGCCACCAAATAAGTACCTCCTTCTTACTGCACCAGTCGCAGTATTGACTTGAAACCCTTCCGTCAAATAATCCGGTCCTGCAATTGAGATGCCTTGTTTCTCTCCAACAGTGCATGCATAGCCGTAGAACAATTCTATCATTAGTCTTAGCAAGCAATAACCCTCGTTGGTTCCCATGAAAAGCCAAGTCGCAAGATAGCTCTCAAATGTCAGTATTGTCTTCTCTACCTGTGGACTGGCTGAGACCAGCATGGGCACGTAAGTGTGCCTCATTCCGGTCAGTCACCTTTGTAAGCTTGATGTCTGCCTAGTGTCGCGGATAGTGTGCATTAGTTTGTTGATCAGACACTCCTCTCCAACGTGAAGTGTAACCTTGCGGACAAATTAACGAGACCAGGGAAAGCAACACAATTATATTCGCTCCTTTCATATACCTCACAGTAATTTTAATCAAATAAAATTATCGACAAAGCCACTGGTAAATATTATATTACCGTACTCTTAGAGCAAGGATTCACCACAAGCACTCAGGGTGGGTATTGAGGACTTCTGGCTAATATGCTCACAGATGAGGGAATTTAAATCGTAAGTTATCCAGTCATATGATGCTGAATATAATACACAACAACTTAGATGTTGACTAACGATAGAGCACACCGTTACTAATGTCCGAAGAGAAGACTCATGGCCATACTGTTGGTTTTGCGAATGTTAACGCCTTCAAGAACTGCGCCGAACAACCGAGTTCCTCTTGACACTCCACCCCAAACTCTCGCTCTTGTGATGTGGTGTTTAGCATATTGTCTCCAAGCTTATTTGCGTACGTGGATTTGCGGCGGACATACACTGATTTGCAGTTGTCCATGATGAAAGGAAGTAAATTTACTTTTGACCATTCCGAAGCGCAGTCTATGTCTCATTGCAACACATCGCGAAATTCCTTACAGTCGATTGCGCACCATATCTTTCTATCATCAACAAACGTCAAGAATGGTGATTTGCTGACACTCGCGAGATTGTTCATGAAGAACGAGAATAACTGCGGCCCTAACGTCGACTGTCGTGGAACACTGTAGTCCATACCAATGGGATCAGAAAATGAACCTTATACTCGAACCTGCAGGTGCCGCTGCAAGATTAAGTTTAAGATTCATCAATGGACAGGGTTTCCAATTCTGTATGCTTGCAGTTTCTGGAGAAGAAAGCGGTGATCTGTGCGGTCGAATGCTTTGGAAATATCTAGATAGAGGACATCAATTCCAGTCCAACTGTGGGCTTCCTCCGTCCAACTGCCACGGCAAGTAGTTGCTTGGTAGTATATGACTGATGCTGACGAAATCCGTTACGCTCCGGTGCGATGATGTTAGACATTTCCCAGAAGCTTGTTACTGCCTCAGCTAAGATCGATTCCGTCACTTTTGAGGGTACCGAGAGGAGAATCACTGGATGATAGCTGGCTCCCTCTGAAGGAAAACCAAGTTTGAAAATTGTGGTAATGATGCTATGCTACCTCATGTTAAGGACCTGTTGTTCGTCCAGGCATTTTGGAAAGTCTCCCTAATATTTCAGCAATCCTAGTAACTTCCACCTGTAGCGCTTTCGGAGGAATGTTTTTAACTCCCGGGAAAGTGTTGGTACACAGCCACAGCAGCTTTCTCAACACGTTTGCTGAATTAAACGTGACGTGTGTAAATACTGACATCTGGGAGAATGGGACAGGTATGTTCCGATTGCTGATAGCAGGTAAGAAAACTGGAACATAATATAGTCTTAAAACTTTGGCCGCATTCTTTGCGGTTTGACAACATCGATTCGCTGATGTCAAAGGGGGAACATCATGTGTTACATTCCAGAGGCTGTTCACAGCTCTGTACAGAAGTGTTTTGTTAGCACAAAACGTATCCGCTAGACTGCTGGTGCACTAATTTGTCCTTATGCGCAAGTGTGTTCCAGTGATTATGATGCACAACATAGTTACTCCAGTTATCAGAGCTATCGTTCGCCTTATACACTTGCCACGCGGAGTCTCTTACTGTCATGTGTTTTCAGGTTCTACCCTGAATGAATGATGATGCGTTTGCAGAACGAAGGGGACTTGTTGACCGATGCAGATGCAAACAGATCACTGTACTTGCTAGTGAAATCTATCACAGCAGTCAATAGAACAGTCGTCCGGAAATTCTCAGCAGGCGTCGCCCAAAAGTTCTGCCAGTATATCGTAGTGGCTGATTGTTCGAAACAAGTAAGTATCTTTTTGTGGATACTCCGCAAATACACACGAATTCTTCAGTTATGGTTACGTGGTCTCTCCGCCCCAGGGGGCTCTACAGCCTTGTTTTCTCAACCATGAGCTCCTCGTTCGTGAGCAACAAATCAAGCACAGATGGTCTATCTTCGGAAGTGAATCGGCTGGGTGGACCAATATGACTTGAGAGCAGAATGCTTGCAATATACTCTTACAGGTCGGTCTTAATCTGCTCGTTGGCGGAAGCCGGAACCTCCCAATAATGAATATTGTTTTCGTCTGAGATGAGAACATGGCTGTATCGTCCTCGTAAGACACTCCTCAAGGATAATTCCAGGCAAGAATCCATCTCCGGGGTGGATATTGGGGGACGATAAACAACCGTCAGAATGCAAGTGTTGTTGGGTCTCAGTTGCCGACTGCACCAGAGTGAGTCTATGATCGGCGTTTACGGGTCGGCTACTGGCGCGCACTGCATGTCGTTGTGGTAAGATAACGTTATCGCCACCCCGGCCTTCACTGGCCGATCGTTTCGGCGAAGAAACATACCACTAATCGCGACTTCGGAATCGGTGATTTATGAATGCAAGCAGGATTCTCTAACAAATATGTGGCCTCAGACATGTTACGTTTGACGTAGCCGCAGTTCGGCAAGCTTGTTAAGGAGACCTTGTTGATTGGTTACATGCAGAAAAGTTTCTTTTCTTTTAGCAATGAGTCATGAAATGAGTGTTTTGGATAAAATGTTGGCCTACTGCTGTAAACTATGCAACTAAACATATTTTGTGTGGGGGGTGACGTATTCGTCTGTGTCCGCTTCATCGATCCTACCAATACCACTTTATTCTCACTTTGTATTTAGTGTATAAGGTTCGTTTGCCAGTTTAGTTGACTGATTGCTTGACGTTATACGAACTCTTGTAGGCAATTTGTCTAGCTAAGCGTCTGATCTCGTGTGTTTGCGTATCGGATGCTGCCTTAAATCGGAGCTCGGAAGGAAGGCTGCTGCGTTTCGCATACCATCTCTGCACTACCTTTGTCGACATTTGTCAAGATTGAAGGACCACTTTCACAATCCTCGGGCCACATCCCTTGTAGTTTGGCGATCGGCACAGCGTCGAGATTGATTGCGCTATGATGTTTTCCAGGGCGAGGGTCTCGCAAATGTACAGCCATCGTTCCCGGTCGTTAAAGTCGCTTCACACTCACCATGACTTCCTACCTCGGAGAAACCGTGTTCAACCATGCTCCTGGCTACGGATTCCTTCCGGCTTTCGTCCAAGTAGAGCGTCGACTGTCCAAGCTGGCTCCACGGAATATCCGGGAGTTGGAGATTGGAACACGAGCCATTCCGAAGCCGAGTTGTTGATAACAGGACAGCTTCCACTTATTTGGCTCTAGTCAAAACCATTTGGAGAAGTGTTAGATCGCCGTAGTCATGTGAGTTTGAGTGACTGGTAACACGTATCAAATAAATGGGCTTAATTACAACACTACACTAGGGCCGAAGATTTGTGCGTCACAACCACTCAGCGGGCAACTTCCTTTACAGAGGCAATTTGAAAGTTTAATGCAACAACTCATTGTTTTGACTCCCACGTATACCCTCGCCAAAGACACTTTCAAAAACACTTTGCTACAACTTTCTCAGCAGTACCTGAGCTACAAGCCACAATTGTCGATCATGACGTACAGCGAGCATCGGAAAGCTGTAAAGGAATTCATATCATATCTTGGCATTGTGCTAACTCGGCATGATAAAGGATCTGTTTGGGTGCCGATGGATAGGTCCAACTACAAGGAGAAGATGCATGCCATTTTGCATGCTACGACAAAATTCAGACTTGATCGGATACAGAAGGATAGCACGATACAAGATGAAACCAAACTCATCATATCACTGAAGAAGCTGAACCGCAGTAAATATATTGATACATGCACGTTCGAGAGGCTAATTCCGTGTGGATCGCATCCACTTCGTCTGTACGGATTACCGAATGTGCATAAGCCCAACGTGACACTGCGTCCGATCACCAATATGTCTGACTCCTCCGTGCACTCAGTTTCTAAATAGCCTGCAGGATTGCTTGAACCGCTACGCAAAGACGTATCAATCCATACAGTGAGTGATTCATTTGAATTTGTTGAAGAATTGGAAGATTACAATGTGAAAGACAAATTGACGCTTTTCTTTGACGTAGAATCTCTCCGCAATAGTTCTTTTACTTGAAACTGGGAATTTTGTTTGTAACCTCATTGCTGATAACGACATTACCACTGAAATCCTTGTGCAAAAATGAAAGAACTGATCTTACGCTGTACCTCGAACAAGCAGTTCTTATTTGACGGAAAGTACTATAGACAAATAAGAGTTGCAATGCGGTCGCAATTAGGATCGCTACTTGCCGATTTCGTCCTCGCAGAAGTCTAGCATGTGCCTATCCGGCACCTAATCAATTCCCTTCATCTGTATTGGAAGGATATGAATGACACGTTCATCGTGTGTGATTACCACATCGATCACGCACAGTTACTGGACCACTTAACCACGCACATCCATCAGTAAAATTCACTTCCGAGCTGGAGAAAGACGGTGAAGTTCCGTTTTTGGATGTTTTGTTGCGACGTCGAACCGATTGCTCACTCGAGAGTAGTATCTTCCGTAAGACAACCTGAGTTGGTCGGTACATGCAATTTTTAGTTTTGTACCCATTAAGTGAACGAGAAACCTCGTGCGTTGTTTAACCCTCCAGCCGCAGGAATTTGCAACCCAGAAAAGCTAGAAGTGGAATTGGAGTTTATTCAAAAGAGGCTGGGGAGAAACGGGTATCCCGCGACGTTTATCAAAAAGCATTCTGCTGTTCCTACTCATAGTAACGCGATACCGACTGCAAGAAAGCAGGATGTTTACCACTCAGTTCCTTTCAAAGGCGATATCGCTTTTGACTTAGTGAATCGGTGACTATCACTAGCGGTAAGCAAGACATATCCGGCCCTCTCAAGTTCATATATTTGCTGAAACTGTTCCGCTAGTCACTCAACGTCTCATAGATAGAATCCCGGCTCGTTCCTAATCTTTTGTTCTATATATCATTCTACCTGCACCTGTGGTGAAAGGTATTTTTAGCATGCGACCAGGCGTCTATCTAGGCGGATAGCGGAGCACTGCCCTGCCTCTTTGCAACATGGTATGGTTAAGAATGTCTACAGCTCCATCCTTGAGCATCTGCTTGGTACTGGCTATTCGCTTCGGTCTAATGACGCATTCAAGGTAATCCACACGGCACCGAGGTGCAACCCTAAGTGAATCAGAAAGCGCTTGTTGGCCAACGCTGAAGCCATTGCAATCAGAATACTTCAGCCGGATTTGTACAAACGCTGATGCAATCTATACTGTGGTTGTTGCCGTAATGTCGGACCGCGGTTACTACTGAGAGTGACCATTGTAGACTTGCCGGCCAACGCGTCTGTGCGTTTTGCTGCGTGCGTGCGTCTCCGCGTGTGCTCGCGCGACTCATGACGTTTGACCATATCAAGTAGACTATTGATCGAATGTGTTCAATCCATCATATCTCCAGCTTTAGCTTACCTGTATGTTTATCTGTCTTGTTATTGTAGTTGCCTGAATTGAATTGCAGAAATGGGTTCTTTTCGCAAGTATTATGCTTCAAATATCTGAATGGGCATAATTAATGAACTCCAATATTGTCACATATGGAGTGTCGCTAGTTTACGGCATCCTTTTACATTAAATGGATTTGACGTTGATTCTGGAACGTTGGTTCAGATTTGCTCTGGTATACTACGTGCAAACCTGGCTGTGGTCAAACTACCATCCGATCTCTATACATTCGATGGAAGCTATTTGTGTACAGCTTTGTTTTATTCATTCTTATAGGTCCAGCGTAAGTGGCCGAACATTGAGGTTTTCGCTCACATTTGACAGCAATCAAGATCCAACAACCACTGGTGTCCAATCCTTTTGAATTTTCGGAACCGTTTGGAGTGCGGACGAGGCACAAACCTTGCTCATTGCAATCGGATTGGAGGTGGTTGTTTTAGGCCTATTTAAGCAGTTAACGGTATGGGCGTTTAATGCAACAGACGATGCATTTTTAGCGTTCTGTCTAGTCTTCATCCTCAGTTTTAATGCGGGGTCTAATGGGAATGACAGAGAGTTACTCGCTGTCAAGCTTTCTGAAACGGAATCCTTTTTGGTGTTCCGCCTGTGTGCAAACGTTTCCATCAGTTTTTCGTACTTCTGCGATTACTCATGTACACTCTTTACCAGTGGGCTGACTATACATATTGAACAGAACCACAGTGAGTCTGGTTTACTATTGTGTAGGTTCAACTGGTTTATTGGGGAACATTTGCGATGGAACTTGTCTTGTGAACAGGTGAAATGGATTATAAACCGTATTTTTTTATGACTTGAAGGGAGGTCACAAATTACTGTTGATCTGGTTATGGCAATATGGGCTTTGATTAGCCGCCAAAATCTATTGGGGCGATCGTTGGTATTTCCAAAGAGTTGAGATTCCGAATTTAATACCAGTCATTCAAGAATACATTCATTCGCTTGAGACTTATTGCGGTATGTGGATGATTACGTGTTAAGCACAACAGTCAAGTATCATATGTTGCGGTCGCTTGCCACCCGAAGTATCCATCAAACGTAATAGCGAACGCATCTCTGTACAACGATCTCCCCGTGAGCATGGAATCAGATATTCTTGTACGTTTATGTTCTTAGAACCGATTGAGTACCAGATAGCACGCGCCAGACAATCCTTTCCCTCATCTTCTACAACATGCATATAATCACAGCTATAGCCAAACTATTTACAATCTTTAATCGTCACATACTGGTGTATCACAGCATAATCTGATTCAATATGAGGAAATAAGACAGAACATCGATAGAAAGCCTTCAACAGTCGTTTAATAAGCACGTATTGGGAAAATATTGTACCCTAAGCTCGCGGGTGTGATGCAAGCAACTGCATCTCCAGCAGGATTGGCTGCGAAAACTAAAACAAAACTGGAGACTGCTGCACAACCTGGTTCGTGGCAATATCCACTGCAATCGATTCATCCGTAATAGTAAAGCACAATAAAACGCGGGACCTAGGTAACAAAGACATTACCCTGATTATACCACGATGCAAGACCAATCTGTGGTCTACCTTTCGATTCACCAAATATGCTTCGCTGGGGAATCGGTTGCCATACGCCATCAGATGGTGTAACAGAGTGCAATCCTTTCGCAGTAACTTGGGAAGTAATCTCTACCTGGACACCATTAGGTCACTTATTTCCTGGGAAAGATTATTTGAACATCCATTCAACGAAAGTCCAGGTAATATCTTAGGGATGTAATCCCACCAATTCACGCAATGTAATCAGTCTTTTATCTATAACCTGCTTAAACTACAAATTTTCCACCTATCATCGCATAAGACAAAAATGTGGGACTAGTACCTTACTAGAAATGCAGACAAATATGACAGGATAACTGGAAATTACACTTGCCAAAGCATGACATTACCTGCGTGTATGTTCTGTGCCAAATATTTCCACAGCCTTCAGTTGAGGAAGAAAATGTCCATTATTATTAAAATAATAATTATTATTATTATTTTAATTATTATGATCTTTTTCTTTATATTATTGATATTACCAAAATTATTATTATCATCTTGCGTTATATTGTTTCCACCAGAGGCAATAATAATCTAGAGTCTAGATGTGACACTGGTAGTGTGCAGCTTGAACCAAACACAAAATGTGCGCCCGATCCGTTACGGACTGTTCGTACAATGCCTGAAAATTTGGCACATGGACACCTGCTACCGGCCGTGTCAGAATACGAACCAATAGTAACTCTTTCGGACAAAAGATCTGTTGAAGTGTTGCTGAGGGAGAACCTGCAAACACCTCATCCTAGATGACCAGGTACAGTTATGCGTATTGTTAGTGACTTCTAGCACTTACACCCTCATCCCTGTCTCCTTTCCTTTAAAAGCAATGTGTCAACCTACTAGGGAGCACACCCGTCTCGCATGGACGCATTCATCTAGCCCTGTGCATACATCCAGCGATTCCCATTGTTTAATGTCCCATGACCAATGAGAGTGTCACTGCTAGTGCATACATGTAACCCCTCAGGGTGAGAATGAATTAGTGCACGCGTGAACTTGAACGCACAACAGGTTAATTTGATTTTTGTAACAAGTTAACAAAGTAGCACTATGCGCGAAGAGGCCTATAAAATGTATATATACCTGCCACTTCTGCGCTAATCAGAGTAGGTAAATATAAGGAAAATGTTTGATTATTTAGTGGCCAAAACATGACAGCCTTTTTTGATGATAGGCTGGCTGCTTATTTATAGTAGGCGAAGGCAAACACTTTTTAATCAACCCTTATGCCACGGCATTATATAAGTACTGTTCTAGCACTTTCAGCACTGTATGTACACAGATTTGTCCGGCACAAATACTTGTGCGGTGCACCTCAACAGTCTCTTGTAAGGATGGACGCATTCTACTAAAACGAACCACTAAGGATCCGAAAATTTCAGCTTATCATACTTACGTTAATCAGAATTATCCATCGAGTTACAAACACCAGTTGCTTTGAAACGGTATCCCAACAATCAATACGGTTTAGCCAATAAAAAAGGGCTCTTTGCCGCACAAATTTGCAGTGCAACATGTTTACGCTTAAATAAACCACGATTTAGAACAGATTGTCGCAGGCTACCAGAAGCTCATCTTCGATTTGTTCGTTAGAGCTGTAACCAAAGGTGTACTCAATTGCTACAAGTATAAAAGAATTATTTTACATTAAATTTAATGATGTATACGTGTATGCTAATAGGCCAGATCATCTCTATTACTTGTAAAATTCACAATACAAATATACGGCTTAAGATGAAGGAAAGTGTTTTGATACAACGTGTAACTGCCTCGCTGTATTATAGCAGTCATGTTTGGTAGCTAACTTAGTGTTATCTTTCATTTTTTCCCCAATATTTTCACATCCTACTAATTACGTCAAATTGATGGCCTATGAATACATCGGCGTATCAGCCATTTGGAATAATTCGATCTAAAATCAAGATTACGAAGTTGATCACCTCAATGTAAGCACAACTTACTAAGTTGACAATTTCATGATTTTTGCACTGCTGATTATCTAGCCGACGAGTTACTTGCAACAGCACTCGTTGCAAATGGTTGTTCGCATAGATTTATAGAGACACTGCCATCAGCGAAAGACTTGGTGCATACCACAGCCAAGAAAAAGATTTATATCGAGTTGCCTTTCAAGGGTGACTTTACTGTATTGAAAACAACGAGACGTTTAATCTCTGCTAGACAGAGAAGTCTCTATGCTGCTCAGGTTGTGGTCGTCAATAGAACCTGTAACATGCCGGTGCCTCCACTGAAGGAAGCTCAATCGATAGGAGCCAACACATACTGCACATACAAATTAATCTGCGACTGCGGAGACAGTTACATAGGCAGAACCAATTGGTCGTTGACATTCCGAAAAAAGGAATACGTGCTAAGGTGGGTTCAACGTGAAATTGACCAGCATCCCTGTCCCACTGAAGTTTCGTGTTTGCGCAAACCGCCAACTTCCTCAATAAGTGGACACCTACTGACTACGCGTCACCGGATAGAGCTCGGATCAGCATTCACACTTGTATTACGTCACCCTAATTTCCACTTCCTCTGTTTCGCCGAGACGGTTGCGATAAGCCGGATGAAGCCGGTCCTGTGTGTTCAAAAGCAATTATTTATCAGTTTAAGACTGCCGTGGACATAGGAGCGGGACTTCCGTCATTCATTTTTCACCTCATGCTTATTCGATCACAAGCATAATTAAGTATATATTTGTATACCGGTTATTGTTAATGGTACTGAGGATACCAAACGAAATGCATGCATCTACGAGTTGTCGTCTTCTTACCGTGCTTTACAGATTTTATGCTTCTTTGTTTGAGCGTTTAACATGGAACCTTGTCGATTGAGACATCTGTATGTTAACCACCGCTACGGTGAACCGCGAGGCATTGTGGCTGGTGTTGGGTAAGTTTGGTTGCCCGCGTAAGTTTGTAAGTTTCATTGAATGTCTGCACAGTGGTATGCGAGCGAGGTTGAAGCTGAGTGGAGAGACCTCGGATGACTTTGCAGTTGTGTCTGGTGTGAAGCAAGGTTGTGTCTTAGCTCCTGCCCTGTTTAATATATATCTTCATGCAATGTTGCCTTATGCTTTTGATGCCGCTTCTGCTTACGTTGTTCGTGTGGAGCACCGTATTGATGGTGGGTTGCTTAACATCCGTCGTTTCGGTGCGAGAACTCTAGTCTGTGAGACAACTATCCGTATGTTGCTGTTTGCTGACGACTGTGCGTTGTTTGCACACAGCGCGGATGAGTTACAGCACATGGCTAGTGCTCTGGCTTCGACAGCGGCCAAATTCGGGCTCACCATCAACACAAGCAAAACTGTCTGTCTCTTTCAGCCTTCACCGGAGGTGCAATCTTCAATATTGCCGCGAATTAGCATTGGTGCTGATGTATTGGAAACGACCTCCCGTTTCAGCTACCTTGGGAGTGTGATGTCGACTGATCAGCAGCTACACGTTGAGTTGGGTATTCGCGTGTCGAAGGCAGCAGCAGCATTCGGGAAGATTGAGTACCGAGTGTGGAACAACCATCAGCTTAGCATTGGCACGAAGCTGATGGTGTACAAATCCATGGTACTGTCCGTTCTTCTATACGGCAGTGAAACGTGGACGATGTACCGTCGGGATGTGCGATATCTCGAGCGGTTCCATCAGCAGTGTCTGCGACGGATTTTGTGCATCGGCTGGGGCGCCAGAGTTGCAGACACGGAAGTGTTGCGCCGAAGTGGGATGTATGCAGTGGACTGCATACTTTTGCTGCGACACCTGAGATGGCTCGGTCATGTGAGCCGTATGGATTCGACGCGGATACCGCAACAACTCTTATACGGTCAGCTGAGTATAGGGAAGCGGCACGTGGGGAAACCAAGGTTACGATACCAGGACATGATTAAACTGAGCCTCACACGTTCTAATCTTGATTGCAGATCATGGGAATCGAAGGCGGTTGATCGGCGTGCATGGCGCGATGTAATCACCAAGGCAGTTGCTGAAGTGCGAGAGAAAGTCCTGATGCATGCAGAGAAGAAGCGGCAAGTGCGGAAGCGGAAAGCACCGATGGGTGATACTCCATCGACATCGAACGCATGGTGCTTTAGAACATGCGGTCGCGAGTGCCTTAGTCAGGCAGGCTTAGTGATCCATGTGCGAGAACGCTCGGGACTACTACTGAAGCGACGACGGGTTCTGCAGAGAACATAGGCAGCACCGGCGTAGCGTTTGTAGGTAAACTGCATCCGATTTACTAACCGCGTGCTTGCATGCTAAGTCTCTTTATTTCAGGTGGTGGGTTTCAATTTTGACTTAATGCTTTTCTTTCTAATATAAATGTCTACATGTAGTCTATTCCATTAAATTGCACACCTAGCTTACGCCAACTGTATTCGATTTTCATGACGGTTTTGTTTTCGTGACATTTCCTTAAAGTATACCATCTGACCTCGTGAACTTATCTAGGATTCGTCTGTAAACAACTTATTTCATATGCTCATTAACCTAAGGTTTATGTCACCGTTTCCTTATGCATTAATCGAGTTATTTTTTTGTCTCTTTCTCGCTCTCAAGTGTTTGGCTGTTGTTTGATATCCCCGGTGTGGCTGCGCTTGATGTGTATGTTGAGAAGGTGCCTACCGGTCTTTTACCCACTACCTCATCCATACTGGTTCCAGGAGACAGTTGGTCATTGCTGGAGGGGGCGGGGTGCACGGTCCTTGTGGCCGTGTTAGGATCAAAGAGTGGTTCCTTGCAGTCAGTGTGGAGCAGACTGCGGTCCACCCACCGCCGTGTGTGCGCTTGATTCCCAAATAGAGCGTGCTTGTATTTGCCTGTGAAGGAGTGTGGGCCGGCTCCGTTGATGAAACTTGGCTCCCATCCACATGCCTCCCGGTCTTATTCCTTCTGGTTTACACAGGATATGGGGTGTGTGGTTGGAGCTGCGGGTGGTGCAGCGCAAGCCACCCATGGTCCCTCTGTAGGCGCAGGCGTCCTTTGGCCTGCCACTGTGACAGGCAAATGCGAAACCGGGTGCCGCCAACCATGTTAACCACTATTGGATGTTGACCAGTTTGATACAGTCCAAAGAGTTTCCGAGTTACGTAGGTTATACTGTAGCTCTGCTTGTTTCATATAACTTTATTCTTCGTGTCACCCAAATTAATAACTTGTTAATTTCGTATTAAAACATGGACATATCACTAGGTTGGATAAATATGATTCATATGTATATTTTACTGGAGGCAATATTCCAGTATTCAACTCCCATTTATTACCTCTGGCACATGAACAACAGAGGGAGGCACCCTTTTTGCCAACATCTCATTTGCCGTTAATCTCTATGGATTTAACGCATTTACAACTTATACTACTCAGATGTCAGTAAGTTCACTGGTGTGAACCCAATTCTGAAAATAATTTTTCAATATTTTGTAGTATAATTATGACCATTCTACAGACCTGTTGTGCTTTAGCTACTTTGCCGTATAAAACCATGGTTTCATTGTTCAATTTCTCGTGTTTCAAGCTGCTGTTTGGACCACGAGGCACAGACACCACTTGGATCGACATTTATGATCTAATTCGCACCGGTTGAAATTTGTGAGCAATATACCGGCTGGTAACATAACTAACTTACATATGTTATGCGGCGTTATTTATTACATCATTGGTAGAAGATAATAAAGGGAATTTCAGTACGAGCTAATCACGCGCTATGTAAACATTAAGATGGATGGCTAATGGCCACTCTTTCTAAGGACTTGTTACACATGAGCAACTTCGCCAATATTATAGCATCCTTCCACTAGTTCATCATGAAATCAGATTTTGAGGCAATTAGTTTAGTACGCAGCTATGTGCCAGAATAAATCTAGTATTCATTGAGCCAGAAAACTTCACTACAATCAGAATAAACATGAAGTGGCGTGCCATCAAAGGAGTTTGCTATCTTTATTGTGAACGAGGCCATATCGTTACGAAAAACATTGTAATTGTTGACACGGTGAATTTCTTTCGGAAGCAATCGTTAGTGTTGTTGGTAAATGGTAAGTACCATCGTGTTTAGGTGTTTAAATAAGGTTATAATCTGAGTGCCCCAATAGGAATGTTACACCGGATCTAAACTCCACCTGATTCAAAGCGTTGAGGCTCTGCTACCACTTTAGAACTAATTGTATCGGGTACTGTTCCTGTTTTCATTAACCTTGGCACGGCAACCGTCCACATTTTCGTAGCAAGTATGAACTGCTACACCTTCCGAAATATGCATTTAAACAACGAACAGACCTAATTCGTCGACTCTTTAAACAATTATTTTCACGTGTTTGTGTTGAACTCTGATGTATCCCAGATATGTTAAATTTGATATCGGTCCCTCAGTTTTGTATTTCCACAAACTACAGCGAATTAAGGTGAGCTAAGTTTCCATCCTCGCGTGGCATCCTGAATTCATGGGGGCGGAATCCGGCAGGGTTCAGCTGGGGGGCGCACCACTGACGAGACCCAGAAGGTCGAAACGCCGGCATCTGGTGCTATTCCAGATTAGCCTAAACTTGCTGATTGGGATTGGCGATAAGGAATTAGCTGAATTGTACCAAAAATCCTCACTACACATCGGTATTAGTATTACTATTCCGTATATGTTACTGGTAGATTGCGGTAACCTAGATATACCAGGCCTTATGTGTAGCGTAATATTTGCTCCGTGGAGGAATCCGAGTTCTTCCGCGTCGGCAAAGTATAGTTTGTAGTAAGAGACCGCTGGAGCAGGAAGGCAAAACAAATACCACATAGGGAGTTGGAAGCCATTTTCGCAACTACTTAGTGAGGGACGAATTATCAGGAAGATTCACTTGTTGACTACCGACCAGAAAGCGAGCGAACGCGAGACAGAGATATCGAAACTGAGTTTCACAATTTCGGCGGAAATGGAAGAAATCAAAACAACTTTCAAGCACGCTATTGGTTCCACTTTTCTGCGGTGTCCAGATCCTATTTGCATTGATTCTAAAGATAGATTGTCTCCGCCCATTCTGTATAAACGGATTCCATAGCATGTTTTCTCGTGCGTAGCACAAATACATACGGGTGTATCCGACATTCACTATTGGAACGTGGTTTCCCCCCCCGGGGACCTCATCAACGACTGGACAACCATTAACTTCACACAATGGATGTGTAATATATCTTCGATAGCGAACAATAAGACATGCGTATTCCCACGTAGCGGTCTACTCATCCAAGAGTAATAACAATTTTGTAGCATTTCCGTCCGAGATTTTGCTGAGTTAAAATTTGATTTCCACCTCCGCCTCCCGTTCCCTATATGAAATATAGTTATGCTTGCATGTAAGTAAAGACTGCTTAATGTGTGCAATAAATTCGTTAAAACTTGCATTCGACTAATAAGCCATTTGTAAAACGCAGCAGCTACTGGTGCCAGCATTCTATGTTAATGCCCACAGTACCTTTTCTTTCTCAACCTTACGGCTACACCCAATCCGCGCTTCTACTTCCTGTAAATGTTCTATGCTAATTTCCATCACACATGATTGTGAATACGCTAATTTGAACCAGTTCGATGAGCACTAATCAGCGGTCGCCCATAATTAGGACCAACATATGTGGATTGTAATTCTGCTCCTGTTCACACTCTTGGCACATTTCTGTAGAAAACAGCTCACGAAATTATATCACTCCTGCGTTGTTCGGTAAGAAATTTAAAATCGCGTGAAGAAGCTGCTGACTCATAAACGTTCGTGCATCCAATGTTGCAGGCAGCAGCATCAAAAACTACGGGACGGATTGCTTCGGTATGGCATTGAACATCGTTGTGAAGTCAGTGATTTTCAGCCCATAGTTGGTTCCATCTACTAACGTATATTAATCAGTACACACCGCAGCTTCTTGTAGGTTTATCTACACAGCCGCGAGACGAGTGCTCGTTGAATACTACCATCTGCGATTTGCAGTGAACGAGCCTAGCTCCGAAAAAATATCTGACTAATAACTAGAGGTAATAGTAACCTACTCGTCAATAACTGGTACACGTAATGTCATTGATGCACAAGGCCGGTCGACTATATCTAAGGGCGCCTGTAGTGGGTGCAATAAAGTAGTCAAACTAGGAAGTACATGTTAGAATTGCCCTACCTATTTCTATGCCAAATTCGAGAGCATCATACGCTTTTTCATGCTAAGCGAAAGCACTCAATATTTAAGACCCTAATGTTTCCTTCCCGTATGAAAGTCTGACAGAAATTGAGAAGTACATATTGGACAAAAACTATCTTCAGTAGGAACAAACATAGCAGAATTTATGATCCTCTTCTCTTTACTCCACCTTAATGCAAACAAAATGCACAACGCCAGGGGTTCCACTAACTAACTGTTACATGCAAACACGGTATGCGACCATATCACTAAGGCTCCAGATCGTCCAACCGTCCCCCAACTCTTTACATCCAGCCCATCTGCAAAAATATTCCTTCATCACATTTCCATACACCGCGCTTCGCTGAAACTCAAGAGGCTGAGACGTGATTCCATCCAATAGCGCTCCAAATTCAGCAGTAGCAGATTCTGCTTCTACTTTAAAAATAATGTGAGCGGCGATGCTGTACTGGTGCATAGAAAGTCGTCTGGTCTTCCAACCACGATTAAGTACCACTGGAACATGCTCAAAATCAACATGGTGCCGTACCTGTAACCTGTGCCAAAGTTCCAGTGTCAAATTCTAATTCATAGGAAGGAAGGCAAACGGATAACTTGAGCTAATGGAACATCATAAACAACTTGTCGGTGCTTAGACTAATCCCACTAACCTGATGAGGTTAAATTATAACCCTAATTTCAAGCAGTGTAATGAATCTATGCTATGTCAGCTTTTGCTAAGCTCCATCCATGAGATGAAAGCCGTCTGGCTTTCGACAGTTTGTTTCTCGAACGAATCCTGTTGGATCGGTGTCTTTCCAAATGTCTTGTGTAGGTAGCGCAAGCAATTAAAGCGGCTAAGAAGTTTACTCAATGGAAAACGCAGCGAGAACCGGTTTTGTACACGGCGTCCCATATTTGTGAGCAGGAAAATTGTTTAGGAACGACTCACGATCAGGAGCAGTGACTCTATATTCGTCGGAACATACTGGTGGACGAGGTTTTAGGCACCTCCTTCTCAAAGCTGCAAAGATCTGCAAGCTATAAAATGTATGAACCAGGGAAAATGAAGCTAAGACTTTTAAACTAGCAGATGGCGCTGCGGCTAGTAATAAGCAAACAGTCAAATCAGTGTTGACTGCTAACCGAGCTACGGTCCAAAGCAACGATTTATAGTGCCGCCCCATGAAAAAGCGTCATCTTAAAAGCCAAGCAAATTAGGGACCCCATTCCAACCGTATCTTGGCAGCAGCTGTAAAGTAAGGAACTCCTTACGCCATTCCATAGCCATGCACCATGCACTGTGCAAAATGATTTGCCAGTGGGTCCAACCATAAACTCAAGCTCTGATTTGAACCACCTGTCTTTCGGTTCGGTACTAAAAATCAAAATTTTTTCCCGAAAATATACCAATGCCCAACGTCTGTTTAACAAAGTTGCTGTAGTTTTCACTTGTTATTGGGCCTGGAACCCTTTGAGTTTTCACTTCCGCCAGAGTTGGCAAATCTAGATGGCAGAATCCACGAGCAGCCTCAATTAAGCGTTGAGTATCCGTGAATTGATGAAAGGACAAAACCATACGAACACAACTTGCTAAAGTTCAACTAGCTATCCTTCGGTTTTCGACACTTTCAAGGAGTGCTTCAAGCATTCTACATCATCTTGCGACACAAAATCAAGGAAATATCTTCTGAACACCATCAGCAAGAATTGTTCTAACATTGCCCCAATATAGCGTGAAATGCACCAGTATTATATGAGGTAACAAGACTGCTACTTCTAAAACCAAGAACAATACACAGTGTAGCATTTATTTCACATTGTGTTACATAGTCGATACCAATTAGGATCATTTTCGGAAGGTTTAGAAAAACAACGCTTCATGCTGATCTCTAGATTTATCATAGACGATGTCATATCAACCGAAGTAAAATAAAGATGCTGCCGTTTATGGATACTCAGTCGATCGCTACTAAGCGATGTTAGGTGGCTTCATATTTTTGCAGTTACTTGTTGACAAACCAAACTTACTGCTTCCGTGCAATTGTAATTTTCGTGTTTTGGTTAACCTTGCTCCTCCGACATTTTACATGCGGATAAAATGTCTCGTTCTATCTAGTAACAAATATAGGATTTTTCAAATGTCTTCTCTAATAGAAATAATTCTTGGTAACTATATAACATCCACAGCCTCATCACTCTTTGTCATGTTAAATCTGTAATTTCGTCAGACGTCAGTTATTTGCATTAGGCTAAACACAGCAAGATGATTAAGTCAAATTCCAGGGTAATCCCTATAGAATTCCTGGCTGATCTGCCTCGTTGGTCATGATTGCTGACTCGCTTCAATGTATTCATCAGATTTGCAATTGAATCTCCCTAACTATTAAATAACCTGACTGATGTATAGTAGAAAAACTCAGTGAGGCCCAGTTTTCAGTGCTGTATTAGTTACCTTCCTTATATAATTCAACCTCATAACCGATAAGAACATAGGCAACGTATGTTTCCATTTTCAATTTCCAAGATGAATTCTCTCGCCGGCATGTACTGGAGGCATATTGATTAGTGTTCAGAGTGCTATTTATATATGATGCAATTGATGGGCACAGAATTGAGGAAATTCTAGCCAACGGTGAAAAACGAAAAGCACGCCCCCAAGTACAACTACTTTAACTTCAGCTCAAATGTTCTGGACGTTTGGAAGCTTATATCATGATATTTTAACGTATCTGCTTCAGAAGATGATAAAAATATAGTAAGACTACCACCATCCGCACACCTAAAGCGTACGCAACCGTACCATAATTGGTTATCAAACAGAGGTTCTATTGAGTTCACATATAATAATCGAATTCCACGTGTGTGACACCTCAGAGAGGAGGCATGCAGCAGGTGGATTTCAGATGAAAATTTATTCACAGTGTGAGAAAAATAGCCTAGCCCATTTTAACTTGTACCTGGGTAACCGCACGTTTGAAGTTTCAGGAGGACAATATGGAGAATACCGCGATCTCCAGTATTTGAAAAGGAAATAAAATGAGCACACTTTGCTCAACGCTCAAATAAAAAACTGAACGACAGTCCCACACATGAGGGAACAAAAGAACTTGCTGCACCGTAATTTAAATCACGTTAATTTAGCTGCTATATCGTTAACCATCTCGGGGGATTTTAGTTTTAGTTGATAACTTCTATCGATCTACGAGTCACTGCAATCATTAAGGAAAATCGGAGCAAATATGCTACTCAAATTTGATATTATTTTTAAAGCTGATAGCATGGTAAAGTCACAACAGCCATATTACTTCTTGTATTTATTTAATTGCTACTTCCATAATTGGTCTAGATCCGTTGGTAGCGTTAATTTGCTACCTCTTAATACTTAGCCACAATTTTGAGCTAAATAAGAGCAGCTTGATTGTCCAATTTTTCAGTTTATTGTTAAACCGATCGTCAAGCTGTATCATACGTCTAGTACTTATTAAAACGGTACAAAATAGATTGCATCACGGGCTCTTCCAACACGTTTTTCTGTAGATCGACGGAACCCTAGGCTACGAATGGATTAATGATATAGCATGGCATCCAAAAATGTTAAATAACCTACTACACTCTAACTTACATTACACAGCCACACCCCTTATAGTTTCAGTGATTACTATAACGAAGTACTATTGCACAATTCACAGATGTTGTGAATTCTTATTTATCAGGGTTACCAAAACCTTCAACACATCTGGGAATGGCTAAAAGCAAACTGAATTCTTTTAGTAACAATTATCTGTTTGTCAACTGCGTAAGTCAGTCCTGAATAAGTTTTCAAAGGCAGACGATGCACTACCGCTGTCTGCTTTTTCAACAATATGAAATCTAATTAAAAGCATCAAATTAACATGGTCAAAGTAGATTGGTTATAGTTGACGAAATGTTAGTAAAATTCGGACAAAGCGCGCACGCTTGATTTGCTCTTTTCCTTCTACGACACTTACAATGGCACAGTTACCCGCACATATATTCAGCGTTCCACTCCTTTCCATCGTTTAATATTAGCTATGGCGGATAAACACATTTGATGAAATGAATATCATCCAGATAAATCACGTATAAGCTTAAAACCACTTGGCAGCTTTGAGCGAATTCGTGTTCACCGGAATCGACAAAACAAAACAGGTACTAGCTTACGATACTACCTACAAACAGTTATAAACATCAAATGTAAAATATCACGATGATATGATCTTCCAGCGCAAGCTTATCAACAATTTCCATTCTATCTGAAATAGCCAACGCTTTTGGCTTCTAGACACACATAGAATAAACTATCGTATCAATGCACTTTGAATTATACAGAAGACATGGATTCAGGCACTGACCAATCAGGGAGGACGATACGATGAGTAGTAGGTATTGATAATCCGTGATTTACACTAACAGTTATGACATCTTAACTGGTTCCTTTTTGCTTAGTATGGGAAGGACCAAACAATAAACCACACGAAATGGTTTTCACGTGTGTGACCATCCTTATCAGATTTGCAATATTGTCAGGACATTAGTGCAATGTGAGATAACATGAGCCTTCAGCGTAGCAATCTACTATATACATCATTGTCTAGGTAGTGCATTTGGTTAAAATTGAAAGAATCCAGAGCACCGATAACATTGTATGAGAAGTTTAGAAGCCGTAATAACTTTGTTCAGAACTAAAAAAGCTAGGTAAAAGTATGAGCTATTTATTGTGGCTAGCCACATACTCAAGGTGCAACTGGTATTGCAATTGAGTTAACATCGTACAACCTAAACGGACTTGAGAGCCAAAGCATATAAAGTTTAAACTGGAACAAAAAGGGTTGGGTAATGTTGGTAGTATCATAGAGGAGGGATGTTTGCGCGGGGAAGAAGGTTTCAGAGGATAAGGCATCAGTAACTCTACCACAGCAAATTCAAGGTACACTTGTTTATTTTACAGTCCTTGATTTCGTTATTATAAGACATGTTTATTCAAGCGAGCCATAACCATCAGATTGATGGACTGTGTTATGGTTATTTATCAATCACAGAAAATCCGATAATCATGGTCGGCTTATTTTAACCACTTAGAAACACCTGCACCCCAGTAATTACTTAGAATCGTGGAACTGGTATGTAAAACACTTAAAATAAGCGATAAGAAACAAACAAACACTGGGACACAGATACCGGGGGGGGGGTTCACTATCTAAATGCCGCGCCTTGGTATCTGGTAGATTTCCTGTTGTATACAACTAAATTCGACATCCGGACATAATAGCAGTTAGGTACTACATACAAAGCATGCAGTATTTCAGATGTATTGTGGCTGCACACATTAGAAACTGCATAGGTAATGTATACACGTGGTCAACTCAGTAACTGCATGTGCTTTATTATAGTTAAAAATATTTGGCATATGCTGTGAATTCGCTCCAAAAGCATACAACGCGGGATACGTTTGAATTCCTATTTATCATGAAGGTTGAATGAAACGAGGATAAATAGCGTGTAAAATGGCAGGTGTTTAAGGACTACCACAGGATAAAAGAGTAAAAATACAACAAAATAAAAAGGCATTGATAAAAGAACGTGCAAGCAACACCCCTCACCAAGAGGTTCGCAAACGCACATGTATTATTAGTTTAGCCTGGCGTTTAGGATGATTATGATAACGTCGACAGTATGCTCTGCACTCAAACCATCATCTGATGATCAAGGGTTTTATAATATATTTAAAATGTGTTAGTTTATCGTTAAAGCGTTTGTTGATTATTGTAATTTGGGGGCTTTTATTATATGTATCAGGAGAGCGATCCATGAGTGCGATACGTAGGGAGAAAAGTTACCTTGACATTCCAATCATCTATTTTGTGTGGCCTACTTGAAACATTGGACCATCAGAGATATTTCATGGTTAAAATTTAACATATGGTTGCAAGTTGCATCAAGTGAAATAACGATTTTCCACCTGTATAGACATCTTCTGAGGTATGTGATATGTCACTGCGTGATCTCTCCTTAGACGCCGATAACCGCTACCGAACACCTTATAAATCTCAGGCAGAGTAGATAAAGAGGATGGGATAGTCCTCAAGCTGGTTTGTCTCCTAGATTTGCACGGTATCGAGCCGGATGAGGCGGTGCTTCCGCCAGGGTTACCACGCTTGGTAATGTCTTCTGATGCTGCCTTACGTATGCCTCAAACAATTTCGGAAACATTGAGACATAGAAATTCCAAAACTTCCTACACAGAAAACCGAATTACTGATATTTTTCTGTGATACATTTTCAGTCAGCCTCAAACAACCAAGTTAATCTTGCACGAACATGCTGATGTCGTACTTATGAGAAGCTCTCTAAGAAGTTTGGACCCAAGTCATTGTTTGTGAGTATTCTGCTGGAGTATGCCTATGACTTTGGAGTTCCCTGTGTTGAACAACAGCATATTCTCGATGGACCACGTGCACGCTGCATCATATCATATAGTTGGACTGCGTGATTCTCTAATGCAGTTAAAGCACAGTATTACAACTTCGCATCAGTAAATAGTAGAAAATCTGAAGATGGCACCCTCGTGCGATATTCTCTGAACTCCAGAAACAGACAGGGCATAGTGATACGCCGCACCAGACTTCGAGTGGTTAGGATAGGATATTGTGAAGCCTTATATTCACCTGACGATGAGCAATCGAATTACTTATTCAGCCCAGAACGGGGTCGATAATTCCATGTTTTTGAAACTGTCGCATTAGAAAGTGATGGCACTGGCGGTCAAATGCTATTGAGAATTCCAGGTAGCTTCATCTACTCAACAGAACGGTGATGAATTACGGATGCAAAACAAGCGCTTTTCAGGTCCAGTAGGATACACAGAAGAGTAACCAAAACTAGTGAAAGTAAACCAAAGTGATAACATCTAAAACCTTTCGATGAACCAAACGAAGCGATCACAAATGCATGTAGAAAAGAGACGACGTCAATTGTCTAGATTAAAGCTGCTCATGCATCGTTTGAAGTTCCCCATTTTCCGCACCAGATTGCAACCAGCTCAAGTGTAACAGAATGATTCCTGTTTTAAGTACTCCTTTCGCTGCATACGGGCAATGAGTTCGCCGATTCTACTAAAATTGGGCGCACATTATTTTTGCGTATCGTTGTGGTTTACGCTTCATTGATAACGCAGCGACTGAGGACAGATTGCCAACCAGCACGATCCTATCGCATTTTTTCAGCCTGTTGCCTCATTTAAAAGTTTTCCTATTATCTGACCAATTTAGATCAAGCACGAATTTTGGGCAATAACATGTAACGTTTTAATCGATGGACGGAGTAGGACATAATTGACCTTGATATCAGTAAGTATAAACATATCTATTTCAACAATACAAATAAAACGCAGCACTCACAGTTATCAATGCGATGGAGTAATCTGGTGAGAACAACGCCCAAAAATTAAAGGCCACGCCCAATCGTTTCATGATACTTGAAGTATAGTTCACCCATTCTTTTCGTCTCTCGTCGAAAAACAGTAAACGAGGAGGGTAGTACAAATTCATTGGATCGTGCACCATTGAGATATTTACTACAATTTTTAACATTTAACAGAAGTACACTTATAAATGTTATTTTGTATAGTTGATTGAAGCTTCTCTGCTAAGTTTACGTGTCATTCAAACCATTTCCATACCGATAAGTCATGAAGTTATCCTATGTTTAACTGTATAAAGTAAAAACGATGTTTGAGAATTTGAATGCGCCTGCGTCATGAATATAGCAATGAATAGAATTATAAGTAAGCACTTTTGTTTTTAAAATAATCATATACTAAGTTCATGAATGGTACTATTTGACAAGTCCGAGCAGATGCGCGTAATAAAGCGCGGGTTGTAAAATAAAAATGGAATCAAACAGCGCGGCTGCCACTCGACAATCTATAAAAGGACGTGGACAGTTGAGACAAGAAAGGAGCAAACGTCAGCAAGTAAAACATAATGATAAATGCTTTGTGTTTAACTAGCTCCACACTGTGACCGTCATTTGAAGCGAAAAACCCAAAATAAGTCTTAATAATATAGAGGCGAAAGTTGACAGAAACATTATATATACATATACATATATGCGGGTTTTGAGCTGTTCTCCGAGTATAAGATAAAGACGTTGTGGTGCATGCACGTGTTAATATATATATATTTATTTATATATTAACGTGCCTAATTTTAGCCGCCCTGGTTACGAGAGTTTACTCAGAAAAATTTTTATCGTAGGTCCACCTACAATCTGACTATAATCTAACTATTTCTGGGAACAACTGTTTGCGCAATTTTCAATCTTATGTAGATGATAAAAGGTAGCAAAACCACAATGAGCACTCGCATTGGCATTCGGACATCACCGACTCTTCTCCAAATGGTCTCACTGACGCTGTACATGATCATCGAATATGTGTAAAGTTTTACTCAAAAGTTCAGCTGTTGCTACTGTCCGCGTGCCCAGGAAGGTATAATAAAATTTGAAATATTAAATTCACATGTATATGGAAAACATCATAAAAGGTTTTGTAAGACTACTGAATGGATCATCGTTTGTTATCATATTCCATCCGCTATTAATCAAACGGAGCAGCGTTAATATAATTCCCTAAACTTTATGAAGCAGGCAAGGAAGTAAACAGGTGCAGCTACTACTAAGTCTTTATCATTTGCTTAAAAAAATGGGATATTTAAACGCAATATCTTTTTATTTCACAAAAGCCTGACTGAATGTGTACAAATCTGCACCAATAGCATATAGTATGAGAAAGGTTTCCATCAGAAAATCGTTCTTGCTGTTGAGTCGTCTGCCTTAACAAGTTGACTTATCCTGGCAAACAACAAGTTAGTGAAATCTTTTACTGACTCTTTATATTTCTGGTAGATGGAGTGCAGGAATTGAGGCTAATATCGGTGTAACGTTGTCTCTAGGATGTTTGAAGTATAACTACCGAAATAACCCCCAAGTGTTTGGGCGGTATCATGTTTGTTAGCCGACTCTAGAAAAGCCAGCTGCATTTTCATGTTGTTGAAATGAACTAGCAGTGTGTAGGCATTACGAAAGGAACTGCAAATTTAGTGATGCGTCCTGTAACCATTACGATGTGGTTCACTGTATTTTCCCTAAATTCATTGATCTGACAGTAGACATAGCTAATCCCTGTTCATAATGAAGCGAGCAAGCAGGCTTGAATCAACCGCCTTCTAGCTGTAGCTCCGGCGCATCCGGGAATAGACATGTTCGCAAATCCCTTCGCCGTTAAACTATAGTCAGCGGCGTTTACCAAACAACAACAGACGTTAGCAAGTTTACTTTATTTCTGTTGATCAACTTGATCATTCTTATACAATTCAGTTAACGGAAGCACTTCGAGTTTTTGATATGTAGTTAATGACCACATTTCAGCGCATAATGTTCCCAGTGTGTGTTCTAACTCCTCTACATATTTGACATTTTGCTTCACTAAAACTAGTGACAAAACGCATTCTGTGTCTCATTATAAGACAAGTTCTTTAATCCAGACCTTTCTGCGCTTATATACAGCACAAATGTTTACTAATTATACGCTATATTAGACCATGCCTCAGCATCAGCATTAAGCATAAACCCTATTCTGTGTTATACATATTTTGTGCGCAAACGGTAAGAAGGACTACATATGATCAGCAGACAACAATACGTAGGTTAGCTGATTGTGATTACATTTCTGTACTCTCACATTCCTTACTTAAAGTTTTGCGTCACCTGGCTATTTATCATACGGTATGACGTGGTGTCAATGGCTCAGAGCTCATTATCAGATTTCAAACCGAAAAGTTCACCAGAACGCTTCTGCTATTTTAGCTGGGATGTTATGTGGTTCATTCATTGAGTCGAATTAAACTTACATATGTGCCATAATTCGATGACGCTAAACATTCCAGGTTGTCAAAGAATGGAACAAACCCAAGCGCCTATCAAATTTTGCTCCGGTAAATGTGAACTATTTACTCATCCAGAGATAATGAGGAATACGCACCTACATTAAGCATTTTGAATCCAACACACGTCCAATTGTACCAAGGGTTGCTGATAACTTAGACTACATCATACAATTTCAGGTCAGGCACGCGATTAGACTAGACATCCCAACGTGCGTGACAATAGAAACATGAAGCTGTATTGTAACAAATTGTACATTGGCTCCGATCCACGATATGAAGGAAAAAGTATGATGCGCCTACACACTAAGCTACAGTAATTGTTCGAATAATGAATTGTGATTGCAGGATTAATTTAAACTATATGGCCTAAAAGTTGCTGCGCGTCCATGAAGATGAGATCGAAATGAGGAAACACCTTCTGATGAGTCTGCAGTTTGCAGTCTGCCCAAAATTATAAGAACATTCCGGTACAAATAATAGTTCCGTTTTACGGGTACGTGCACATATTTACCTGAATTCCTGATTTCTAATGCTAGTTGGACACATGAGTGTCGTGCAGGAAATATGTTAAACGCATCACAGGACCTGGGTATTGACTAATAATTCCTTCCAAATATACTGTAATCAATCTTCAGCCAGTAGTCTCATGTAATTGAAAAATTCCCGATACATTTTGCGGTCGACATTATCAAGCATCAATACTAGTATATATTAGCTGATTTAAGCTGCTTTCAGCGACAAAATTCAAAATGTGCACAACGTCGGTAAGCATCTCTTCCTAGTTTACCATCAAAATGATAAGTAACTTAGCTCCTTTCAGCTTCCCGAAAACAAATTGAGGCTGTTTCTGTGGAGCAGGTTACATTGGCCGAACGACGAGGCAACTTGCTGACAGGATGGATGAACACCATCCGGTTTGGCTCGTGGCTAGGCGTTAAAGACCAACCAGCTCAACCATAGCTAACCATCTCGTCGAATTTAGCCCTACCACCAAGTCGACTGAGTCATTCAAACTTATCCATCAGGAGACGGACAGTATAGCAAAGTGTGTCAGTAAGCATTACCTTGAATTTGCTGAAGGTATCGCAATTTGGCTTTACCAGCCAAGGTTGCGTGCTCAGGAAGAGTTCGTCCAAGCGTTAAGATTGCGCCGGTGTACTCGAACTAGAAAATTCCGCCAACCGATTTTAGTTCACGTCACAGGGTATGTGCATGATCAATATGTGTTCTGCAATGTATTTTAATAACGTTTATGTTGTTAAATAGAATTAAATACACAGTCAAGGAGAAGCATTGAAATATCCTTGCTCTCACCGACTTTTAATCACCTACTGGGATTTTATACTACTGCTAGGTGTACGCTTATTAGCTTAAATATATTCAAAGTTGACTAAGAAAATGTCGATTTGGTTATGATGAACATAAGAACATCCAGACCACCAGATGAGGCTTAGTGACAGGCATCATCACCATGCTGAACCCATGCAAACACGGTTAATAAGAGTTTAAAAACTCATTTAGAGATGGTTTACAGATGATATGTAGAACACAGCTGCTAGCTCCGTTACGTAAAAATACAATGTCACTTTCATCCACCGTCTTCAGGGAATGTTTCGTGTTCATGTTTCAAATGTGGTAACGAATGTGTGCTACAGTCTCGATTAGAAAATTTCTTACCTTATTGTAAATGGCTAGTTAATAGTCAAGTTTCAATTGTGTGTGTGTACTCAGCGTCTAAAAATGACAATAATAGGATACCGTGTTTTTATTGCTCCCTTTGATTAAACTGACTTTAGAGGCTTGGCAAAAACACAGAGGACTTAACACATCAAATTCGTTAACATAGATTTTAGAGTAAATGCAATAAACGTTATAGCAGTCACCGGAAGCCTTCATTTACAACCTTCTTGCTGGGGGTGAAACGTGCTTCTGGGGTGTGCTGACTTGGCAGTTTCATCGTGTCTCTCATTAGCTACCTCGCATCCCCTTATCCTTCGAGAGGGCAGCTTTTCGGTAACGAGATACAGAAACAGCGTACACATTTTCAAAGGTTCATTTGTAGTGCCTTCAGATTTCGGAATTTAGACGCTGTTGTGTTTTTTCTGCCGAAAAGCTTGCAACCTTGATGACTTTCTTGCGTAGCGCACAAAACTTCTAGGCTTTTTGACAGTCGACCATTTTTCCTCTAATGAATGGATAACTTGCAGTCATCGCAACTAAACTCGACCATACAACTGTCACAGTCCGGGAAAGCATGAACATCTGTCACCCTCGCAAGTCTGAAAACATTGTGGTTAGATCTAGGTATGTTGAATCCAGCCTACGCCGTCTAAATTCCCTTACTGTTCCTTTTGATCAATTTACCTTCGGACAGCATGAAAACCTGCGGATACAGAAAATGCAGGTCGCTTTCACTCCCTAAGCTTTGTTTGTTCTTAAAGTAGTCGTTTATCGATCATGACCTTTCACCAAAGTACACTTTCCACCACCATACTCCCTCCCGTAAGTAAGCTTTTTAGTATGCGGCGGAACGATTACATCAGAGCCAACCTTATTCCGATTAAGCCAAGAATTTACTATATGTACGCTCTCCTTCCAAACCTCCGTATATGATTAGATTTTCAATTTTATGGTCCATCTGTGATCGAAATTCTATAAAAGTATGTACTTATCCGATCGTGCCGATATGGGGGTGACTCTCGTCGTTGAGAATAAAACCTAACTTATTTATATCTCTTATACGCACCGGAATCGGCGAGACCCTAGGCTAGAATAAATCCCGATTTGACACTTATTTTCCTCATTTCAATCTGGAGTCTGATCCTGAGAAATAACTCACTGAAAAATTAGACAGATAAACGAAATATATTTCGTTTAAATTTTCTGTGAGCCTATTTGATAAAACATTAATACAGTGCAAAAAACTGCAGCTGATATTGCTTACAACAAGGCGATGATAAAGAAATCCATATTTCTTATGTACCGGAATATTCTCTTCACAGAGTTCAATGTCAATCAGATAAAAAATGGAAGTAAAATTACTCTCAATCAGTATACTGTGTTGCTCACCTAAAAAAGCGAAGCAGTTCTTCTTTGTATACACAAAGTCCACATTTATTCAGTCAGAGTATGTTGGACATAATAAGTCACCATACAAACTATATTGGTGAACCCATTGGAGGTGCTGTTTACATTGTGTATGGCCAACGTATCGACAAACCTTTCAGAGAACATTCCTGGTAGCAACGGCAGAATGATATTCTTAACTTTAACTGTTAAAATGGCCACCAAATAAGTACCTCCTTCTTACTGCACCAGTCGCAGTATTAACTTGAAACCCTTCCGTCAAATAATCCGGTCCTGCAATTGAGATGCCTTGTTTCTATCCAACAGTGCATGCATAGCCGTAGAACATTTCTATCATTAATCTGAGCAAGCAATAACCTTCGTTGCTTCCCAAGTCGCAAGATAGCTCTCAACGGTCAGCATTGTCTTCTCTCCCTTTGGACTGGCTGAGACCAGCATGGGCACGTACGTGTGCCTCATTCCGATCGGCCACCTTTGTAAGCTTGATGTTTGCATGGTGTCGCGGATAGTGTGCATTAGTTTGTTGATCAGACACTCCTCTCCAACGTGAAGTGTAACTTTGCGGATAAACTAACGCGACCATGGAATCAACCCAAATATTTTCTCTCCTTACTAATAACTCCCATAATATTATTCAAATAAAATTATCGACAAAGCCTCTGGTAAACATCATATTATCCTACTCTTAGAACAAGGATTCACCACAAGCACTCAGGGTGGGTATTAAGGACTTCTGGTTAATATGCTCCCAAATGAGGGAATTTAAATCGTTAGTTATCCAGTCATACGATGCTGAATACATTACTCAACAACTTATTTGTTGACTAACGATGTAGCACGCCGTTACTAATGTCCGAAGAGAAGACTCATGACCATACTGTTTGCTTGCGAATTTGAACGTCTTCAAGAACTGCGCCGAACAACCGAGTTCCTCTTGGATCTCCACCCCAAAGTCTCGCTCTTGTGATGTGGTGTTTAGCATATAGTCTCCAAGCTTATTTGCGTACGTGGATTTGTGGCGAACATGCACAGATTTGCAGTTGTCCATGATGAAAGGAAGTAAATTTACCTTTGACCATTCTGAAGCGTAGTCAATGTTTCGTTGCAACACATCGCGAAAATCTTTACAGTCGATTGCGCACCATATCTGTCTATCGTCAACAGCCAGCAAGAAAAGTGACTTGCTGACACTCGCGAGGTTGATCATGAAGAACTAGAATAACTGCGGCCGACTGCAAGAAAGAAGGATGTTTATTACTCAGTTCCAGGCAAAGGCGATATCGCTTTCGACTTAGTGAATAGTTGACTATGACTAGCGGTAAGCAAGACATATCCGGCCCTCTCAAGTTCATATATTTGCTGAAACTGTTCCGCTAGTCACTCAACGTCTCATAGATAGAATCCCGGCTCGTTCCGAATCTTTTGTTCCATATATCTGTTTACCTGCACCTTTGGTGCAAGGTACATCGAGCGTACGACCAGGCGTGTATCAAGGCGGATAGCGGACACTGCCCTGCCTCTTTGTTACGTTGTGCAGTTAAGAATCTCTACAGCTCGATCATTGAATGCCTGCTTAGTTCTGGCTATTCGCTTCGGAGTAATGAAGCATTCAAGTTAGTCTACACTGCACCAAGGCGCAACCTTAAATGAATCAGAAAGCGCTTGCTGGCCACCGCTGAAGCCATTGCAATCAGAATACTTCAGCCGGATTTGTACAAACAGAGAACACTGATGCAATCTACACTGTTTTCGTGGCCGTAATGTCGGACCATGGTTACTACTGAGATTGAACATTGTAGAATTGCCGGCCAAAGCGTCTGTGCATTTTGCGTGCTTGCTTATCCGCGCGTGCTCGCAAGGCTCATGAAGTTTGGCTTTATCAAGTAGACTATTGATCGACTTTGTTCAATCCATCATATCCCCAGCTTTAGCTTACCTGTATGTTTATCTGTCTTGTAATTGTAGTTGCCTGTAGTGAATTGCAGAAAGGAGTTCTCTTCGCAAGCGTTATGCTTCTAATATCTGAATGGGCATAATTAATGAACGCCAATATTGTCACATATGGAGTGTCGCTGGTTTACGGCATCTTTTTATATTAAATGAATTTGACGTTGATTCTAGAATGTTGGTTCAGATTTGCTCTGGTATACTAAGTGAAAACCTGGCTGAGGTCAAACGACCAGCCGATCTCGATACATTCGATGGATGCTGTTTGGGTACTGCTTTGTCCTCTTCATTTCTAAAGGTCCATTGTGAGCGGCCGAACATTGAGGTTTTCGCTCACATTTGACAGCAATCAAGATCTAACAACCACTGGTGTCGAACCCTTCTGAATTTTCGGAACCGTTTGGAGTGGGGACGAGTCACTGACCTTGCTCATTGCAATCGGATTGGCGGTGGTTGTTTTAGGCCTATTTAAGCAGTTAACGGTATGGGCGTTTAATGCAACAGACGTTGCATTTTTATCGTTCTGTCTAGTCTTCATCCTCAGTGTTAATGCGGTGTCTAATGGGAATGACAGGGAGTTATTCTCTGTCAAGCTTTCTGCAACTGAGTCTCTTTTGGTTTATCGCTTTTGTGCAAACGTTGCCACCAGTGTTTCGTACTTCTGCGATTACTCATGTACACTCTTTACCAGTGGGCTGACTATACATACTGAACAGAACCACAGTGAACCTGGTATATTATTGTGTAGGTCCAACTGGTTTATTGGGGAACATTTGCGATGGAACTTGCCTTGGGAACAGATAAAATGGATTTGAAACCGTATATTTTTATGGCTTGAAGGGAGGTCACAAATTACTGTCGATCTGCTTATGGTAATATGGACTTTGATTAGTCGCCACAATTCATTGGGTCTATCGTTGGTATTTCCAAAGCGGACCGAGCGCTTATGGTTTGCTGCGCTGAATTTTGCACACCATCAAGGTCGTCACGTTCTGTGCGTCTTGCCCACGAGGGCAGGCTTAAACGGCTAGATCTTTCACGCGGGAAACAGAGCGATTGAGGGGTACGCACACAAAGAACGATAGCCTTTTTGATGAACGAACCACTGCTGTGGTTGTTGATTGGTCAGATGAAATTTTTAGTTAGTTTGCGTTTGAGACCACAAATATTTCTCTGTGGTACTTGATTTGGAAACTTCCTCTATTGGATTCTTGCGGGAATGGCGCACAACCGCAATGTGGAGATAAAAGACGATTCACACAAGCTAGACCCGAATGATGGAGACTAACTAGATAGAGCTGATGAATCTGAGTCGGATGAGTGTGAACAGGTATTCGTTTAATAAAATGCAACTGCGAACGGCGGAAAACCATTTGAATTCCAAAAATTCCGTCCTGTATTTCTTAGTAAGCTTATTTTGCATCATCGTTCATTACCTTTTATGTACTCTCGCGCGCAAATCATAGTGCACCAAAATTTTAGTCCGTCACTGAGCTTTATTTTCAACACGGCTCAAGACCTAATGGTTGTTAGCATACTATACATATATGCTAATTGTATCTTTATTTCTTTTTTCTGTTCTTACTGATGGATGATAGAGTTGTTGATCGATTAGTTGGTATGAATGAAGTTTTATCCTTTTGAGGAACTAGCTTAGTCATAATCTGCCACAATGCACCCGTAACTGCAGAGAAGTCCTACGTTACAATTGGATCAGGCTTACTGCTCCTTATTCCTTACCCACTCGTGACCGGAATGAAAAACAATCATCTCTCAAAATCTTGGTACGACTTTGTTATTCGCTAAGCTCTTTGACGAAATTGGGATTGTCCTGCCTGCAAATGATTGTAATGCTTATTTTTAATTTCTTCTAATTATATTCATCCTTATCTCGTTGTTGGTCACAACTGGGCTGATACCTAGTGCTGACGGATTGCAGCTTCCAAGCTAATAATTATACCCGCGCAAACGGGATGGCCACTACATCTTTGGAGTGGTCGATTATGTACTACAATGTGCTACCGTCTTTTTGACGTAAAAAAATGCTATAAGAAATGTAGACGAATGACGGAACGCGCCAGGTAGCCTGACAGCTCCTAGCTTATGTATAGAAACAGACCCAGAATATGTTAAATAGGTGGTAGCTTATTCTCTATGTTGACACACCGGCCCCCAATCTCTTGTAGCAGGGGAATGTGGGTGAAGAATATCGACGGAATACCTCCATGGAAGTACGTCACCTGGGGACGGTTCAATAGACGACTGTAAAACTTTACTTAAAAATTTGGTTAAATCTGCATTTTTTTCTCCTCAGTGACTTACTCTAAGTATAAGTTTAAAACTGTCCATCACTGTATACTTCCGTTAGTGACCCAGTGCACAAAACGCGATCAATTACCCGTAGTATGCTAGCCCCTTGTACAAACTGATCAGCCCATACAGTTACACTGTGCCTCGCGCCATCCAGAAATATATCGTTTATTGAATAATTCATTTAGTACTGGCTAATTAGTAAGCTTCGCTCATTGTGTAAAACCCCCATAGAGCAACCATCAGGTAGCACCTACTGCGTAATTAACTTAGTTCGGCAGTACCAATGAATTTTACGAAATCAATAATCTGCTAACAGTGCTTTGAACCATCCCACCAATAACTTCAACTTTTAATCTTCCAATCTGATCTATATCACCATTAGACAGATTATCTCTCATTTTCGGTGACAACGTGCAGGTCCCTAGTGACCGGTTATGGCATCCACCGTCATCATTTGTGAGTCAGGTGTTTAAATCGCGGATTTGTAAGGGTAAGTTCGAGTCAGAATCCAATATCACGCCACAGATGCCCGTTAATTTTGAGCCCCAACAAATGGATTAGACGGACTAATGAATTCCGGGATGTGTATTGACTCGCTGAGCTTGTCTGCAGTGAACCTAGTCAAGGTGTGACAATGACTACCAGATACAAATTATATATATATATATATATCATTTATACGACCTGAAACAATTACTCCAGAGAAGCATTGTTATCTATAAGTAGTAGTACTCAACTATTTCAAATCGGAAAGTAGAGGAAATTTTAATACGAAGTCTTTTTACAGGTGTTTGCAATGAAGTGTACAAAGACGAAGATCTTGTTCATATGATATTACAAACGAACTCTATCGGGTTCATACAGCATATGTCGAACTACCATCATAATGCACCTCCGGTTGTTTGTTGTTCATGAGTAAAATAGATAATGTTCATTTAACCTCAGTTAATTGGTTTAAATAGGAATAATTAAGTCAAATGCAGTCGCTGGAAAGTTACCGACTGTTGAGTAGATTTACAAAACGTTTTGACTTTAATAAGTCTTGTTTTGGTGCGAAATAAGTGGTCACAGCTTCACTTCTCTGATTTGTCTGTGAGGACCCTGTTTCGCTCTGTTTTAGGACACACGATTAGCACATTCATCTCAAACCGTGATTTCTTGAATACACTTATTCGACCTAATGACAGTAGCTCGAAGTAGACACATTTAGCCACTAATTTACCAGCAACTTTTACACTGCTTCCAAATTTCATTTTCCATCATTTTTATCACGCTAGACCGCATACAGTTTTATTACATTTCCATGTCAGGCATTGTCAGGAATTGAGTTTGATCAGGATACACTTGACTGATTTGCTTTGTATTGATGGCAACATTTTGCTATTCCATTGCATCGAATTTTGTCAAATAGCACGTCGTGACAGATGGATTAGAGCTGAATCGATGCTGATTGCTGTAATCAATTATGCCATTGATAAAACGAACACGCTTCTAATGTAATTTAGATCATCTGGCTCCAGAATAGTATTGAATCCTGCGCGGCATTACCTTTTTGTTCATACGGCATATGACACAAATCCCATTGGTCTCTGCCGCAGACTGGTAATCGTTGAGTTTCTAGTTGAGTGCATCAGGAGTTAAATCGAACATGCACTGCTGACGATTCCCGGAATGATGGAACGGCCGTGCAGTTCTTCCTGTATGTAATTGCTGGCTGATAGAATCTGTATACGCTGAATTTCTAGCTGTAACAAAGTTATTCAATTTTCAATGCTAGAGAGTATTGTACGACTACTAAATGAATTTTATTTTATATTTAACCAAAAACCTTTTTGCAGGCTCCGTTCTGTATTCATTCCGATATTTAAATACAAAATTAAATAACAATTTGTTCGTTTTAGCTGTGGCAGTTGCTCACTTAACTAAGCATAACTGTGCAACTTAGCCATATGCATTTTGCTAAACTGGTGACTGTTATGCATCGGTTGCTCGGAGGAAGATTATCACTTGTAAAACGTGTCCGTGAAGCCCTCTTTGTAATACTTCTTTATGACAAAGACGAAAATTGAGCACCTCAACTTGTGTGTCATTATTGTGAGGAAATGTTTCGTGACACATTGTCATCATTCATACTTATACACGTCAGCTAGAGGTGTAAAACACCTCAGTTACTGTGCCTCAATACATAAAAGACAAAAATGAGAAATACGTGTAATGGTTGCATGCCGGCTGCGCTCCCGGTAAAGCGTGAACATCGTTCCGCATAGCTACCAACCGACTATTAAACAACAAAGATATTATTATTTAAAAGTATGCTATGCTATGAAATGAAATGGTGTTGTGCGGGGTGGCTAAGAGTGATGGGGTTGGAAAATGAAACCCACAGCACGAACGATATTTAGGTCGGCTCCCAGCCATGTCAGCAAGTGTATCCAGCCAAATGGTTCATCGTAATTCTGACCTTCATCTGGAAGCTGAGAAGCTCCAACCGAAGCCAGCTTCGAAGTGAGGGCCTTCATTCCCCTCGACCAAGTTATGGATGGCCACCCCTCCTCTTCTTCCATCCACATCCCGGGTTAGCAAAATCGCACGTCGCAGGTACCGGTGAGCTGGCATACGTAAAACGTGTCCCAGGCACCAAAGCTTGGTGCTTGAAATGACGGTGCTGAGCGCTTTATTTCCTTTTCCTGTGCCTTAAAGAAGACTTCGAAGGCGGTCGTTGCTCACATGGTGTTTCCACCAGATGTGAGCTAAACGACGAACGCACCGGTACTCGAAGTTAGCTAGCCTTTTATGAGCGCTGATATATGGGTCCAGGTTTCACAACTTTACGGAAGGGTCGAACATACTTCTGCATTCTACGCTCTACCCTTCAGGGCGGGTTTGACATCACTTGCGCCCCATAGGTGCCGATGGTTAACAAAACGCCGCGATATATTATTACACATTTCGTGATCTCATCTTCGATCCCAAGGGCGCTGATAGAACTCTCCAGGTAGCTGAATGTCGAAAAGCTTCTAACTGATCCCCACCAAGGGTCAGCGCAGGAAGCGGTCCTTGCCAATCTTGAAGGAAAGGTTTGTAATTCGGTGGTGAAAATAAAGCCCGAAACGGGCTGACAGCCAGTGTTGATCTGTCCAGACCAGATTGACACGTTTTGGAGCTGTAACAAATGAGGGCAATATCGTCTGCCTAGTAAAAGTCCAGAAGTTCAGCTGGGAGCAGCTCGGCACATACTGAGTCGTGTACTTTAAACGCAATCTCCATTACTTCGTCAATAGCGAAGTTGAAAAGATAAGGTGCGAGTGGGAATCCTTTTCTTACACCGCTGAATATATTGAAGGGCGACGACAGCTGGCCATAAGCCCTCACTCTGCCTGAGCCAGGTGCGTATAGTGCGGGGACAATATTTACGTATTTCCCATACACACCTTTTCTGAGTAGACAGTCCCAAAGGACACAACGCTCAACCGAATCGAAGGTACCTGTGATGTCGAGGATCACAACTACGGTGGACCGCCAAAACGTGTGACGGTATTCCAACAGCTGACGTAAATTGATGATGTGGTCATAGCAGCCACCACCCCGACGAAACCCGGCTTGCTCCTCAAATATCTGGCTTTCATGAGCAACACTCAGTCTGTGAAGGAAGATAGAGACAAATGACTTGTAGGCGATAGGGATCAGATTGATTCTTTTAGGGTTGCCACATTCCTAACGCGAGTCATGATGACAAATCAGAACTATAACGGAGCGGCTTCAGTCGATTGGAACAATTTCATGCTCTAAACTGTTTCAATTGTAATTCATGTAAATCAGCAACAGGAGCAGGGGCCCCCGAATTTGAAGAATGTTGGACGAAGAGCACCTGGTCCCGCGGCGTTATTTAACTTCAACAGTCCGATCTCACGTTCCACTTCTGAAAGAGAAGGCTGATCCTAAGGGACTTTCCAGGGAGCAGGGCGGTCACTAGCCAGTGAGAAATCTAACAATTCCGGCAGACTAAATTACTGTTCAAAATGCTCATACCAAAGCCCCAATCATTTCGACACGTTATCGAAAACCTGTCCACTCTCATCACGTATAGTTTCACTAACACCAAGTCTCGTGCTGCCCGTTCCCCTTATCAGATGGAAAACTTTAGATAGGTTACCAACGGCAGCGGCCATTTCCATCGCTGATGCACGAAGAGACCATAAGTAGGCGCGATCTGTCTAGGGTAGCACGATTTGCCCGGAGCTCTTTGCGAGGCTTATTTTGTTCACTTCCAGCCGGAATGTGCCGGCAACATCGTTAAGTTCGCGAGACCTCGAAGAGACCCAATTGCAATGTTGATCATAATACTTACAACATGAGGATTTACCTACTGTTAGTAAGGTGTGAAGAACATGCGATCAGTGCCCTTCATTTGTCTACAGTGGGCGCATATTCAACACGAATGTCAGCGTACTTTGATAGGCATTCAAAACAGGTGGCTTCGCCAGTTGGCTGCTGTCAATGCGCTCACAGCTTCGTCGTGGGCTTCCGCCAAAGTGCCTACGCAGATCAGGACATACAAGTACATGGTCTGTGTCCACACATGTGCTCCAAATCGAGTATCAATTCTGGACGCAGCCGCTTCAACGGTAACTGGTTGCAATGTGATCGATTTGCGTCCATAGCTGGTTCGAGTCCGGTGGGCGCCAAGTCACCCTCTGGCGGGTACTATGTCGGAAGTTAGTGCCCGCAAGAAATAAGCGGACATCTTCACACAAATGAAGTAACCGCTCACCGTTATTATAACGACAGCCTACACTGTCTTGGCCGACCAGATGTAGTTTAACAGTGAATAACTTTCCAACTTGAGCGTTCAGCTCCCCAGTCTGCACAACAGCGTCCGTGCTACTTTAGTGGCCAAGGTGCTCGTTCAGTTGGCGGAAGAAGTCGTCTTTTGCCAAATCATTGTTAAAATTTGCGGGCGAGTAGGCAGCGATGATAACTAGACATTTGTTAGTCCCACACTTCCTCGAAGCTTTGAATGAGCCAGCCAATCGTACCGCACACATCCGGCAACTGATTAGGATTCATTCAGTCAGTGCAGCATTAGCTCGGGGAATCATAGCAATACCAAGACCGGTTTGGCCGGTGTTTGAAGCAGCATCATCACCGGATAGGCGCAATGAGAAAGTACTGCTGGCGTCAACTAAACGGGATTGCATAGTGTGTAAAGAGCTTGAGTCTTGCCGTTGGGTCTTCCATAAACATCAGATACCCATGGAGATGGTCTTTAATGTTCGGGCAAGTGCTGCCTGTTGGCCGACCTGGAGCAATGTGCGTACATTGAGGCAGGCCAAGCTGAAGGAGTATCGAGTGTTCCAACTAGAAGCCGATGAAGTGGGGTGAACCGCCTAATTAGACATGGGCTTGTCAACTGGGCATGAGTGGCGCCCAGCACTTGCATGCAAGCCGAAACAAGAAGACAAACACCTGTCAAAGCATCTAGGGGGACAATAATCGGGGTTTGCAAACTGGGAGACACGAGTGATGTTGGAACGGGTCCGGAAGGGAGAAAAATCGTGAGAGTGGGAATAAGAAGACGGGAAGGCTTGCGCAGTAGTATCCAAACGCCTATCCATCCCGCTCGATGCAGCAGATAGGGTCCAATGATAACGAAAGCATCAAGCAATTGCGTGGGCAGGATACTGTTAGGTTGACCAGGCCTACAGAGGCTAACTATTAGGGTCCTCAAGCAAATCCTTGAATTCCAAAACCTGGCAGCAAGGCAGCGGGTTCGGCGGTGGGCTACAAGTCAACCGTTTTAAAGGACAAAGAACCAATCTCCTTATAACCTCCAACCTGGAGGAACAGGTTAATGAATTTGTCTGGCTTTTCAGCATTGACCAATCTGGTATGGGTGGCTGTGAAGGTGCTCACTAAATCGCTGAGGCAAAACCTAAACGCAACGGCTTGCCATTATCAGTTCTTATGGATTGGCAAGCAACTAGGAAGCATATAAAACATTTCTATTTTTACATCGTTAATACAGCAGTAAGTGAAATATTTTGGCATGATATTTATTATCTCGTTGTTCATAATGCTGTTCGAACCATTCCACACACTGCAAATATTTCAGTTCCAGAGTTCAAGCGTCTTGCTGCATCGCATAATGAAGTTAATGAGCGTGAGGATGCGTGATTCGGCTTTAACTTATGGAACCTGCAACTGTTACTGAATTTTGTCAAACCTAGGACATTCCAGTCATCAAGAACTGAATGACACTACGTGACTTGGGTTTCTCCAAGCAGGCTGTTAAATTATTTGCCGCCAGGTTAAGTGGAAAAACCTGCCTAAAGGCACAGCAAATATTTGCTCGCACCGAAAACGGGATGAGAGTTTCCTGGTTTTATCAGAATATAAGCAGTTTGCTTTTTGCCCTGATATTCTTCGTTTGTTATTTCAATCGGGGATTGCCGCGCATGATCCACCAGGGTGGAGAGTGTTTTTGGTTATACAATGAACAGTACCGGTTAAAATAGCCAATGGTTTAAATAGATGACTCTAAAATGGAAACAACCGTGTATTTTGTGATTCACCAAGCGCATTACGTAAAGCCTGGTGCAGATTTTTCCATTGCTATCTTACGCAGAGGAACGCTGTGCAAATAGTTTGGTTTGCATTATTCTGCCTGTCAAATGAAACGGATTGTATAACGTATCATAAATGGGATAGCGTGTGTTCAAGTCGCATTTGTCAACCCGTTAATATGGGTGCAGAAATGACGTGAGGTTGATAAGCCTTCTATGTTTTGGACACCGGAGCACAATCAGGTCGATTGTAATGCGTAGCAATTTTTATCTAGTGGTTTTTCAGTTTAGTGAACTTTCTGGGTTGCAATAAGCCGCGACAGACTTGATTGGGCTTCGTCAGTTTTAAGCAAACAATGGGGAAATCTCGCAGACTCCAATATCTACCGCTGTACAATCCGAAAGCTTTCAACATGTTTTGGTAGGGGAGCTGAAACAATCCCCTGCCTAATTTAGTCGCTCTAGCTTGTGGAGATTCAAAAGCATCAACATTGTGTTTATAGCAGTGATGCCAGGCTAGGATTGCACATTAGGCATTAGGCTCCAAGTGGTCCAGCGTTTAGGGGTAGTTAGATGGCTCGAACTTGCCGAATGCCCTTCGGAAATTCCAAGATGCCGAATGACTCTTCTCGATGCGTTTTCGGCCTGTTTCCATCAGCAAAGCGATAGTTTACAATTATTCCACGATCACTTTACTATGTAGCTCTCTGTAATAGCTGTTTCCCACGTCGATATTCATAGGTAACCTGGTGGCGTAAGGACAGGATGTTGCCTTTTGCTACGTGGAACTGGAACAGGTTTCCGGTGGAAAACAAGCAGGCCCTGTCAAACTCACTCTGCAGTGCCGTGTGAACGCCCACTTTCCTAATGTTATGCTAATTAGTGACATCAAATTATTAGGAAGTTTGACTGGAGTACGCTCGTAAGATTGTTGATGACAGATAGAAAAATTTGGCGTACAAAACAGTACAATTCAGTTAGGTTTAAAATGGAGTAGTAAACATTTAAGTTTAATGAAGAGTTTTCCCATCTAGCTCAGAGCAGTGTCAATTAATTCATAACTACGATGCTTTTGAAGGATAATGCGGTCGTCCAGGCGATCGAGCGGTTTTGAGAAGTCCAGAGAGCTGCAGCTTAATCCTATTGTGCAACCGACTGATTCAGTCCATCTTGCTAGTACATGAAACAAGTTTGTAGTGAAGGAATGCTTTGGGCAGAATCCGTGCTACTGTGACATCATAATGTGGCTTTTCCCAAGTCAGCACTGTGGGTACCTCTGCCATAATACCGTCAATAAATTTGGATAACACCGGGAGGAGAGTTATTGGTAAATAGCTCGAGAATCCTGCACCACTACCGCTATTGCAAATAGGAGTGACTAGCCCAAATTTCCACATAGAGGAAACCTGTGTTTATCAAGCATTTTGGTAAGAACCGAGCTAACTGTTTGACGATGTTTATAGCGGCCTTTTCTAATACCTTTATTATGATGTCCTCCATGCTCGAGGACAATAGCTTTTTCTTCATATTTCCTGCAGTGAACTATAAGTGTCGTAACCCATGGGGCGGTAGGAAATCTCAAAAATGATTGAGATATTATGTCACTCTGGAAAGTGCGGGTAAACTGTTGACAAAGAGCCTTTGCTGCATTTTGTTTAATAGGCGCCAGACCATCTGCTACATATATAACTGGGGTTCATCGATGCACTCTCCAGTGTCCGTTGAAGTGATTTATGGCCTCTTAGAAATAATGCTGCATTTCGTCCATAAACCCTATTGGTGCGTGAGTTCGTCTTCACAGACCAAGTCTGCGCATTGCTTTTTGTTGAGTTATATAGGCGCTCACAACCTATAGGCTCGGAAAGGTTTTAAACGCGCGCCAAGTTGAACACTCCAGGACAAGTTTTTTCGAGTCCGGCTCCAGTGAATGTACTTCATTTGTTTCAGGTAAAAGACTTCTTTGTGACGCATTTTTCTCTATCCCACCGCATTAGGCAAATCGGTAAGCCGTTCCACTTAGTAGGACCATTTGTTTGCCTGGACGATGTTTGACAACGTGAACTTCATTGCTAATACTTATGTATTCCGCGTAGCAGATGTAACAAAGGAGCAGCATCGCATGATAACCACTGGCAGCTAATGCATCTCTCGTTAAGGTAGCGGTCAATAATTCTTTTTCGATGAGTTCGAAGTCTAAAACAGTTGGTTTCTCAGAACTTCAGACTCACTTGAGCGAGGTAGCATGGTTGACAGAATACATTGGCGATAACCTCTTGCAAGTTCGCTTTAAACGGCCCCCTGTTCGAGGCTGAAGCTTCGTTTGCGTACAGGTCGAATTCCCTCCAAGAAGGACGTCACTGTAAAACCACGACATGACGCGTTTATTAGTAATGGTTAGGTGTCAGTCCATTTCCAGATCGGACATTGACAGCAGTAAATATTTCTTGCAATACTAAATCTTTTATTCTTACTGCATAAGACACCAAAGGGAATTGACATTTTGCATTTCCGGAAACTCAATGAGATGGATATGCTGGTCAGATTGTTCATACAAACATTACCCGCCTCATCTGCTGAGTCCACCAATTTGCAGCAAATTCATGCTTGCCATGACTATATAAGCAAGTTACCTCAGTATTCAGCCAAGTTTCGATTAGCTTGACCATGTCGCAATATATTGCGACTTGCCGAGTGGGAAGCTCGGTTAACATGCTGACAAGTTTCGTAGGTTGGAATACAGGTAGATGAGAGCCTCAGACATCATAAGCGTGTATTTGGATGCGGATTTCGCGTGCTATTCGCCGTCGACATGCGGGGTCGGTAGCGTGTCATTTAGGTTGAACCGCAAAGTAGGCTGCAGTGCAACTCCAGCATTTTGTGGTTTTCGGTGTCACACGGTATCTGATAACTTAGGCATACATCAGTTTCTAAGCTGTTTTGCTAGTGTATCTGTTCTGAGCTGCATGCCAACGATGACGCACACGCAAATTGCATGACCAATCTCCCCTTGTATAGTTTTGGCCGAGAGTTCAACGTCTTTTATGCAGTTCGGATGATGCCATTTTGCACACTGCATGCCAAATTCCGAGCGTCGTTCCTGCTCTGGGCACTTATTGCAGTGCCACAATAGTCATTCGAGGAACACTGCTCTTTAGTCGGGTGATAATGTTGGCTTTAAAATTCGAGCAGCTTGTATGTTTTTCAGCGAGAGCATTTCAAACTGGAAGTGTAATTTATTTCACACATTTACTTGAGCCTCTTGCACCCTTATGGATTGAAGCACGGAAACACTATGGAAAATGATCTACCTTACGCCGTTTTGTTTATGGTACTCTACCGGGTTTTATTTGTCTTTCTGACCGTCGCTTCATGAGATATCCGAAAAGACACCAGCCTTGCATCTGTAATTACGGAAATGACTTTTCGACTAGAGTACTGCATTATTTGATTGCAGCGTTAGTTGAAATAAACAGGGATGCAGACGCGTAGTTATTCTGGTTGACCGACAAGGTGCATCATACTTACGGCTGGCCTGCAACCGCGAATTCGGTGACAGAGAGTCCCAATGTTTCCGGTCATCTAACATCAAGTGTTTGATGTAGTTTCCTCGAATTAATATATTTCGGAGCATATACCAGCCAGGGAGTTAATAGGTTGCCTGACGTTCACCATTATGTTTGAGCGTAGCCACATTTTGTTTATATTCATGATAGTTTCCTGGCTCCCGCAGTGGTACTGACAGCATTAACGGCGCCTAGTTTGACAGTGGTCGATACTGAGATGGACGGGGACTCTGTTGTTTGGGTGACAACAACGGGCGCGCTTTGTGTCGGTTCTGCAGCAATACTGCATATACCACAGGCCTACACATTTGCATGTGCTCCGAAAGCATAAGTAGAAGCAGCCCTCAGAATAGGGTGGGAGTCGGCATAGTCGAGTTGATTAACTCCGAATCATCGCTCATGGGTCCCAACTGGCTGTACTTTTCCGACTGGGAATTTGGTGTTTGACATCGAATTCGATACACTTACGCACCTGTGCCCAGTGAAACGGCTCTTACGTTTGTTGCTTGCTCTACGAAATCTGCTAGTACCTGGAGCTTCTGTGCCAACACAGCTATCTGCGCGGTGGTATAGGCGTACATTGTGAAGAAGCAAATCAAAACGATCGTGTGACTGATTTTCTTTACTTTGCTTAGTTAGGCAAGTTAATCCAAAAAGGAACATTTTTAACTGAATTAGAGTATTCTATTGCAATTCGCACATCCTTATCAGAGATTTTCGCACCAGAATTTCCTTTCCTTTGGGATGATTTAAGCCCCGATTTCCTTAGACATTTGGTCCGTAATGTAGCGATCTTCAAGTTAATGATGGTTCAGTCGATGTCGTTCGTCACAGTGATTATCATAGCATAAAACAAAGACGGGTGGACAATTTCTGGGTCACTGAGGTCACTCAACACACCGATTCTCTGAACTGGTATCCGAGACACCACGCAAAACTCCCGTTTTGCTGTTTGTATCCAGTTGAAACGAGGTATCAGTAAAGGTTTTAACAAATGTTGGTCTCGTCATCTGGAAGAAGAATCTTTTACTTTTTTCAATCATTCTGCGGTCGTTGCTCAAAGATTCAAGACTGTTTACTTACATCACATCTATGCACACTACTCATTCTGTTTTAAAATTATAAAATTCTCATTTGTACTGATGATATTTGTAACACACTTGTGGTGGATAATGTAAAATGCGAAAAATGCATCCCTCTTGGTGCATAAAGCTTTTCTTTAGTTGATTTATCCTGCATGTTGGCTGTCAAACTAGTGTTGATTTTGACGCAATTGGGACAGCTGTTCTGTGTGGAGTCTGGGGCGAAACACCCTAAGGGTTTATGTATTCAGGCTCATGGATAAGTCCTGCGTCCTCGTTAAACGTACCAAAAAGTTGCTGCAGTTCAAGCAACAAGACTGAAGCGATATTTTCGCTAGCTGCAGATCGCTAATTAGGTGCTGTAGATGGACTTTGTTAGAAAGCGTGGATAGTTGTAAAATAGCCTGTTTGTGTGTCCGGTATTTCATTACACGTGTTAGGCAAAATATTATATTTCTCACCTGTGTGTTTACAAAATCAGAAAGCTGATATGCTACGCCATTAGACAATACAAGTTCAAAAAGAATTCGATGAATGTGAAAATATGTTCAGGGTGTAAAGATGAAAAAACGACTGATCATACTTCCAAATAGGTGGAGTGGCTAAGGCTAGGACATTAAATAACTAAACGGATGGCTCATTCTCCAGATAATTTAATATAAAAGTGAATAAAATTAGTTTTGTGCTCCTCGGATACTAGTCAGTAGCAATGTCGAGTAATAAACATTCTAAATGCGGAACAATGGGGAAGATATAGGCAGCTGAACCCAACGTTTAGGAAACGGACTACAATCAATTGAGTTCGCATTAACAACAGCGAGGAACGTGCAGCGCGGTACTTACGAGAACAGACGTGAAGGCAGATGTGCACACAATAAAAATAATGAATATTGAGAAGGTACAATAAGCAACAAAATGCAACGCTGTAAAAAACTGAAAAATTTGTGTTTTCTGGTTTCCTACAACTCATGTTCGCAAGGTGTTGTCACATGGTAGGAGAGTTCACAGCGGTAAATTCTCTCTGTTGTGACTGTTTAGTGATGTATTACCCTTTGTCTGGCGAATCGGCAGAGCGTGGCCGTGTGTCCTTATTGTAATTTCGTTAAGGTGCGGCAGAGTTGTATGTTCGTTGCCTCATTTATTGATCCCCGGAGTTCAATATGGTAGATTTCAAGGCGGAATTACCTAGAGGCTGAGCCGCGTTTGCTGTGGGGAAAACTTAGATCACTCAGAGCTTGCTTCACACAGTACTGAATTGATAGAAGTAGCACTTGTTCGAACGCCCTTAGAATGCTCCATCGAGAGAGACCAACAATGTGTTCTGCGGTTGGTATAACGCAACGTTGCGCGTGACCTTCGGTAAAACGTTGACCTTAATTTACAATTCTAGGTAAATCTAGGGCGGACCGGTATTTTTCTTGCGATAAGGGAATCACAATGTTGGTGCTAGTTAATCCAATGCGAATAATTATAACTGCAGTTTCGGAGTCAAAATGCATGAGGGTGTCCGAAGTAACCGTTAGTAGACGAATGTTTGACCACCATGATATCGCAGGTATTATCAAAAGTGAACTCACGACTATAGTCTATTTTTTAATGACAATGTAAGAGGTTCAGTTCCAGTGGGTCAACCAAATGAATTTAAGTATGAACGTAATGATATAAAATATAGTTTAACTCCACAAAACATCGTGTCATCATTGACTCATTTGTATTAATCTGATGCTGAATTCTCTTATTTGACAGAAGAGATGCTGCACGAATTTCCAATGTCATCTCAGCATGGGGACAGTTTAGCTCATGAGGGACCCAGGACACTTAGTGGGCAATACATGCAACCGGAAACAAAAAGGTCAAAGGTTACCTATAGCCCAATAGCCAGCAAATAGAATATATTTCTTATGATGCATTTTAAACTTCTCCTTATTAAACAGATTGCGGGTGCTTGGAAGCCAGATGATAACTTTGGAAGTTTCGGCGTTATGTTCTCCAATCCCTTCACTCCACGACTGATCGCTTAGTTTCTGATTTGGACTCATCAAGCAGAGATAGCCTGATCTAGAGTGGAACTCAGTATATAGTGTTTGGCGGATATCACCGTGATTACTAGGTTATTGAGTACTGCGGTAGCGCATATCATGGCGGTTAGAAGATGAATGTAGGATTTTGCAATACCCGCCCTTTAATATCCACCTTCTAACCGCTCTGTCGAGTGTTGCTCGATGAGCTCCACAGCCTAGTGATCAAGGCGATGGCGGCCAACCATTGTGGTCCGAGTTCCACTCGCTGATTAAGCTATCACTAATTGACGAGTCCAACCCATGACGAAACCTATTGGTCGTGGAGTGCATTGAGGAAAGGGAGCAAAACGGAAACGCTCCACTTGGGATACGTTTCCAGTGCTCAGAATGCCAACGGTTGACGTCAAAGTCTACCGAGGTCACAGTTGAGATTGCGCATCGCAATCCAAGACCCATGACTGGTACTCCAAAACCCAAGATTAAACACATGACCAATTTTAATACTGCTTTTATCTGACGTTTAGTTGTTCTCTGAATATTAAACCTAGTGTTTTCAACGGCTCACAAATATAACCCCTCTGGCGAGCTAAATAGCTTGTCCCAAACTAAATGTTATGAAATATGTGCGTGGTATTCAATTGTAATAATTTTACATAATTCTTGGGAACCACAAATCGGAAAACTATGGGGAACTGGTTAGCGGAAGGTTTTTGGCCGTTTGCGATCTTAGCATGCAATATGGACTTCAAGCTGCGTGTCGTGAACAGATATCTTTGATCAATTCCTAGTTGCACTTATTTTAACAAGCAATGAACAAAACTGACGAGGGCGGAAATACGTAATCAGGGAGGATGAGACAAACACTTTATGACTGTCTTCTGTTTGAGCATTTAACATGACGGCCGTAAGAAAATATATGGACGAGTGCTATAAACGCAAATTCCTCTCCAATTTCTTATGGTTTGTCATCATGCATGGTGCTTGTGTTGTGACTAACAAAAATGATGTGTCTAACTGATATGTTTACGTCAGTTGTTGTGGAATTCTCCGAGCTGAGCAACTTGGTTGCAACTTATTATCCTACCTGCTGATAAAGGACGGATGACAGTAATTATGGACAAAGCAGATTACACCGAGAAAGCGGAGCAACTCCTGAACGATACTACAACCTATCAATGCATTGAGAATGACCCAACGTTGCAACTAACCAACAAGATAAACAGAGTGTTGGCGAAGCTTAAGCAGTCAAATGAAATGTCGGAAGAGGAACGAGAAAAAATGAGGGCCCGCGACTCGAACATTGCACAATTCTATGGACTGCCTAAAGTACACTAAGATGGAGCACCCTTAAGACCAATTGTGTCAATTCCAGGCACGCCCACCTACTATTTGGCAAAGGAACTGTGGAGGCGCCTCAAGCACCTAATCAGTAAATCGCAACACTCCATAAACAATGCCTAAAAATGCTTGACAAAGCTCAAAGACCTACGAATAGAACACGATGAAACCATGGTGTTCTTCGATGTAACCGCCCTATTCACTTCCGTCAACTTACAGCTGGCCAAATAAATTAACGCAGAACGTCTGGACAACAGCGGAAGGAAGATTGGGAACATGACGACCAGAAGCGTATGCGAACTTCTCAAATTATGTCTCTCAACTTACTTCGCGTTCAACGGAAAAATGTATAAACAAGTGAAAGGTACAGCTATGGGATCACCTATAGCCGGACTCGTCGCAGAGATTGTCATGCAAAAATTGGAAGAGGATCTACTACCAATGATTAATCCAAAACTTTGGGTTCGCTACGTCGATGATACATTCGTGATACTTAAACGTACTCAAGTATCGGTGGCACAACAACTGCTTAACAACGCTATGGACGGCATACAGTTTACCATGGAATCAGAAAAGGAAAACAAACTTCCTTTGCTGGATGTGTTAGTGGCTAGGACAATGGACGACGAATTCCAAACCTCAGTTTACAGAAAAAGCACGCACACCGAGCAGATTTTGAATTTCAATAGGAACCACCAAAGAGGTCACAAAAAAAGCTGTGTGCAGACACTGTTCCATAGAATAGCAACTCACTGCAGTACGACAGAAGCGAAACGAGCCGAAGAAAAACAATTATTCAAGTCATTTAAACGAAACGGATAACCACGCAGTTTCCTCCGAAGATGCTTAAACCGCAAGCCCTCAAAAACCGAACCTACGTCAGCTATAACGAAAAGTATAGTTCTGCCGTACATAAAGAAAGTGTCTGAAATGACTGCCAGGTTGTTCAAACAACATCATATCATGGTAGCCCACAAGCCAAGCGCCACGCTGAGGAAAACATTATCAAAACCAAAAGGAAATCGAGAGACGCTAGAACGACGGAATGTCATATATAGAATAAACTGCGTAAATGGTGAGAAGCACTAAGTGGGACAAACAGCAAGGAAGCTGTCCACCAGGATACATTAACACCAAAGAGCGTGCAAGAATCATTACGCAACCTCATTGGTTTCAGCACACGTTGATGAAGAGGGACACAGGTTCGATTGGAACAAGGTAGAGATCTTGACCGAAGGAGAAACACAAAAAGGGAGGGAGTTTCTCGAAGCCTGGTTCTCAACCACGAACCCAAGCAACATGCATATCCACTTTGATCCCATATACCAACCGCTGAGACAGCGAGAGTTCAAGGGGATCAACAACCGTTGTCCGAAAGAACCTAATCCAACACACGGACAATGAACAGCATGGTCAATATGAGCCCAGGTTATTTACCCACACCCGTTGCACCAATCCGAATACGATAATCCCAACCACGTCGCAACAATATTTCCGCAGCCAATGACAATGACTCGAGCACAACCACTGAACACAAGGCTTCACCAATGAGAACGAGGCAAAAATAGTAGCTACGTATGCCTATATAATGAACGGAGTGATTGCTGACAGTATCCATTATTGGGTTTTGCTTTCTACCAGCTACTGCTACTTAACTGCTATCAATCCCGCACTGAAGATGCCACCTCGAATGGTGGCGAAACGTTTGCAACCAAGTTGCCCAGCTTGGAGAATTCCACAAAAAACTGAGCAAGCCTCTCGAGCTACCAATATTCAAACTCATGTTTACGTTAGTTAATATTTTCAAGCTACGTTCGTGTGGTGGTACTGACTCTGCTCCTATCCGGATTTTGGATTTACTGCTCACAATTTTCGACGCCAAATACAGTGCTTCCACCGATCCAAGTGTGATTAACCAGCGCTATGCAGTTGATGCACCAATACGAAAATGTCTAGCACATACCATCGTTCCATGCTCTACCGCATTTTACGGACGTTCAAGCAGACATCAACCTTATTTTTCTGGCGCGTAACATTCTGTTTACCCTCATCTGACAGAATGCTCTGAGCGCTATCCAACGAATCCTGTTTCATTAGCATCCGACACGCCATTGGATAGCCGCAGCTCGTTTAGCATCCGCCATCCTATCATTCACGCAACAAGCGCAAATTCCGATAAGTGCGCCAAAGCCAAACTTTCCAACAAGCGAGGGCCAGGCCATACCGGTGGATAAATGCCCACAGCCTGCAACAAAATGTCAATGTTGACCACCGTCCGTTTTGTTCGCAAATGTGGTCCAACCCGCAAAAAATGGTCACCTGATATCGAGTGTTTGTCTGTACACGCTTAGTGCCCTGAATGCTGGGAAAAAATGTTACCGCAAGTCGCGCACCTGTGTTAGCCTAGGCCGCGGCCTGCTTAGCAATACAGTAACAAGGAAAGCAACAAAGTCACGGTACCCTCAGCCGCAGCTCAAATGTATTTGCGATTCGAAACCGCACACCAAGCCTATTCGAATTGGAAAAAGATGTTGTAACTGAAGTACGAACTTACATCCAACGTGCATAAAGTTTGGTGTAGCGCGGGTGATAGAATGACAATGCACAAGAGAATCCATGTTGTTCTGCACCTCGTGCATAGTCAACCCTCTCTTAATGTGCAGCGCAACGCAAACAAATATGTAACAAATAAAAACCTATTATGCAGCGCGACACAGGGGTTGCACCGGAACCAGGAACAGCAGAACTTGAGTCTCTAAAGGTAAGCTCCATTTTAGAACAGAACAGCGAAAACAAGCGTATAATTGCGAGCGTAGAGCCAGCTACCGCAATCAAGCAAACTAGCTAACCGATAAATAAGCCTAACCTCGAAGAAAGCGTTTTTCCAATGGTGTGACTGCATCCTGAGATATTCCATTTCATTCGAATTTACCTAACACTACCTAAAGCCGATTAATCTACTCATCGTCGTCGTTATATACAGACTGAAAGCAACTTGGAAATCCAGGACTGCGCATAACGATCATCGAACTGCTTTCTAGCTTTATTTGACAGGCCAGTTTGCATCGTACATTACTTTATTCAGCGGAGAACTTTTGTATTTAATTTTGCCAACTTCGGTTTTTTGCGATTCTGAATTTAGTTATTGTGTATTAGTCTCATGTCCGTATACTTTACTCGGGTATTTGTATCGTGTACTTATCATTCACTTTATCGCATTTACCGTCACATCCGTTAAGCTATCAGTAATGACGAAGCTGGCTCCCCGGGGCACTTGTAGCGAAATAGTTGGGCATAGCGCCAATGCTGTTACATGCCTCATGTATGGTGTGAATTTCCACGCATCGTGTATTGGTTTGTCGTTAGGTCATTTATACTACTGCGTGAAATGTAGCTAGACTTCGTGTAAATATTTTGCAAAAACTGCCAAACCACTGTGTAGTCACAAACAACTGAAAAGCCGCGAGCCTACAAGAAGGGCAAAACATTCCATAGGGAGGATCTCCGTGGGTTTACCCAAATAAGCGGCAACCCAGCCACCTCTAGGTATGAACTTGTCCACTTTTACGTCGGCTGCAGGCTCTCCAACGCGTTGTTCTCCCGTTGCTAGATACTTATATGGCGTCCTACAAAATGGAAAAGACAACTGCTAGCAATCTGCGACGTTGTAACTTCATGATAATTTACACGCTTTAAGTCGGCAGTAGCTAGTCCTCAAGCTCGTTATTAGGGCGACGTGGATTTTCTGCAGCGCCTGTCTGACAAGCCTCTCCAAGTGAGTGAACAGGGGTTGAGGGTGAAGCAAATCACCCTTCCTGGAAGGACAGAGGAGATGAAATCCTGGCCTCTGCAAGTCGACTTTATTGATGCAACGAGTCTGAGGCTGATATTATCCCGCCTCGTTAGACTAAAAGTTTAAAGATCCAAATTCGTCCCAATTTGGTTCCGTCGGATTGAGTGAAATTAAATTCCTCTATCGCGGACTGATAGTGAAGAAGCCAATCTACACATAGTAAATTTTCAGTTAGTTCCCTTTGTCCGCCGAAACTGTATCAACTGATGGATGACGCTTTTGTGCGCGTCTGCCAGTTCCTAACGCGGCCTGCACATAGCCTTCACAAACGTTTGTAGTTTAATGAACAAATATGACGATATATTTCATTTTGTTACCTCACGTCTTCTGGACGTACTAGGACTAGCCGAAATTTGGTTAAATCATTAGGTCACAACCCAGGAAGTCCAGATCGGTGACTATTCTTACTTCCGGTGCGACAGGCTGTCAAACGATCGAGGCGGCGTGCTGTTATACACTTGGTCCTCAGCTTGCTTAGGACTGGTACACACCTACTCTAGCGAAGATGTTTTATCCGAACGGTTATGGTGATAGATCCGCCTGAGACAGTATGAAGTGTTTTCGTGTGCGGCTTCTCGCAGCTTGCGAACTCAATGCTTCGATTGGTTGCAGCATGCCAGAAACTACAGCACCCAGCTCCGGAGTGCGTGACTTTGCGGTTTACTAGAAAGGAGCGTTGGAAAAGTTTCATATACATATAGACAGACCGAAATTCAGACAAACTCGTCGTTGGTTTGCGTAACAAGTAATGTATTATTTGCTTTTAGAATGTTTCGCTTGAGAATATTTTTACATGCACGATTCCATTTCCTGCTTCTGTCAAGACATGGAATCTATGCCACAGATTTTGAGCAAAAATGATTGCTCCCGTCTAGGGATCGTATAGCGCTTGCTTGTAGAAATGCAAAGCTATATTTCCATTTCTATTTCACAACTCACTTGGCTTTGGACATACCTCTCGGTTAGGATGTAAGAAGTAAAAATGGAAAATCGTTTTTAACTCCCCAAAACAGTCGTACCGAGTAGTATCCTTGGTAATCTGCTATTTATTATTTACCTACAATATATCCTCAGCATTATGAAGCAAGACCCGGCACTATTATTTACGAACCAAATACAAGCTACCTTTTCTCACAGAGATGGGAGCAAACGGGAAGTTTCACAATTTCGTTTAGGCGACCTCACATCTCTTGAAACTTGGGGTCGTTTACGACAAATGTTGTTTACTGCACATTACACCCTGCGTGGTATGTGGATCACATTATGAAAACCATTTTGTAACTTTGGATCCAGTTGTACAAAGTATGTGCACTGCCAACCACTTTAGATTGCTCGCTTATGAACCTAAGCATGCCCAAGTCAGAGGAAATGTCTGCTGAGTGAAACGTATGGCGGTTTACGAAAAGGATAATTGGTTACTCCACAACACTTACAGTGAGCGCTGTACTGTCCTTGGACCGCAATCCTTTTAACTGCGAACAATGATGGCGGACTTGTGTTTTCCATTCAGATTCATACGTTACATGGCTTACATTGCAGAGATCAATTTGTCCATGACACAGGATGGCTGATATTCTATACGTGATGCAAATTGCAAGAGTCGAGTTCCAAGGAAAAAACAAAAATGAAAGAAAACTTATTTATCACTGTGTACTCCAAGCGTTGCAACAAATTACCCCGAAATACAAGATTCAAACATCTATCAAAAAATATCTTCCTATGCGCTGCAGCATTTCCATGTTCCGAATATCTCAGCCTAAAGAAAGAGTATTCGACGATGGCCTTGACAGCAAGTAGGAGCAAACTTGCTATTTCTTGCATGTTGTTACTGACTATATAAGACTTGCTTCAAGTTGTATATGATGGAAAGTTAGATCGTCATTTATGGCTTTTGGAAAATTGTAGCCGCATTCCACGTTGGAATATGCTTCTATTCATCAATGAGATAAAAACCAAAGAAAAACAACCATGATTGTTACTTGAGGAAAGCGGATCTATAGATACTGTTGTTTGATCAAGGGAAACCCCTTCCTCGGCAATTTTCTCTTGCATGCTCAACAGCTTCCATTTGTCAGCGCATGTTGGAGTGAATTCTCAAGTAACTTATGTCGAAAGTTATCACTTGTAAAACACAACTGTGTATCTTTTGCTCTGTAACTAGGCGTGAGCCGACTCCCGCACTGCCGAGACATAAAGGGTTCATTGATCCATTGTTTTAGTGCGCACCGATCATCGCGTGACAGATTGATGATGTGCAGTGGTTCTCACGAGGCTTCTCCGTCACACCACAAACAACCGTAACGCGGTCATTCTATGCGTAACGCAATTTCGTTCCTCTCGCAATAGTTACTACGGTCAAGCGCCTAGACCGCAGACATTTACGTCATAATCGTTGACCAAAATACTACGATTTGCTGTACCGACTCTAGTGGCAGTGACATTGGCTTTGTTTACACCCTAGCCAGCAATTGGTGTTCTCAGACATTAACATTCTCACCCCGTCATCACGCGGATGACAACGTCTGGTCACACATGCCTACATTTTTCTCTACACCCACCCCCATGTCCAATCGACTGAGGCCGGCCGAACGATAACGCCACTATAAGACTGTGCGTGCAATCAAAGCCGATGCCAGAGTCACGAACTTGGGGGTAACAAACGATTTCACTTCGGATCAAACGAATTTACTTGAATTATGCACGAACGTAGGTAGGAAATGGTTTAGATACCCGATTGTGAAAGACGTACAAATTGTGTTGCATTTAAATAGCAGCAAAGAAACACTGCTTATCGAAGAGGGTGAGATATATGTGCAAAAGAAGAAATGATCCGCGTGCATGACTTCGCTAGGTCAGGTGATCCCAAATGAGTGCATGTAAATGTCACTCTACTTCACTCGATTTCCTTTCCTGTGTTACTCGGAAACGCACAACTTTTGGGCAAAGCAAGATCATTCAACTGTCAACAAGTCCGCAATCCGAGAATGAAATTTTCCAATTCGCCTCCACTGTTCCAACTATGTTAACCTAAACACACTTGTTGGAAAATGAACCAAACTTTCGTTTCAGATACGAACATCTAATTAGATATCCTGCAATAGTCATTAACCGGATTTTTATCCTGCACTTTGCAATTCAATTTTGTTTTCATGTGGCGCTTATGTTAATATATAGATAGCCAACAATAGCTAACAGTTAATGTTTCAGTTAACAATGAACAAAGATTTATCACGGGATAATGCAAGTGCTTGACATGTCGCGTAGGATGCTTGGGGTGAACAGGATGAAATCAAAATATATATGGATCATCTGCCGAAAGTCTGCCTAGTTGAATGGTTTGATAAATAACGTCAGTGTGAAGTTAAAAAATATCGATCGTAAACCTTCTGAAATACACTGGTTGATATAAGGCTTAAGAAAAATAAAATATGATCGCTCACTTGGGTCCATTTGATACATAAATACTGTTGTAAACATACTTGGCATAAACAACACTAGAGGAGCTTAAGTAACAAAATACTGGGAGCAAAGAGCAACATCTACTCGATTTTGAAAACCTCAAAGGTAGGGGAGGATACAACTGAGAGTGGGGTGCGTTCCAGGGTTGGCAAACCCGAAGGGAAAATTAATTACATTGACACACTAGACGGCTATATTGTTCTTTCAATTTTAACAGTTACCTTTGAGCTGCGTGTTATGGCTAAGTTTCAGCAAATGGCGTCATACGTGGTTGTGGTCACACAATATCTGATATGCTAATATAAACTAGCCGCGCAGCCTTCTATAGCGTCCGCTGAAAGTTTTAGCGAAATCAGCCTTCGGTGGCAACAGGGAGAGTGCATCCCCATTACATTCTTTGTTGTTCTTCATGTGATGCCTCTAACGCTTCTAGGTCGCGTTTCAATCAAGGTTGCCAAGCTTAGACAGTGCATTCAACATGCAATCGCACGTAGGAATTGTGCATCATTGGGAAGATTGATGGGTCAACTCTCCCGAATGCCCTTCGCAACATGCTGACGCAATGGTTGCCTGTTTTCGCAGCTACCTCAGCCTGTTTTAAATAGCTGAAGTCGTTCTGCACGAGCACACCAAGTCATATTCCTGGGAGCTGGTCTGCAATCCGTTTGTCCCAAGCAAATAAGTATATTTACGTCTATGGCGTAATTATACAACGCGACATTTGTCTACTTTATATAGTAGGGCATTTTGAACTGCCCAGTTCGACAGTGGTAAGATCGTGGTGGAGCCGTTCGTGGTCGTCGGGTCCTCTAATCCTTCGCCATATCTTGATATCATCAGCGAAAAATAGGAAATCGGAAGCAATTGATCTCGCCAAATCGTTAATGAGCACAACGATGGACGAGGTCCGAGGATCGAGCCTTTGGTTCACCACACATCATATCGATTGCATCGGACAATGATTCTCGGACTCTCACGACTATCCGTCGTTCATGTAGAAAATTTCTAATCCAACTCAGGATTGCGTCGCCAATGCCGTAGTTCCGAAGCTTTTGAATGAGAATTCGATGATTTAAGCGATCAGACGCCTTTAAAAGTCTAGGTACATGACAACGACTCCTGATCCAGCATCAACAGCTTCAGTCCAGTTATTACGTGTAATTATTAGGTTAATATTACACGAATGCTTTCGACGAAAGCCATGTTGCTCTGGGTTATAATGTTGTGGTTTTCCAGATATTGCATCGGAACATCTGCGATGATTGATTCCCTCAGTTTGTATAGTACAAGAAGTAGTGTTATTGGGCGTCGGTTGAAGAGGACATTGCGACTACTTCCTTTATGTAGAGGAGTAATATCCCCTCGCTTCCATACTGGTGGAATATGTTTCTCTTCTAGACGTCGCTGATAGAAAACAGCCAGTGGTTTTGATAGATCGCTAGCTACCGCCTGCAGAGCCTTTGGTCGGATGCTGTCGACTCCAGGAGAACTGTGCATATGAAAGGATAACAACTTATTCAAAGCAGCTTCCGCGGTGAAGGTAAGGTTGTCTAAACCAGACCGTGGAGTAATAGAAACGAAAAGAATATTTGAGCTCGTTACCTGCTGGAACTTTTGGGAGTAATGAAGCCCTAGGAGATCAGCTGCTTGCATAGCTGATCACGCGCATCCATCAGCCGTGACTAGTGCTGGAACCCCCCGCTTCACCTTTCGAAGTCCGTTACATGCCTGTACAGAGGTTTGCGGTTCGTGCAGAATGGCTTCATTAAGTCCTGTTGATGAGTGACCTTGTCTTCGCGGATCAATTTCACACAGAAGTTACGATGTGTCACGTATGCAGTCCAAGTTTCGGCATTTGAGCAGTCCTGGTGATCTCGCCATGCCAAATCCCTCCGGGAAATACATTTATGTGCTCTGCTCCTCAGAAATGACTTATGCTTGTTTTGGGTTGAAAGAACTTCTGTTCCGACGCACGCGCAACCAGTGTGCTAAATGTCCTTGTAAAGTTTCCCAGGCAACATCTGAGGGCATTCGGTTAAGAAAGTCCAAGATGTATCCTTAACAAGCGTAGATAAAACAGTACAGTGCGTGACAGTATGCACTTCCTCATCCTCCTTTTCACGATACTCCGCATGGCATATGTAGTCAAAGAGTAGAGTGACATGATCACTACGACCTAGCGGTGGGCTTGTAACTATCCCATCAACCATGAGTTCTTCGTTAGTTAGCATAAGATCCAGTATCGAAGGCTTGTAAGAGGTTCGAAATTTGGTGGGAGAGGCTACGTGGTCGTACAGAGGGTGGCTAGCAATTAGCTATTGCAAGCAAGTTTTAAACTGCATAGCATCGGTTGCTGGCGTTTCTATGTCGTGCAAGTTAAAGTCTCCAGCGATACGAACTTGAGTGTAGAATTTGTTCAAAACAAACTGAAAGACGTGGTTCAGTTTGGAGTCCATTTCCGACGTTGAGTTTGGTGGGCGGTAAATCACGCTAGTAGACATGTGTCCCTGTTTCACGAAAGCGAATCAGGAGCTCGGATTTCCGGATGATCGGTAACTTCCCATAGGAGGTTTGTACTATAATATAGAATTACACCACAACTACTTAACTTTCTATGGTTTGGAAGCAGCGACATGTCGGGAAACGTGATCTCCGGATCGGTTACCTAAAGGTTTAACTAAGTCTCTGTAATCATGACGTGGTCTCACGGTTGTAAGGCGTGGAATTCTTAAAGTTCGGCCAACATAATTCGAAGGCTCCAAATTGCGTCAGCAGCTCACAAACACGCTGAAAAAGGAGAAGCTCTCAACATCTTTTCCGACCGAACCAGAAAGGTTTGTTCAAAACTTGTCATGCCTGACGCTTGATCTTGTTACAATGGAGGTTCTATCATTAGGCCCTAAATTCTGTTTTCCTGCTAGGAAGGATAATAGACTAGCAATAGAGGCCCAGTTAGAAAACGTGTGCACACAGACCTCTCAGCTGATTCCTTGTTCTGAAATGCATGTGGAAGAGTTTAAAGCATTTCTAGTACATGCATGCTACCAGTACCGATGTGCGAGGATAGTACATAACACTCCGGTAAAACAAGAACACCTTGAAGCTCTTTACTGTCTGGTTAGCAATGATGAGGTCTTACTCACTCAGCCAGATAAGGGCGCAGGTATTGTTATTATGAACAGAGTGGACTACTTGAGCAAAATGAAAGAAATACTGGCAGATGAAACCAAGTTTCTGAAGGCCAAAGGTGAGAAAGACCAAACAAAACAGATTGAAACTCAACTTTGCAACTGTCTTAAAGAGCTTCGAAAGGATGGTTACATCAACGAAGCCACTTATGAACAACTTCGGCTGGTAGGAACGGTTATTCCAAGGCTATATGGGCTACCAAAACTCACAAGCCTAAGGTCCCCTTTCGTCCCGTCTTGGATATGAAAAACTCCCCATATCACTCGATTGCTCGGTGGCTGGTTCTGATCCTTACACCTATTCGCGAGCGAATTGTTGTGCATACTGTGAAGGATAGTTTTGAGTTTGTGGATATTGTGCGTGATGTAAATGTTTCCAATCTAACCATGTGCTCCCTCGACGTTACTTCACTCTTCACCAACGTACCATTAGTTGAGACCATAAACTACATCTGTGAGTATGTTGATGCAAACCACATTAATGTTGGCATACCCACGGTGATCCTAAAGGAACTATTGCTCAGATGCACGTTCAATGTTCAGTTTCTATTCAATGGCGAATTATACCGGCAGTGCATGGGGTAGCGATGGGTTCCCCACTGGGTCCGTTCCTAGCCGACATCTTCATGGGCATGCTGGAACAGGGAAAGCTAAAGCCAACGATCTCAAGTCTCGGTTTATATTGCCGTTACGTGGACGACATTTTTGTCTTGCTTCAGTCGTCTCGAAGTATCGATGACCTAACAAACACTTTCAACCAAGGCCATCCAGCAAAAAAGTTCACCAGCGAAGTGGAGGAGAACGGTCGCTTTCATTTCCTCGATGTCGCCATGAATAGACTGGATGGGGGTGCGCTACAGTGCTGCGTCTATAGGAAGAGTACTTGGAATGGGCAGTACACAAACTTCTACAGCTTCGTGCCACTTAGGTTTAAACGGAACTTGATAAATACCCTAGTGAGCCGAGCTGAACGTATCTGCTCGAATGACATGCTTGCGGAAGAATTAGAGTGCATTCGCTTAGTGCTAAGGGAGAACGGCTATCCGGAAAGCATCATCAGAGCCAACATGGAACATAAAAAGAAAAAGCCTGTAGTTTTGACAGTAAAACGTAAGCCAATCTTCCTACAGCTGCCATACAAGGGCAAGGTTGCGACGAAACTTTTATCTCGTCGTCTTTCGTTTGCACTCAGACGCACCTATCCAGCAGCGCGGATGCAAATCCAGTTCACTAGCTTTCCGATGGTGAGACTAAATTCAAGTGATAAGAGGCCTGTCCACACCAACTCGATGTGTTTCTACTCATTTGCTTGCTCCTGTGGAGCGGAATACATTCGTCCTACGACACGGCGTCTATCCGAGAGAATGAAGGAACACCATCCGGTCAGGCTTACAAATAGAAGTGGAAATACAGCGAACTCATTAATAGCCGCGCACCTAGCCGATACAGGACACGTGACAAAGTTCAACGATTCATTCAAACTAATCTATCAGGCCCCAAAGCACCGCTCGAGCTGCGTCCGTAAGCGATTACTGGAAGCCGCTGAAGCAATTGCGATCAGGCTGTATGAACCGGAGCTATGTGTTCAGAAGAAGATAACTAAAGGCTTGGAACTACCCTGGCCCAAACGGCCGGTGACCTCTAACCCACGAGGCCGAACGCAGTCGATTGTCGTGGCCTAACAGACAGCGCTGGCAGCATCCAAGTAACTCGCTCCACTAGTAACGACTTACAATGTCTGTCTACATTTTGATTTTGATTTTGCATATAATTGTATAAGCCTGAAGATGAATTATCGAAAACATTTGTTCGCTTACTCTGACTTCAGATCATACTATGGGATTTTTTAAAACCTTGAGCTTTTTTTGAAATGATGACTTCCCCATCTGTTCCAAATAGGTTCCAAGATATTTAGGGCTATTATTGTTAAGAGTGCGTTGATGGATGTCAACTTTGTGTTAGTTTTAAGCCGGCCATTTGTTGGCGTGTCATTATTAGTTTTTTGTTTATGAACTGCAAGTTGCATTTTATTATTGAGCGTTCCTGAACAGATGTTTCACTCGTGTTTTGCTCTGTCCTGTTGTGTGCCGTGGGCGCTGTTGTGTGGGTCTCTCTGCAGGACTGTGCAGATAAAGAATTTGCTAAGTTTGCCAGTGCAATCGAGTTGATTACAACTTTTGGTCGTTCGCCTGCTGGCTTTAGCCGGATTTCTGTTGGCAATCTGGCTGGAAAACTTAACCAGCTATCCAACAGAACCTGCGGCATGCCCTTGGCGTGTAATATTTTCCCTTTATGGTTTTGGACCGCTGCTCTTGTAGTTAGGTGATGACAGAACTATTGGCAGGGATTTGGCAATAACATTGTCAACAGAGTATGCTTTGCGGACTTAGCACCATTGCTCTCGGTCATGTGTTTGCGCATTGTAATCAGAGGAATGCAGAGGCTCAGGAACACAATGAACAACGATTGTTTTCTTGCTCTCACTATTAGTAATTCCGCTTTGGTCAACTGTTTCTTTAAGGTAGATCAGGTAGTATGCACACTCCGCTCGGTGAGTTGCAAGACAAACTGCTGAGAGCAGGAGAGCCTTTGTCTCATCTGCTGAGTCTAGTGTTACTCGAAGTATTCGAGTTTCACCAGAGTGCACTGAGGTTGTGTGACGCGCTACGTGTTGCAACATTACAGGCTTAACCCGAATACCAATCGCATGGCAGATGGAACTCCACTGGTTGTCGTCGTCTTGTAACTTGCTTTTATTGTGCAAGATTTGAACTCGGGCAAATTGGTGCACACGTGAGATAACGCCGCGTCGTTTTGTCTAGCGAGTGTCAGCTTTATAGCTTTTGCCGGCAATTTGTGTTGTTTAGAATGCACCACTGGATTTGACCGTGAAAGCTGAGTTGCGCCAAGCGTGCCCGGTAGAGAAGGTAGACCTACGTGTGTCGATACCGGTGTGTTTGTCGTGGTAATCGATGCGTACGTTCCCGACTTGTTATCTGCACCGGATTGCCTTCGGCTCTGAGCTGTCGGTGTTATGGCTGAATCTCCAAGTGAAGCGTCTATGGTTGGAGAAGTGGAAGCATGCATGTTTGAGGCTTGTTCAAATATGGGAGTGGGATGACCTAGTGGATTTAGAGACCCAGGCGCTGCGGTGCGTTTGGAGTGTCTAGCTCTTTACTTCGCCTTAGATTCAGAGCTTACTTTGGCTGGTTGAGGTGTTAACGTGGAAATATTTAACTTGTGGGATCGATCTTAGTATTTACAAAATGTGCGGTTATCTCAGTAATTTTATCGCACTTTTTCGTGAGCATAGATAAATAGTTGACAATTGGAATGACTTGACATGATGGGCAAAACCAAATTGTGTCAGCAATTTGGTTTGTCTGTCTCACTTCTTGGACGGATTTGTCAACACATTGCGGACAGTTTATCTAATGCAGCTAGAACAGGTTCAACCCATCTTAAGGATTTTACTGCAGTTGTCTGCGTATCTTAGACCACGTTGAACCGTTGGAATGCTAGTCGTCCTCTTTTCGTTTGCAGCAACTCCTATCTGAGCGCTCACATTGATGAATGTACTTTGCGCCAGGCGTGAGGCACAAACACATCAAAACACGCACACGAATTGAGAGTTGTTCAACTGCACCAAGGTCGGGCGGTGGAGGCAGATGGTCGTAACTCGCAGACTGATGTTTGATGTGGTTACACACGTAGAACTCGGGAAAGAATATGCCGGAAACTGGGAACTGGAGCAAGATTTTAATCCACACAGGTTAGATTCAAGTTGGGAAGCACTGAGTAGAGCTCGTTGAATTTGTTCGAAGGAGCGCACACACAATATTGTGTGGGGAGAATTAGAGTAGAAACAGAGGGCAAAGCGAGAGTGGGGTTAAAGTGCAGCCGCACGGTAGAGTCACATTAGCAAGCAAGACCAGCTAAGGCAATGCTAATTATTTAGCCTCACAAAACTTCACCGCTAATTTCCCACTTTTGGTTGCAGCGGACTATCATGTACAGTTAACAGTTAAAAGGCGTGGCGTTAATTGCATCAATATCTTAGATTTTGTTACATCTTGGCTGAAATATAAGATGACAAGTGCTATACTGACTAGATTAATTAATTTAATTTACTCTTTGAAATGAAGTTCAATGTTCTTCATACCTACATAAAACTTCTTTCCATCTATAAATCCGGAAGACAGAAAATGTGGTGTTGTCTACAAGGACGTTTTGTTATAATCCTAAAAATATACCATATTGTTCAGTTAAAACACTTGGATTCTAGGTACATGCAACGAAGTAACTATAAAGATAGTTGTACCCGCAACCATTGTCACTAACGACAACTGTGGTGACCACAATGACCACAGGGATTTCTGCACCCAAGGATATTTTTGGTAACAGGTTTCCGCGTTTTCCCTGCCTTTATGTTGTCTTGCGAATGCTGTGAAGAAGATTAATTTTATCGGCATTATAACACAAGCACTATGTGCTGTAAGTATCTAACTACCAATTCTCCCAGGAATCCATGGAAAATGATACGACATTTGCTTTTATGATACATCCATCAAGTAAATCTTAAAGACACAAGATAATAAGTGGTGGGAGAGCGGTGAAACATAAGTTAAAAAGAGCAAACCAAAAACGTATTGAAGCGTTATCAAGTGTTGTCAGTAAAAGGTATTTTTCGACAGTTCGAAATGTTATGAATGTGTGCATGGTATCCTAGGCACTGTCTACAAAATCTGGCACTATTAAAGTGGCCTTTTGACTCTACTGCGCTTACTTTAACCGCAGACGAGTAGGATTTTCTGATGTGTCGTATAGCGTTTTTATGTGCTGACTGAAACGCAGCATTCTTAGGGTCTTAGTAAAGTCATTCTCATATTTTATACACCAGTATTTATAAAGAAAAGAAATAACCTACCTCTTTTGTACCAATATTTTACGATAGCATATGCTGAGTGATAGATGTACTAGGTATCATTTAAAAGGAAACTATTCAGCAGGACTTTTCATAAAGTATGAAAGCAACTGATTAACTCAAAATATTAAGGATTCACGTGCTTTTTCGTACTATGCAGGAGTGCATCCATTTGAAGTTCTTTTGAATTAAAGAATGGTTGTCAAATGATTCTTGTGTATTTCTTTAACATATTGCTACCACCTACTGTTTTGCATATCCAGCTACGAGAATTCTGGAAAATATCACCATATCTCCAGAAAACGTTTACAAGTTGTCAATCGACCAAGGTGAGAGTGCACATACGTACTTCAAGTTGTGGATTAGACGAATGGCAATCGGATGTAGGAAAAACACGGATATTAGTGGCTAACTAATCGGCAATGAAAAACCAACTGAACCACGATTGTATTATAGGCTGAATAATGATAAGCTACATAGTTTATTGCACAACGATACTTCACCTTAAGATGCTGAACTGAAACTTCCGATATACGTTACAGTGAAAATGCCGAGACCCGCAGAAAGGCGTTGATAGGGGACTTGCCAAAATGACTAGAACACAATATAGTCATTATATTTCTTAGGAGTAAAATAAAATATTAAAAAACGATTTAAACTTACGTTGTGCACTAGAAGTGAAATTAAGAACTATTTGAACTTCCAGGCTTCAGCGTCTAACAGCGAGCAACTCCAAGCTGTGAGTAGAATAATACTCTAAACACTCACAGCGTTTGAGCCGGGGTTTTGAATTTAGCACCAGCAGGCTACCTGGATGGTGTAAGGTATCTTTCGCAATGGTGATGCGTAGACAACTGGCCTGTCAAAGCTAATCAGCTTGCTTATTTGCCTAACCAGTTGATTTAAGGAAACAATTCAGAAATTAATTATCACAGACTATGGCCCGCCTACTTTGCTTGCAATTATTGATTCCCAACTCTCTGAACTGCTCATAGCAAACATTTTTGTGCACTACATATATCCACTTATACTAATTAAGGCAAGATCCATAAACAATCAGTCGCATTTGTAAGCAAGCTTACTCAGCTGAGCGCCCTACATGTATTCTTCGTCACCGAGACATGATGCTCATCTGCTACATTGTATCCTACTTTATATATTCTTTACTGCCATCTCTTAAGAAAAGATCGCAGCACAAAGAAGAGAGGTGGCTGTATCGTATACTTCCATCGAAACTTCACAGCGGTTTATCGACGACCGACATTTAAAAAATATCCTAGCATCTATGGTTATCAGTCGAAACAACCTCTCCTACAATACTTCTCCGTTGCATCTACAACCCTCCCAATGCAACAGCCAGGTATATCGCAATTATCTCCTCGGTGTTTGAGTTCACATCGGTGTTACCACATGGTCTAAAGGTAACCGTTGTCGATTTCAATCTACGAAATAATACTTGGTCTCCACAACCATCCCTATCATTGCACAGATCTCTCTTCTCAACTATCAGAGTTGAGGGTTGGACTCATTGAGTTACCAGAACAACTAGGACCGCCAACGTACTGGATTTACTCATAACCATAGGGATCCCCGACGCACAGATTGACATATTAGACAACCTACCCGGTAGTGACCACAAAATTATGTGCCTTAACTCCTATATGGAAATGAGTGCCATAATCGGCTCGCCTACCCATCATAGTATAGAAAGGATTAATTGGAAGCATTTCGGAAAGCTGATCAGGTTCTCTAATTGGGATGCCTATTTTCTCTCCATTGCAGTAGAGTTGTTCTACTGCCAGATCAATCGCATCACGTCTGTATTTGTTCCACATTATAAACGTACCATTTCCGACCCTAAGTATGCAAGCGATACTCTGATTGACCTGGAAACGAGAACACTAATGAGAAATCCAGAGAAACTAAAGTATCTTAATGACATTAAAATTACACAAATCCGTCTGCTGTATCAGGCGTTCACGCATGAAATGGATAAAATAGTGGAGGAGAACGCCTTGTCGCGAATATGCAAATGAATGGAAATGACAAAATTACTCCGTCCTATGATTAACGATTGGTTGTTTTGATAATACAATTGTCTTATGAAGTGGGTCGCCAATTTAAGGACCAACCTGCTATTTGTGAAGCGTTCGGCTTCTTTTTCGTATCCTCTATGAACATAGAAACCGACTGTATACTTTGCTGCCCGGAACTAACAACGTCATACACAGTAGAGATTTCTCTCTTGACCATCCAACAGACTATAAAGTCCATCAAACCAAGTCTCAGACTCCCATGGCATCCCACCATCAGTCGTTAACCTCGGTGGATCTAAATTACCATTACTTTTGGTAAAAGTGTTAACTTTTTCGTTAGAAACTATTTACTTTCCGGATAAGTGAAAAACCTCTTTTATTGTCCATCATCATAAATGATGCCCAAACAACACGTTAATAATTATCCACCTATCCATCATACTCCCGTCATCGCCAGATTGCTCGAAAAATTAATTAAAAGTGGAATAATGGACTATATCTGTTGTCATGGGGGGCTTAACAAATCCCAGCATGAGTACCGCGATAAAGGCTTTTGTAAAACCTGTCAGTTTCACTATCTGGATTGCTTCACAGAAGACACTGACTCCAATTTTTCAGTTATAAAACTGTTCCTGGATATATAAAATCATTCGCCCAGTGAGAACAAGTGGCTACTGAAAAGCATCTAGTCATCTGGAATCAGTTTCCTACGGTTTGGTTGATGACCTCATGCTTAACTGGGCTTTGCCAGATAGTCACGCTGGGTAATCACAACTCTACCCAACGTCCAATTACTAGTAGTGTCATCCAATTAACAATGAGTAATGAATTTATACTGGCTAAGAAGCGTTGCTTTACAAGCCGTTGGATAGTTCGTGGGGATATCGACATAACAATAATAATAATAATGACAGTAACGCAGTTAGTATTTCAAATATGAGCATAAGGACTTATTTGACTGATCCGCCGTATTTCTGCAATCCGCTTAGATTCACAGCATCCGCAGATAACATCAAATAATTGCATGGTAAACTCCAGATGTAAACTGGAGACGTAGTGGTAGGTGACAAAGTGTAAATGAAGGAGTGCATCATTCCACCGTCTTTTAACTACTGTTGGTGTCTGTGCTGACACGACCCATACTGGCAGAGCATTCTATGAGTGACAGACACGAATGGAAATGGAATTTATGCGGCACTCCATGTTGCTATACTGTGCAGCGAGCTTCAATAAGTGGCCCTTCAGGTTTGCGTTGTTGCCGGGTTGCAGTAAAGGGCGGCACACATGATGTGGGTCTCGCAGAATCAAGTATGCCATAATCAGGTCACCTCGTAGTCTGCGATAGCTTCCACTGAACACCCCCAATCGTTGCAGCCTCTCCTGGTAAGAAAGATTGCGCATTCCAATTACGTTTTTAGATGCCCGACGTTGTGGCTGCTCCAGTGCATTAAGGTCGTGTTTCAGCCATGGATGCCAGGCTTGAATTGCATATTCGACGTGGGGGCGAAAATACGCACTGGGCATTTGTCGAAATATGGAACTGTTTATTTGTCCAAACGCCCGTCGCAACAACCCGACGTGTTGGTTCCCGGTCTTCGACGCCTTTTCGGATTGCCTGGAGCAACCCAAGTTATCTTGAACCAGGACACCCAAGTCACGTTCGAGAGTTGTCTGTTGTAGTATATTCGTTCCGAGTCTGCATGCGTAGCTGCTCTGATGTCGGATGGAAAACACCTTGCATGCAGTAAGATTTCGGTTGATAATTAATACGCCTTATATAGGTCACTATACAGCAGATGCTGGTCGGCGTTGGCCTGGATCCTGCACCAGATCTTGATATCGTAGGCAAACATTAGACAGTTTGGAGGGATTCTCTGTGCAAGGTCATTATTAAACACCAAAAGCAAACATGGACCTAGAACCGAGCCTTGCGGCACAACACACTCGACTTGAATGGAGTCCGATAAAGAGCTCCGAACTCTGACCACTAGTTACAGTTGAAGTAGAAAGTTAGCAATCCAGTTTAAAATTGGGTCGCCATTCACGTATTGCTCGGCTAGACGATCGAAAGCCTTGGAAAAATCCAAGTAGATCAAATCAACCTCTTCTCCAGCATCAGCTGCCTTGGTCCAACTACTGCGTGCGATTAGCCAATTTGTTGTACATGACCGCTGTCGACGGAAACCGTACTGCTCAGGCGTGATGACCTTACCGTTTTCCAGATAGCACACCAGTGCCTCGGCAACTACGGATTACATGACCTCGGATGGCATAGAAAGAAAGGATACTAAGTGGTAGTTAGAGGGATCAGTTCAGCTTCCACCTTTGTGAATCGGGGTTATTATTCCAAACTTTCACATAGCGGGAACTATTTCTGGTCTAAGCAGCGCCGGAAAAAATGAGCTAATTGTCCTGTTAGTTGGCTTGCTGCTGTCTCCAGAGCCTCTGAAAGAATGGTGTCGACACCCGGCAGACTGTGTTTGCGTAGCGACTTCAGCTTTTGCAATACAGCCTCTGCGGTAAAAGTGCTGTGGATTAGTCTTGGTAAAGAGACGACAAGGGTTGAAAGATCGCTTGGTGGCAAGAGTCTCTGAACCGGGGGGGCATATTGCATCCGCAGCGCGTTTGCCGCTTTAACAGCCGTCCTCGTTAGGCCATCGGCCATCCTGAGTGAAAGAAATCCTCGCCTCACCTTTCGTAGTCACTTGACGTTCTTGTACATCACTTTATGTACAGCACTAAATATTTTTGCGATGTTCTGCAGACAGACGGCTTTGTATTATCTTAACAGTTGAGTGCAGAGGATACGTTGCGCTACGTAATTGTGCCACGTTTCTGATGCTGGAGCATCACTGTACACTTGCTATGCTGCGTTGCGTAGTGTCATCCATTTACGAGTTCTGCTCCTAATGAAAGAAACCGATGTACACTTATTGTAAACACTTATCTCTAAAGCCTCTGCTATCGGCTGACTACATTTTTTGACGAACTCAAGCCAGGTGACTTCCGGAGTATTTTGGTAAGGAACGACCAAGTTATAGCGCTACTGAGCTGGGCTAATCGATCGTAGCTTGTGATGATTCGCACAGTCTCACCTTGCTCATTCCAATATTCCGCATAGCAGACTGAGTTAATACAGATGACTGCGTGATCAGTGCGACCCAACGAGCAGACTTAAACCAATACATCAATCATAAGCTCCTCGTTGGTAAGCACAAGATCCAGCACAGGTTACCTGTTATCTGTTCTGAACCGAGTTGGCAATGTAAAGTGATTGTAAAGAGGAACACTGATTACGAGACCTTGTAGATTGGCTTTGAATTGTTCTCCGATCGTGGCAGGCGTTTCTACACAACGTACCTTAAAACCACCAATGAGAATTATGTTAGTGTACTCTCGTTGTAAACTGCATTTTAAAGCAGCCGCAAAGTGGCAGTCTGTTCCTGGAGTAGAGTCAGGGGAGCGATACACCAAGACATGAAGGCAAGCATCCCGGCCTTTTTACTATAAGTGGCACCAAAAAGGGTTGGGGAACTGCGAGTGTGAAGCTTCAGCGGCTTTGCACTGCAAGCCGCTTCGGTAATACAGAATTGCCCATCCTCCTTTTGTGGGTCTATCTTTCCGGATCAGCGACATGCCCGGTAGCGAAGCTTCAGTGTACGTCATACCCGTGTGCAACCACGTCCCGGTGATACCAATGACATCTTATGATCCGGAGGCATGGCGATCTTTCAGTTCGGCCAATTTAATAGAAAGACCATGAGCATTCGTATACAAGCAGGCCAGTTTCTCGGTCTCCAAGAGCCCACAGAAGGGTGAATGTGTCAAGTGTAGGATAATGTCGACCGATGAGAGATCGGCAGTTATTCGTTTTTTGTGGGATAATGATACCTAGTATGAAACTTGATTCTGCCAAGGTGCGTCCCAATCTTCATTTAGACCAACGTCAGGGTCAGGTTACGCTTCTGTATATTCCTCGTGTCTTGCTGCTTCAGATGCTTTAATCTCTGAGATATGCAAAGCATCTGTGGCCTTTAACCGAACTTCAGAAAGAAAGTGTTTCCGATTTCTCCGCCATCAATCCAAAACATTGGTTGCTTGTTGCTCTGACTGAACCGCAAGTTTTAGGTTTCTAAAGTCGCATCCTCTATAATTTGGTGAGAGAGGCATCCTGGTGATCAAGAGCGCCACAATATTATCCAAAGGAATGGTTCCAAGAATGAACCGACGCTGTTTTAAATGATGATTTCCGGTCTCTTGAACATCGTTGGAAATATGTTCTGGCACGCCATGTGTGAAGATTGCGTTTTGGCGGTCTTGCTTGTTGCGTCCCTCATTGGTGTTTCTTGTTGATTGCCGCGCGCTCCAAGGGATATCAGGCTAGATGCTTATCCCACAAGATCCGTGTTTTAGCGCGCTTGCGGAGACCGAAACGTTTTCTACGTCGGTGGGGGATTCTAGTGTTACTCGAATAAGTCTGAGTTCTCAATAGTGTGCCGAGTTTGGATGACACGTAAGTCGTAATAAGTTTATGAGTTTGGCTTTGACACTCTTCAGTACGCACAATGAGTTCGATCGGTCTTGGTCGTCCGGTAACTTATCCCGCAATGTGATGGCGGTAGATTCAGGGACATTTGAGCATACAACAGTCCTGGCACTATTTTTGGATCCCATTTTCCTTGACGTACAAGTTATGGTACTCGTTTGTCCTGAACTTCTGACAAGTGTTTATTGTTTACTGTTTGTCTCTATTCGCCTTAACGGCTTTTACAGCAGAAAAGGCTACAGCGGATCTTTGCAACAGTCTCTACATATGCAACTGATGTTCTGCATGGCTTTATCTCGACAAGAGACATTTGATCTACAGGTACTGAGGTTTGGATTTCCGCTACTTCATCCTTTTTAATGCTAGATGTTAGGTATAATAGGATTTGCTTAACCAGACGTTTCGAGTGGTGCCTGATTTTTGTTGCTATGAGTACTGTTTGATTCTCGTAGGTATGGTCAATTTGCGTCCGGCGTTCTAGCAAATTTTGGAAAGACAACGGTGATGAAGACGTGGCTGATTTTAGTTCAGGTGAATCGGATTGTGTAGCATTCCATTGCTTAGAAGCCGCTACGCTTCTGTGGTGCATACTCGCTTCCATTAAAGTAATATTATCGTTTATCCTCTGTTCGGCTTCTGCAGTTAACCGGTCGCACTTCTTAGCTAGCATAAGCAAGCACTTAATTTGTGGGATGGTGGAACACGCGGTAAGGAATCAAAGTGCATCTTGCAAGCTATTTCGCTCTGGTACCTGCTGTTGGGACATCTTTCCGCATTTTGGATGACATCATTCCAAACAATGCGGGAAAGCTAGACCGATTTTAACTACCCGATGACATTCTCATTACCCGCAAATGCCTTTCGCTTGGAGCATTTTCGGATTCAAATTCCTGCCATTCAACCTGGTGTCGTTACCTGACCCAGTGGGATGGTTAGCGTTCGTTACTGTTCCAATTTTGAGAGCGGCGCACATCGATCAGGCGAGGGTGGTGGTTGCAAGGTCAAATAAACGGACGGCATGGTCGCGAAGTCCGTGTGATGCGTTATGCAGGCGCACTGGCTGACAAGTTCACAAGAACTGGCGAGTGACTGTAACCTACTGAATCTGAACACATCGCTGAACATAGATTGAGAAATCATAAATTCCTTCACAGCTGTGTTGAGAAACGCAGGACCGGAATACCTTAAGCTTTTCGGACTGCCTCGAGAATTCTGTATCAATAGGTGTCACACAGAAAGGTAATCGCCTCAAAGTGCTTGAGTTATCCGCTTGCGCTTAATCACTGGTGCCAGTGAAAACGGTTAGTGATGGCACAGACTGTAATCGTAGAAGATATTTCTACGTATGATGGATCACTGAGTACAGTGTAAACGCTGCGAGCAGGTGGAGAAAGAATAGAGAGGAATAATCCAAATGAACCAGGAGCACGCACGTCACGCATGGCGTTGAATGACCACCTTGATTCTTCCTTTTTCCTGCTTTCTATTCATGATAACACGGTGTTCATAAAACATGGTGGGCCATTTTTGTTCGCCGACGATATAAATATTGTCTATAAGTTTCGACGAGACGAACTCTATAGAGCAACGTCGCTCTTTCAAGAAGACCTCAATTCCCTTGTGGAATGGTGCGACACATTGATGTAAAATGTCTCAGCTAGTAAATCATGCGTTATGTCACACGGAGGATCGATTCTTGAAGGGTCACTTAAAATGAACAATGAACGTTTCTGCGTGCAACTGTCCAACTGTGATCTAGGCATACGAAACCTAACAACCTTAAGTTTCTCCTAGTTAGGTGGGTTTCAAATAGCACGTGCCAATGGATATCTGAGTAAAATATGTCATGAAAGCCAACGACCCCTGCCAGAATCGAGCTTTTCAAAATACTTAAAATACTTGACCTTGGATACTGCAGCATTTTTAATAGAAACATGCGTATGGGCGACAGGAAATCTTTGGAAAGCCTGTAAATATCATTCATTAAGGGCTTTTTCAGTAAATCATCCGCCTTAAGTTTTCAGGAGCGATGCCAAAAACCGAAGCTCGAATCGCTTTGGTTTCGATGACTGAAACATAATCTGAAGGTGATACACAATCTCGTAAACAAAATGATATACTCTAATCTGCGCACATTACAATTGTAACATGACTTCACTCAGAATATACGCAACACGACTGGTAAAGTAACCGTGCCAAGAGTCAGGAGGGCTATCCCATCCAACTTCTTCCTAGTCAGGTACGCAGTGGTGTGGAATAGCCCACCAGCCACAGTCAGATCTTGAACAAATGCAAGAACATTCCGCATTTAGCTTAGAAATTTCCTGGACCAGAATTTGATAACGACTGTTTTAATCGCGTAAATCACTACATTTTTTCGTGCAGGATAGATCAAGAAATATATAACCAATGAGAAAGGATGGTACACAAAACTTAAAACCACACAAGTTATGTGATTGCAAAGTGCTTTGATGTCACACACCGCAGAATACATATTTCACTCATGCATGAGCATGATCATTATTGTACTCATGATCTGTACAAAATCCATGGACTGCTACTCGCACGATCTGGAAACATACGGATTATCCTTATTATCGTTACTATTATTATTATTATATTATTATTATTATCCATATTATTGTCATTCTCTGCCGGACTTGGAAGTACGGCACCGTTTTGAATTTATAAACAAAGATATAAAAATACATCGCAGAGTAAGTTGATGTTCAAAGATGATAGACGCATGAGCAGTTCGTGAAGCGTTTCTTACTGCGACGACACGCAGTGTGTAGATCAGCATATACGGACACCAGTTTGTGGATAATGATGTAAATATCACATTTACCAACTTCTCGGTTGCAAGTTCCTAGAAGAGCGGGCAAAAGTTGGCCGATCTTTGACCATTTCACTCATAAAACTAGCAGGTCCTCTGTGGATATCCGCTTGCATTTTACGTCATTGGTGTGTGTTTATTAAATTATTTAAGGTTCACACGTGTTACGTAGTTTAGTCGCACATCCTGATAATAATACATTCCATTGTTATTACTCATGGTCTTGGTTCATATGGTTTATACTGAGCGTTAGTACTGTTTGTTTATTTATGAATAGTACTAGCTAAAGTAGTACGTTGACAACGTCTAAGTTTGCGTCCCTCTGCCACTTCATTCTATACCATTTCTGGATTTATTTCAGCCTTAACGCTATCTGTTTAATATTATGCTCCTCAGGTGTCGTCCGTAATGCAGAAAATTTAATCAAATACCCATCTAAATTTAAGCTCGATCGCACTGAGGGGTCAGCGGTGGACCTCACATAAAGAGAACTTACGTACGTGTGCGGACGTAAGGAATGTGTGAGCGGTGCAAAAGTTCGGGGTCATTAAACCCAATGGCCTGAAGTGACAACGTGAGAGGCAAACGGCGGACATCACACGTGCTTGGCAAACGGGGCACCAGGTTATTACCGAAGCGTCGGGGTGATTTCACGTGTCTGACTTATAAGTGGAAACGTCTATACGGTTTCCATAGTCCGTCACAAGTCAGCGGAGTTGTCACTTATGCTTTCCCCCAGTTTTGCTGCACGGGAACCGCACGCAGCGGGCAAGAGGAAAAGAAAATGTTCCTCCTATTTTACCTACCGATTTTGTCTTTTATTTGATTTATATGATTTTTTAACCTTTAGACCACATTGTGCGCCATGGAAAGAAGAGGAACGTACGCCCGTCATCCGTCCAATGTAAAGGCTCTTATCCTGAAACCGGCAACGACTAGAAGGTTATTTTATCTCTGTTACTGGTAAACGTAAAGACATGTAAAATCTAAATTAGAACATTAGAATTGAGTGAGCCCATAAGAGATCGTAGCGTGTCTCGTCAAAAGTGTCAGTCAGATAGTCTCGTGCATTGCTTAGTGGAACGGAAAGGAATTAGGCCTTACCTTAACCTTGGAAACTCTTCGGTTATGAGTGAAGGTGTAATTTGGGGTGGACGTTAACATCAGTACTATCGCTCGCTACCTAGACGGTCGCCAAATGACAATAAGGAAATAATATGCAAAACCGGAATCCATGAATACGATGGATAGCAAAAGGCGTACTTGATTTAGTTGATGAAATTGGAGGCAGAAGGACAACGTGTGGTACAGATAGATGAGACGCACCTGTCACACCGATCTAGATTGTATCTACCAAGTGCAGCCTTACAGCTCAGAAAGACTTCTACGACTGGCACCGTACTCTCAACAACTGTACACACTCGAAGGCATTTGGAGTACCATTAAGGCCTACATTAAACAAACTATGAAGCGGCGACTTTCCGAAATGCTTCGAGTGGATCCGAGTGACGAACTGAGAAAGGCTTTATGGAAGATGCATTTTTGGCGCAGGTTGTTGCAGAATCACGTGTCTCCGTGAGGCTGCCCCACTGTCAGACAATGAGCTTCAGTGGAATAGGATCTCGGCCGCCATTCACGACGCAGGAGCATCTGGTTGTGGCACCAACAATTGTCACCGCACCAGCCACTGGATATCCGAGAGGTCGGTGAACCTGTTGGAATATAGAAGACACCTCCCGGCTGGCTGCGAACACAGTGTAACTAGACGGGCTATTAGGCGTGAACTAAAGCGGAGCCTACATGCTGACAACGAAGCCTGGTGGACCCCTGTGGCTCAAGAAATGGAGGAGGCAGGAGCATTAGGCAATTACCGCAAGCTCTTCCAACTAATCCGCACCACTGGTCCCAGGAAACCAGGCGTCAGTGAGACAATAAGAGACAACGCGGGTGCGCTGATACACAATAAGGAGCGCCGTATGGCTCGTTGGGCGGAACACTTTCAAGATCAGTTCAGCTGGCCACCTGCTCCCGGACCTCTTCCAACTAAAGTGATGCAGGACAAGCCATAGCTGGTTAGTTTAGACCCTCCGTCGGAGGCCGGGGTCCGAAACGCGATCACAGCCCTTAATCGTTTTCATGCGGCTGGCCAGGATTCCCTCCCACCTGCAGTATTTAAGGAGGGAGGTGAGGTCCTCTGCAAAGCACTGACCTCCTTATTCGAATGTATCTGGAAGGAAGAGAGTGTCCCGGATAATTGGAGCGAATCGATTATAGTGGCAATATAAAAGAAGGGCAGTCGCACAGACTGTTCTAACCACAGGGGTATTAGCCTAACGCCGGTTGTGGCAAACTTACTAACCTCGATTCTCGTTCGTCGTCTCACTGCGGAACGAGAATCTCGGAGTATGGAAGAGCAGGCCGCTTTCCGCCCAGGATGTGGCTGTATAGACCATATATTCACTTTGCGGCAGGTGCTAGAGCAGCGCCACGCATACCGCAGACCGACAAGAGCTGTGTTCCTCAATTTCAACAGTGCGTTCGATTCGGTCGATCGATCGATACTGTTCGAAATACTTGCGCGAAAAGGTGTTTCCACGAAATATGTGAACATCCTTCGTGCTCTATACTCGAACACTACAGGCTGCGTCGGGGTCTACGGTTGCCTGTCGGGTAGCTTTTCGACTGCAAGTGGCGTTCGTCAGGGTTGTCCGATTTCCCCGTTTTTGTTCAATTTCGTCGTGGATTCTATCATGGAGTGTTCCCTGACGGAATCCGACGATGTAGGCGTTGAAGTGCTGCCTGGTGAAAGGTTAGTTGATCTAGATTATGCAGGCAACATCGTCTTGCTTTTCGACGATGTTGGGGCGACACAATCAACCCTGAATAGCCTATCCAGAGTGGTCCCATTATTTGGTATGCACTTCGCACCTTCAAAGTGCAAAGTGTTGCTTCAGGACCACCAGCCACTTGATGACCCCTTGACCCTTGCTAACGAGGAACTCGAGGTGGTTTATCATTTCACTTATCTTGGTAGCTGAATCAGCAATGATGGGCGCATCGAAACTGACGTGATTTCACGCATTGCAAAAACCAGAGCTACCTTCTTGAACCTGTGGCATCTTTGGCGACAGAAGGGAGTTTCCCTTCGTCTGATAGGCCGTGTACACAAGGCCACAGTGAGGGCCGTTCTGCTCTATGGTAGTGAGACTTGGCCCCTTCGGTCTGAAGATCTGAGGCGCCTTCAAGTCTTTGATCATCGTTGTTTGCGAAGCATTGCTGGAGTTGGATGGCACCAGCGTGTCCGCAACGATGATGTGCGTAGGCGAGTACTAGGTGGTGATAATCATGCTAGCACCCTAGAACAACAGATAGCACTGAATAAGTTGCGTTGGCTCGGGCACGTGCTACGCATGCCTGGTCACCGCTTACCTAGGAGGGCCTTGTTTCGTCTGCCAGGTGTAGGATGGCGCAAGGCTCGAGGTGGACAGAAGTTGACTTGGCAGCGGGAAATGAAGTCACTGACTACCAAACTGGGTGTCGTTGGTTCGTCTCACCTTCCGGGCTGGAGTCCACGTGACTCGCCTTGTGCTTGGCTCGAGACTTTACAGGACATGGCCCGCAGTAGACATCGGTGGCGCGTCTGCTGCCATCTCCTAATCGGATTGCCTGTTTAAAGTGTGTTTGGTGTTAAGTTATCTGCGTGGTAATGGCTGATTATGACGCGTAGCAGTGAAAGCCGCAAGGAAGCTGTCTCGCCGATACCGCCTTATATTTGCACGATAGCCAGCTGTTTGTGACGGTATGTTGTCTACACAAGGTGTAGGCGCCTTGACCCTGAATGTTTGCTTAGGGCATTAAGGTTTTCAGGTAAGTCCCTCTTCTCTCCCTCTTCTTATTCTCTATTTCATAGGTCCTCATAGTTGTATGGCAGCAAAGCATCAGTTCAAATGGCTGATGTACTGCTGTTGATGATGATGATGATGGTGATGCACCACTGTCGACAAATTTTGATGCATGTACGAAATACTTATACATGTGCTTTGCACCTACTCCATCTGTAACCTGTTTAAAACCGCTGATATATTCATCGTTAACGTTCACTGATGTTTTTCCTTAGAAGCATGGTAGGGCCACGCCGAGTGGGGTACACCGTGGCTTTCAGTTGGACTTACGTCTGGCTCTGAGAATGTTCACCCGGGGGTAAGAATAGTTACTGTAATCTACCATTACAGTGGGTACTCGCTGCAGTGCTAGCTCACTTGTAGTCAACCGGTCATATAGTGCATTGCGAGCTACCGATAGATCGAAGACAAGTCACACGCCGTTCCATCTAACTTAGGCAAAATTGTACAACTTCCTGGGCGTATACCATAGATAATGGCTACCGTAGGCGTCGGTGTGTTGCTATATCATCCATGCATACGTCCCGTCTGAGAGTCCTTCCAGCAATGCGGGCTACGGTCAAAGTTCGACTGATGCGGGCTGGCACTCCAGCTAGAGGAATGTTTCCACTAGCCTCACCAAAGCAGGGCGACAGGCAACATAAATAATCTGAGGGGCATTATACATGAGTCTACTCAACTAATTTGTTCCGTGCGTTCGCCAGTCACTTGTGCAGGTGTGTAGGTGTGAGTGTATAGCTGGTCGCCTTCAGCCGATTGGACCTCAGACGCACTAAGTAATAGGGGTGCAGGTGGGACGCTTCAACTCCTACGCACGGAACAAATCAATTGAGTAGACTCACGTTGAATGCCCCTCAGATTATTTCTGTTGTCCAATAAGACAACTTGGCCAGGAAATGGTGTAGACTAATCATCCATGTCTATATGCATCATCTGAGTCAGAAGGGGCCTGGACTCAGGCGGCCAAGTTAACTGCTGTCAAAATTGCTCTGCCCAACTAGCCACGCTGCGCTCCTTATCGTGATTCATAGGACCCGCTTTGTCCGGGATTGTCTTACTGACGCCTGGTTTACTGGAGCTAGTATTGCTTACTTCTGCTTACTTCTCCTGTCTTCTCCATGTCTTGAGCTTTACTGGTCCACTAGGCTCCCATGTCTGTATACAGAATCTGCTTCAGATAGCGTTCAATAGTCCGTATGATCGCATTGTGCGTAGAGGCAGCATGTAGTTTGCTCCTAACAAAAACAGGTTCAACAACCCCATGGATATCCAGCGACTGGGGTCATTACGATTAATAGTGCGCAGTTTGACGTCCCAGCACCGTTCATGGCGGCCGAAATTGCATTCCACGAAAGCATAGTGTCATTAGGATGATGGAAGGAAGTTAGATAAGCATTGCATCCTAGAAACTTTATTTGACTGTGGACTGAGATAACTTCTCATTTGTCAATCCCAAGAGACGCGTGGTGTGCCACCTGGCAGAGTTCATGAATGAATGACAGAGTACCAAAACATAAGCTGAGTAGGCGCAGGTATTCCAAGGAGAGCGATAATTAAGGATGGCAAAGCAACTCTTTCCCAAAAAGAGGTGTGAGTACGAAATAGTTCCCAAGGCGCACTCTGGATTTGCACCGCTTGTTTGACCATCATGTAAGTCAAGTTTAGATCTACCCTAGTCCCAATGTGCAGCGGATATCGAATAGTTAAAAATATGTCATTGGAAGCTTTTACGCCACATGACAGCGTACTGGCCTTTAAGCAAAGCAATGGTGCACAAGTTGCTTCACCCGAACCGCTATCGGCATGGTCCCCATTGCCGTCATCTCCTCAAACTTTGGAAGTACACCAGCCGAAAACAGGCCAGGACCCAGACAGCTAAGTAGCACTTAGTACCACAAAATTCAGGTAACATCAAAAACGTGTGATCGATCAGATTCCACCGGCCTCAACAACTTCTATGATTAACAAGGATTGAGACGCCGAACCCTAGTCTTCGGCTTCTACAGCTTAAAGGTATCTGGTCGAGTAACAGTCACACAGGATTTCAGTCACCTAGAAAGATTTCGCTCCAAAGATCCAATGAGATGCCACGCTTACGATCGGCTCTGTAATAAACACTGATAACCAGAACCGATAAAGTTACGAAAGACCATCATCACCCGAAGAAAGCTAAGACTAACAAACACCTGGATTTGCAACTCAACGACAAAGTGATGTAACCTATCGCGCTGAATGTAGTTTGCTCAAATGTCCCCCAATCTACCGCCAAAACGTTGTGGATTGATTTAATCTGACGAGAAAGACCCTTGGAATTTATTGTGTACGTTGATGAACGTAAAAGCTAAACGCACAAATCTAATATGAGTTAATGGCCACAAGAACTTTGTACAAGCTGGCGAACCCAAAATTAACTGGATGACAACAGAATCCGCCATTGATATAGGAAGTTTCTTACTCGCTACAAATGCGCTACAACACGGATCTTGCAGGATAATCATCCTTCCTGACGTACATGCGAGCACGCGACAACCAATAACAAACATCCCGGAAGGACACAACAAAGAGGGTTTCCTAGACACCGGCGCTCGCGTTGAGCTCATCTCAAGTAGCCTAGTTGTTGACTTGTAATACGCTGATGATATTGTCTTGCTGGGTGACGTTCCACAGACCGTCCAACTTGCGATAGAAGCGTCAAAATATGGGATGACTTTTTCCCATCCAATTGCAACACTTTCGGAAGACTTTCAGATGCCTGTACATGCATTTACTCTTGGTGGTGAGACCCTGGAGGTTAAGGAGAATTTCGCCTACATGGGTAGTTGCATCACAGCCAATGGAGCTTATGTAGACCAGATTTCGTTGCGTATCTCAAGAGCTCGCCTCGCTTTCTCTAAGCTGAAGCACTTGTGGCAGCGCCATGACATCGGTATCGGATTATTGTGCGACTATACGCGCTGTGCTGTTGTACGGTTGCGAGACTTGGACTATTCGTATCGTCGACCTGCGCCTTCTCTCTGTCTTTGAGCACCGTTGCTTGCGGTCGATTGCCCGTGTGTGGCCGCTACACCACGTAACCAAGGTGGAAGTTAGACAGTGTGGTTTGGGAGGAGGCAGCCATTCGCTGGAGGAGCTCGTCACGCTGCGTCAGCTGCGGTGCCTTGGACACGTACTGCGTATGCCCGGCCATCATCTTCTGTGTCGCGCGTTCTTCGCGGTTGCTGAACAGGCGCGGTGGACAACCTACGACATGGAGAATCCACACCAAAATTGTCGAGTGACGCATCACTCCTCCCCGGGTTTACACCCAATGTAACTATTGCATGTATGCTGCTATGGGCTGTGCAATGAACAAATCTGATAAAGCCATGTTACACAATAAAAGAGGAGAGGCACTCCCCTCGTGCACTCTGGGATTTGTGGTACTGTTATACAGTCGCAGCTACTGTGACTATCACTTTCTGCGTGTATTTGTTTACTGTGTAACCAGTCGATTGTCAGAACCGAGCGTATACTGCTGACGTACGTCCTAAATGAATATTCATGTTCATTTTTATAGCTCTTTTTGAGCGTTCTTACGAAGGACAAAATGGCTAGTTCCATTTCAGCAAAGCCAAGGACATTCACACTTAAAGAAATGATATCAGTGATTCGACGATGTTAAGAAGGTACAGTTCGCTAACATTGGTGCAAATTTTCAGAGTAGGAAGAACACAGATCCATGTAACATAAAACAGGAAGTCCGTTTTTGAATGACGTTTTGAACCGTACACCAAGACTGAAAAGAAAAAAAGCAAAGAAAAATGGGTAACGAATACATGAATGCACGTTGCTGGAAATAGTGCCAGTCAGCACTGACGGAAGAATCCTATTATCTGGACACGTGATTCAAGAACAAGAATTACGCTTCGTAAAAGAATTGCAAAACACAGACTTTACGTCGTCAAACAGTTGTTTACATCCTTTCATCAGTAGGCGATCTTGTGCTTTGTATGCAATCGGGCGAAAGTGCTGACTCAGATATGTGTGTTGCATTCGAGTAGGCAGAAAAATTGCCCGAAATATGTTCCGGCTACACACCTCAAGACATTCTTAATTCACATGAAACTGCTTTGATATTCAAAACGAAGTCGGATAAAGGCTTTGTGTAAAAAGATAGGAATGCGCAGGTGGGAAAAGAAGCAAGGCGCGTATCACAGTTATGCTGTGCACTACCACATTGGGGGAACTAGAACCGGCTGCAGTGATTTGGAAATCAGCCAACACTCGAATTTTAGAAATATCAACAAGAAATACTACAGGCGGATTAGAAGGATAATAAAAAGACATGTGTGACTGCAGCTACTATGGAATATTTAACAGCAAAATACAGAAAACGCAACATCATACCTTCTCTCGACAAAGCCGCTGCCCTCCCTAATTCCACCTACTTAATATCAAATTGCAGTTCCTGTCACCCAACACCACTGGGTTTCGTTAACCCTACGACCAGTGTTTCATTCAGGCGCTTAAATCGAAGTTTAGGAGAAAAACAACTCCATCTTATAATGATCATGGAATCCCACATATATGTCCGGGACTGATTTCGTGAAACGCGTTTATTTATTAGACGTCGTGTTCTACATAACTGCTACCTGGAAACAGGTGCAGAACGCAACCATCTCTGTTTTTTAAAGCGGGGTTTCCTTGTACTGTAGAAATAGATTCTGAAAGAACAATGCAAACTTGACCTGAGACATATGAGCAAAGTGTACCTCCTACAAACGCAATTGCTATGGATACTCTCTCAGAGGAATTGTTTGGATGCAAACTGGCTGACAGTCATCTGGTTGATTCTTATTTTCAAACATGTCGCAGAACAGAATTAAACTGACACCTGCCAACCACATCAGTTTTAGCAGCTGAGGATGTGAATAATGAATCAGACTACCAGCAGGAACAGGATTATACAAACTTTCTGTAAACGTAGACATTCACAGACGCACAGAGTGAAGTTGATATTTCGCGCTCCTACTCAATACATAGTGGACACACTGGCATGCTTGCACTTCTTCTGGACGTGAGGAAAAACTGAATTCCTTTCATTTTAATTGCCAAGCAACAGAACACTATATTTGGTATTTTTTCATCTGGTGGATAACAATTATGACAATAGAAACGTATGCTTTTTAAAGATTGTGGATTCCGACTATTTGCAGGTCAGTTTCTAAACTGTTGACTCACAATCTGTGTGATTATCGCATTATTATTACTCATCTATCCCACCTTATGTACCACTACTGAGTTTACAAATGACGGCGGACTTGATGGTACGTTCGTGACAAACAATTTCGCCGGTGTTCTGCAATTAAAGTCACAGTGAATTACGCGCAGATTGCCATTTCTGATAACCTAGCTGTGTGAAGCGGGGTGTCCTGCAGTGTCAGCAGCCGAAACAAATCAATCAAATTAACTGGACCTAGGCACCACACATCAAATATCATTGTCTCCTATTTCCCCTAGATAGAGCAGTCTCGTTGCAGAGGAACACGGTCATGGTTGTATGTAATTTAGCGTTCTAATGAGCTAACGTATTGTAGCATTTTATATCCATTTGTTGGTATAACTGGATTTTCTTTTTGTTATAGTGGAGGTAAAAATACTCCACCGCTCCCAGTTGTTTTTGAGTTTTGCCCCACTCAAACCTGCTTACCCTGTCCTCTCTTCTCCGTTTCCTCGCATGCGATTACTTTTGCCTCACGTTTGTGATTAGCTTGTATGGATACTGAAGCTTACACCTATTCGCTTTTACTCTGTGTATTTCGTTCGTTCGTGAGGTAACTTATCGATCCCCCGCTTTTTGAACTGATCAGCATTGACTGATCAAGTGTCAGACTTTCCGAAGAGCCTATAGTATGCCCAAATTTGAATATTGTGATTGAGTTGCATAGACAGACGCTTGGTGGTCGGTTTGGCTTTTTAAGTGAACATTGTTTGTTGCTCGGTCGTTGGTGTTCTCACTACCGTTAGTGGGTGGAAGCAGTCGTGGGGCTCCGACACAACAATTTTCAAGGCATGTCCAATAACAATTACAGTAAAATTATTCACTCAAAACATTCTAACAAGTAAACGTTTTATAAACACCCTCAGCGGGCCGGGTAACAATTAGCGAACGCCGACCGGTCCACGGCGATACATAGGTTGGGAGCCACTGCCGTAGAGGGCACCGGCACGCTATACCCTTATATTTCACGAGACCAGCTGCTTGTAGTGTGATCCCTTCGCAACAAAATAGTACATGTATGCGTACTTGCGGAACAAGAAGGAAAGTAATATAAGTCACCGTTTAACATATCCTTTGAAAGAATATTTTAAGGCTGCAATCAAACATCTATCGCATGCCTCCTTCATCGCTCCATTGGTGATTATATCATTCCACCCGGGAGCTGTCCTGTCTAGCTCGATCAGATTTGATCTGTGTGGTTCGTAGGGGGGCGAATCGTTTGGAAAATTACCTTCTACCCCACGTTCAATTTGGACCTGTGGATCCGTCACACATGTGATATTTCATCGCATAAATAAAGAAGTTACGTGTAGTGATTGGTATCCATTCTGCTGCGACGGAGATCGTTCCGCTCCTTATGTTACGAAAAACTTGACTTCGAGGTCAAACGGTAGCTTCTACTGCGTCTTCAACTATCCGACCGAACTAGCCTGAATACCCACCAAAACGAGGCAGCGTATCTGCGCCTCTCGGTTAGAGCACCTTTTTAGTACCAAACCTACGTTTTTCACTGTTGTCCTGCGTGCATCACTTACGCCCTAGCCTCAGACATCTCCTGTACTCACTTACAAAAGGGTCTTGATTCCACTTCAGGCTTATACCCGGTGTTCTGAGTGCACGCGTTTCCCTTCTCTCAGGGACTGTCCGCGCTCCGATGGATGTCTCAGGCACCCCCATTGTCCAGTGAGGGCGCGCGGCACACTGTGCACCGGCTGAGCTCCGTTTAGTAAAGCCTGAATCGCCGTCCATTTAAGTTGGACAAAGCTAGTCTCACCCAAGTCTCACAGTTTTGGCTGGTAGCCTACGCCCACGCAGTGCTACTTGGATGCAAGTTCGATGATTATCGGATAATAGCATTTGCATTAATGAAGAATGCTTCTGCACTAAGAATGATAGCTTCTACACTAAGGGAGTAAGCGATTGTGTTAAGGATATCAGCAAGTGCGAAATGGCATAGAATGTGTTTGACGGGGTCATGATAGTCTTCATTGTCCCGATTGTCGTGTTACAGCATATGTTCGCACACGCACCCGCAAAAAGTACGCCAAGGTCCATCGAGTGACAGGGAACTGCTAGGTTCCCGCCTATTTGTTTCATCATTTAGGGTCTTAGTGATCGAATTGGCCAATATTTAATTCAATGAGAATCACCTTCCACATTGAGAATGAGCATCGCACTCCATTCACAAAATTAGTGCTTCAAACTTACCCGCAAAAACTAGGTAACCTTCCTTAAATTTGCGATAGACTACGCGAATCAGGAGCCTGACTTTCTCAGAGTCACATAGGTTTATGCGTGAAAGCGCATGCATATTACGTACGCGAATGGCAATGGTGAGAGAGGGGAAACTCACTCATTGCCTTTGATCAAGTTGATCGAAGATCAAGGATCAAGATTAGGGTTTGCAGTGGCGCTCGCTGCTTATACGAGTGGTCGAATTAGCATGAACACTGTCATCTGAACATCGTTTATTAGCCTTACACCACGTTTCTTGCTAACAAATTACCGACTTTCTGCTTAGCATACGATGCATTCAATTATATTTGCTAGATTTCCAAATTGATTTTTCAAAACCTCCAATGTGGTTTAAAAAACGTTTAACGTGGTCTACAAAACCTCCAAAGTGATTTGAAGAGTATCCAATATGATTCGCCGAACGTCTAAAGTGGTTTGCAAAACTTACACTCTTATTTGCAAGTATGTATTTACATCAGTCTACGAACAGACTATGAGCTATTGAAAAACGTTTGAAATCAAAAGAATGTACAGCTGTCATAAAAGGAAAACCGAACACAACACAGGGAACTCCATGGTTTCGTCAGACGGTGAGACACTGCCTGGTTTGCTCAAGCCGAAGTTGGGTGTTGAATTGTGGGACACAACCCCCGCGTTTGGCTAAACCACCAACCGGCATGAATTCAGAAAATGGTGCCCATTACGCGCCGGTGACTGATTGCTCAATTCAAACGCCTTTCATTTGGTCGGTTGAAAAACACGGGGTCAAACCTCGCCACAATTTGAGCTTCGCGTTGCTGGATACAATGCTCCACCGGGATGAAGCAACGGACAGTGATTATTGATTGACGAGTCTCCTACGCGTCGTCGCAGTGTTGTTAAACGGATAAACGTAGCATTTTATAGGGCAAACGCGTGTCGGGCGAAAGCCCTTCTGGAAAACAGCCACCGAATTATTTCCTGGCACGGGATAAACCCGAACCACCCAGCTGGCATCACGAGAAGTTTGATCGGCAAGCCAACAAGACGCCCAATTTAAAGTGAAATATATAGGTATATATTATTTGTCTTTACGTATTCGTATTTGCGGGTACCTCTCTCTTATCCCTTATTCTTAACACTCATCTCTATACACAGTCGAATAAAGCCTAATTTCCCATGTCTTCAGTACTTACTATCTGGTCTGCCTCCGACTGTAACATTGTACCATTTATTCGTATGTATATCAATCTCCTTGGAACATTTTTCAGACCGGTACGTTTCGACGTTTATCCTTATGCTCCAGATAAATAGGAAGAGTGTATTCACTGGTGCCAAAGGTTTCGTAAAATTTTGTAGTCCACCGAAGTGCACAATCTCAATAAACTGATAATCTTTGTTCACTACGTAACCACACCAATCCTCGTGTATATTACTGAGAGTACCATCATTAGCGAAGCTTTACAAGCACTGGAAGGCGTGCTTAGCAAACCCTATAGCAACAAATTCTAGAAGATACAGTCCTGAGGATGATGATTACATTCGTGCAGAATACTCCATCTCCTACAGATAAACATCTCCGAGAGCTCAGTTACTGGTCGCTACCAAGGAAAGACAACAGACGAACGGTCGTAGAGTGTAGACAAACCATGAACGGATTTGCACAACTTGATGCGTTTCATCTTTCTAAATTGAACGAAATGGTCCAGATCGTTACATTTTTTACATTCAGCACCTTAAAGAGTGCTTAGCATCAAATCCCTATTTGACCTAAAGAAAGTCCGCACAAAGCTTTTGAGGCCTTCGGCAAACTTTCTCAGTTCTGTCGCATATCTTTTGGAGTAACCGATGGCGTCTCTCCGGCTTCCAACATGCCATTGACAAAATAATCTCCAAAGAAAATTTGGTCGATACTTTTGCCTACATAGACAATGTCATGGTCTGTTAAACAGACACTAGTGAACTTTGACAAAATTTAGCTCGTTTTCTGAGCGTCGCTTCAAAGCACGGCCTAACTTTCAAGGACAAAACAGCGTGTTCGGAGCCCAGCGTATCAAGCCTCTATAGTATGTAATTTCGAAGTAATAATTATAATTCCCCTCTGCGAGCAATTGAAGCATTTGCAAGGAATGCTTCGTTTCACAGACATCAAGACTCAACGGAGAGTTGATAGTACACTTCTCTGATTAAACTGGCCCACTCGCTCACAACACACAAATTCCTATGCCACCAACCGTTCAAATTCATTTGAGAATTGAAGTAGAAACCGAAGAGTGCAGTTCAATACTACCCAACCTCACGTAACTTTAGTAATTGAAATCGACGCCTCTGATGTAGCTATCTCAGCAACCTTAGACCGAGATAGAATACCGATAGCTTTCTTTTCTCGCACGTTGTCTTCCACTGTGAAGCTTCATTCCTATGTGGAAATAGAATCCTACGCCATCGTTGAGACGGTACGAAAATGGCAGCACCTAGTACTTAGCAATCACTGCAAACATGACACATAGTAACCTTCTGTAGCTTTCATGTACAACAGTATAAACCATAAGAAAATTAAAAACGATAGAAGTACAACCCTGGAGGCTTGAACTTACGCTTTTTGCTACGACGTCGTGTACCTACCAGGGAGGTTCATCAATAACAACGACACCCACAAGTAGCTGCCATAGAAGCTCGTCTTACAGTTCAAATCTGAAATGACATCCTGCTTCTCTGTGTCCTCCTGGCATAGCTCGTATAATTTATTTCTTCAGCGCAAAAAATATGTCGTATGCTGTAAATAAATCAAGTTATGTTTTTGTGTTACGCTGTTTGTTTTAAGTTGAAGCCAAAGTGTCTTCAACCGCCTTTGTGCCGTGTGGTAAAATCAATTCAACCGTCTGAAAGCCTCAGTTTTGATATGGTATGTTTGCTTGCGTGATGAGTATTCTTGCTTATTTGTGGTTAGTATTTAATTGGGCTCCCCGGTGTGGTTGCGCTTGATGTGAGTTTCGACAAGATGTCTAATACCCTCCATCTCGATTGCTGATTCCAAGAGACAGCTGGTCGTTGCTTGAGGGGACGGGGTGCACGGTCCTCGTGACGGTGCTAGGCTCAAAGAGTGGTTCCATCCTGTGTGGAACGGGCCACGGTCCAGCCACCGCCATGTGTACGTCTGGTGTGCATGGTTTCCCAATTATGCCAGAATGCTTCTGTTCTGCATGTGGAAGGAGAGTGGGCCAGCTTCGTGGATGAAACGCGGCTCCTATTTACATGCCTTCCGGTCTTATTCCTTCGGGTTTACACCGGATATTGGATGTGTGGGTTGAACTGTGGGTGGTGCAGCGCTAGCCACCATTTGTCCCTCTGTAAGCGCAGGCGTCATGCGGCATTCCCCGTGGAGGCCTCAGTGACAGGCATCACCGAACTCGGATGCCGCCAATCCACTTGCTTTGTGCTTCGCGCTGATGTTGATGTCGCATTCACCATGCTAGTTCACCGCAGTTGGGCTAAACCAACTTGCACTTAATAGTAGGTCTTTTAATTTGGATAACAGTCATGCTAATTTATATGGTTTATTCAGTTTTGTTATTCAGCTGCTTATGCTGTCACTTTTGCGTGTTTAATTTCCCTTAAATTCTATGTTTGTTGGTTGATATCACCGGTGTGTCCATGCTTGATGTGAATGTTGACAAGGTGCCCACATCTCCAACGCCATCCTCTTCGAAAACTGGCTTCACAAAACAGTGAATCGTTGCTTGGGAGCAGGGTGCACGTTCCTCGTGGCCGTGCTAGGCTCAAAGAGTGGTTCCATCTACTGCGGAGCGGACTATGGCCCATGCACCCTCTTGCGTAAATCTGGTATGCATGATTATTTTGCCAGATAAAGAGGAATGATTCTGCTGTTCATATTGAAGGAGTGTGGGCCGGCTCCGTTGATGCAACACATTTCTTATATACATGCTCCCGGTCTTATTTCTTTGTGTTGACACTGGATGTGGGGTGATGGATGGGTTGTGTTATTCAGCGCAAGCTATCCATGGTCCCTCTGTAGGCGCAAGGGGCCAGTGGCTGTCCTATAGAAGCCACAGTGACAGGTAAATCCGGAACAGGATGCCGCCGGCCACATTTACTTGTGGCATAAATATCAGCAATCCAAACCCGAAAATTCTCAGGATTTGTGTTTAATCTTCATCTGCACTCGCCGCTACTGATTGACTAAGCCGAAGTTAACTGTCACATTTTAAAGCATAATGTGCTTGTTTCTTACCAAAATTCTGTTTGCAGTTTTGACTATCATGCTGACCGCACCCACTCCGGTGTCCTGTTTACTGATGACACAATTATCATCTTTAAAATGATTATTCTGGTGCGCCGAGGAGATTTTCCTCCACAATTTTCGGCCTATCAAGACTGCTCTTCGTGAATGCAATGGAGTAAATTTCTTTAGTGAGTACGAAAGTATGATGTGCTATTATTCGGGGTTACGTGGTACTGAACCACAGAGTGGCGGAGTCAGTCGCTAGTACTTACATTAGTCTAAATCAAGTTGACAATAACGAACTGATGTTATATGATTTAGTTATGGATGCATATTGATTGCCTTGATATGTATGACCAAAATACTGCATGTTAACATCGATATGTTGAACAAGGGCTAACTTACCATTTATAGAAAAGCAAGTATATACTGGTGCCTAGTGGTAAACTATACCAACAAATGTTACAATCATTCCTCAAAGTAATATTAAATATTACTAAGGTAAAACTAAACTATCTGAGGTTATTTATCATTGGTAAACTAAGCTGCCGTGAATAAAGGTAGGGGGTAAGTTCTTAATCTTAGTTGTAACGATAAGACTTGTCCCTTGATAAGCTAGAATGCAGGCTTTTTATGAACAGTTTGAACGTCCTACCACCTATCATGCATGCCTGCATTCGGATGAATCATATTTGGCTTGATAAATAATCCAATGTATTGAATAACATGTTACTGATATTCTGTCATTAAGGGGTTCAAGTAATTGTTGGTAGATGAAAACATCTGTACTCGTAGTTGTAATCCCAATCATTTCAGAGGGCGCTATCAACATTCCTGTCATTTGGATAACCAGGTTACATCGATCACCCTGACAGTATGCGAACTTGAATAAGAATTGGTTTCTGGAAATATAATCATTCTTCGATGAGCAGTAGTATGTTTTACTTCTACACCAAGCAGATAATGTTCAGATATAATGGTTTGTAATATAACATGTTAAAAATGGAAAACAAAATGCTATATTTATAGAACCATATGCGCAGATGCGATGAGGGCTAATTTTGAATGGCTTATGTAAATTATGTCTGGGCTTCAATACTCTCCGTTCAACGGCAAGTACGCTGACACTGTATGCCGGGCAACATCAAAGTTTAAAAAGTTACAGCGTGCGAAAACTGTCGTTTGAGTACACTATGCTAACTGCATAATTCCCCTTAATCAGTACTTCATATAATACACTGTTTTGTTTTACTTGCTACCAGCTGGTTGTAAAGAAGAGTACGTGACCCCATTAAAGAAGAGCCTTGCCTATGTCTTGTTGCTATCAAACATATTCAGATCTCTTGTTATTTCACACATATTCAACTTGACTGTTCCCAGTGTAATTTTTGCTTAATTCTTTAGAGAACTCTTCCGGCAGCAAATGCAAGTTTTGAATATCCGCGTTCGGTATTCATAGGTTTGGGAAAATAGCCACTCACATAGAAAGCGACAGTAAGTCTGGGATCCATTAACACTCTCTTCGCCAACTGTGACATTCAACCCGTTTGCTTATGACAGATTATGGGGTTAGTGCTGGACTTTATTTGTGCATCAAATGTAACATGTTAACAGTGAAAGTCGATTAAGTAGAATGGGATAAGCCTTGCTCTACTCAGCCTAAATTTAGATACTACCTCTTTGGGTCCATTAAGGTTATATGAAATGAACAATAACGACTCAGGACGATTTAAATCGAAAGCTAAATATTTCTTATGAAATAAGCGGGTTGAGAATTTCAAATTTAAAAAGCCAAGAAGTAAATTAATTTATAGTTCCCAGAGAAACGGTTTATGGACTTTACCAATTCAGCGTAAATATCGGTGCACTCACCCTGATGTCTACATGGGTAACCAACTGCGTCACCCCAGATCGTCATCATCATCATTATCCACGTCAGCTAGATGTGGGAAACACCTCAGCTACTGTGCCGCAATACATAAATGAAAGAGGAAAATAAATGCAAAAGTTGCACGCCAGCTGAGCTACCAGCAACGGATAGGCATCGTTTCGGTAAGCTACCAGCCGGATACCAGGCAAAAAGAAAAAAAGTATTGTGTTTTACGCTAATAAATGAGATCGTAGGTGGAGGGGGAGGCTAAAAGCGATGGGCAGGGATAAAGAAACTCACAGCAGGAACGCCACTGAGGTCGGCTCCTTGCCAAGTCAGTAAGTTTATCCAGCCAAAAGTGTTCATCGTCTTTTGGACCACAACCAGGAGGCCGTGACGCTCCAACCGAGGCCAGCACTGAAGTGAGGGCCTTCATTCCTCTGGACCAAGTCATCACTTGGCCAACCCTCCTCTTCTTCCATTCACTTCCCCGGTGAGCAAACAACGCACGTCGTGGAAGTCGATGGGCTGGCATGCGCAACACGTGGCCGAGCCATCGGAGCCTGGTGCGTGAACTGACGGTGCTGAGCGGTTCAGTTCCTTTTCCTGTGCCGTAAACAAGGTGTCGAATACGCTCGTTATGCACGCGATATTCCCACCAGATTTGAGCAAAACTGCGAAGGCACCGATGGTCGAACGTAACTAGCATATTTATGTCCGCTGATCTAAGGGGCCAGGATTCACAACCGTGCAGTAAGGTCTAACGTACTCCTGCATTGTACACTCTACCCTTCAGGGCGAGAGTAATGTCGCGTCGCCTCCATAGGTAGCGAAGGTTAGCAAAAGCACTTCGAGCTTTTGCTATACGGTTCATGATCTCGTCTTCGATCTGAAGGGCGCTGATACAACTTCTCAGGTAGTTGAATTTCCGAAAGAATTCTAGCTGATCCCTACCAAGGGTCAGCGCAGGAGGCGGTCCAGGTCAATCTCGCAGGAACACTTTGCATTTCAATAGTGCAAAGCAAAGTCCGAAGCGGCTGACAGTCAGTGCTAATCTGTCCAGCGCGGCTTGGCACATCTGGGAGCTGTCACAGATTAATGCAATATCATCAGCATACTCCAAGTCAAGAAGTCGTTCTCCTGGGAGTAGCTCCACACCTTCCAACTGATGTCCTGTAAATGCAGTCCCCCATGACTTCGTCAATACCGAAGTTGCAAAGGAAAGTTAACAGCGGGCATGCTTTTCTCACATCGCTGGAGATATTGAAGGGTGGCGACAGCTTGCCGTAAGCCCTCACACTGTCCGTGCTACGCGTGTATAATGCACGGATAATATTTACATATTTCTCGGGCACACCTTTCCTGAGTAAATAATTCCAAAGGGCACATCGATCAACGGAATCAAAGGAACCATTGATATCGAGGAACACGACTACGGTGGGTCGCCAATATGTGTGATGGTGCTCCAACAACTGACGCAAGATGAAGATATTGTCGATGCAGCCACGACCCCGAGGAAACCCGGCTTGCTCCTCACGAATCTGGATTTCACGAGTGTAAATCATTTTGTGAAGGGTTATGGAGGCGACTGATTTGGAGGCGATGGGGATCAGACTGATTCCTCTATGGTTGCCGCATTCCGAACGCGAGCCTCCTTTGAAGATGGGAACAATAACGGAGCGGCTCCAGTCGGTTGGGACAGTCTCCTGCTCCCACAGTTTCACTTGTTATTCATGTAAAGCATCAAAAAGAGCAGAGCCTCCGAATTTGAAAAGGGCTGGAAGAAGATCATCTGATCCCGCGGCTTTGTTCAACTTCAAATGTCTGATTTCACGTTCGACTTCTGAGCAAGAGGGTGGATCCAAAGGGACAACCCACGGAGCAGGGCGAGCACTGGCAGGGGAAGAATCGAACAATTCTAGCCGATTAAATTGCTTTTCAAAATTTTGAGCCCAACGCTCCAAGCGTTTTGACAAATTGTGGATAGGCTGTCCACTCTCGTCACGTATAGTTTCACTAACTCCAGGTCTTCTGTTGCCCGTTTCCCGTATCAGACGGAATAACTTACGATGGTTGCCAAGGACAGCGGCCACTTCCATCTCTGACGCACGGTGAGACCACTATGATTCGCGGTCTCTCTGCAGGCTAGCATGCAATTTTGCCCGGAGCTCTTTGCGAGTTTCATTGTGTTCGCTTCCAGCCGGAATACGACGGCGAGTATCTATATGTTCCACAGACTGCGAAGAGATGCACTGTCCATGTTGGCTATTAGACATAGCACATGAGGATTTTCCTGCTGCTGGTAAGGTCTGGTGAACATGTGACCGGTGACCATCAATTGTCCCAACTGAACGCTTACTCAACTCGCATGTAAGCGTACTTCGATACGCATTCTGAACAGCTGGCTCCGCCAGTTGGCTGGTGTGAATGCGCACAGAACGTCGTCGTGGGCGTCCGCCAAACCGCATCCACATGTCAGCACATACTAGTGCATGATCGGTGTCAACACATGTGATCCAAATCGAGCGACAGTTCTGGACGCAGGCACTCCAGCGGTAACTGATAGCAATGTGATCGATTTGCGTCCATAGCTGGTTTATGCTGGTGGGCGCCAAGTCACCCTCCGGTGGGTGCTGTGTCGGAAGTTAGTGCTCGCATGAAATAAGCGAGCATCTTCACATAAATGAAGTAACCGCTCAGCCTTATCCTTCCGGGAGCCAACACGGTGCTGACCGCCCAAATGCATTTCATCAGTGGAAAACTTCTCAACTTGCGCTTTCAGATCCCCGGCCAGCACAACAGTGTCCATGCTTCTTCTGGGGCGAAGGAGCAGTTTCAGTTGGTGGTAAAAGTCGTTCTTTACCGAATCATCGCTACAGTTTGTGGGTGCGTAGGCAGGGACGATAAATAAACACCTATTAGTCCCGCGCGGCTTCGAAGCTTTGAACGAGCCAGCCAATCGGACCGCACACATTAGCTACTGATTGGAATCCAATCAACCAGAGCAGCTTCAGCCCGGGGACTCAGGGCAATGCCAACATCAGCTTGTCCGGTGCTCGAAGCTGCATCGTCACCGGATAGGCGCAATGAGAAAACAATGCTTGCGTCACCTGAAGGGGATCGTAGAGTGAGTAAAGAGCTCGAGTCTTGCAGGCGGATTTCCGATAAGCAGCAGATGTCGATCGAAATGTTCTCTAATGTTCAGGCAAGTGCTGCCTATTGACCGATGTGTTGTAATGTGCGAACATTGAGTCATGCCAACCTGAAGGAGGATCGAGGGCTCCAAATGCAAGCCGATTAACTGGAATGGACCGCTTGATTGGACGTGGGCTTGTCAACAGGAGGTGATTGACGTTCCGCGTTTACACGTGAGTGGAAATTAGAAGAAAAATGCCTAGAAAAGCATTTTGGGGGAGGGCCAAGAATCGGGGTGTTGAAGACTGGGGGATAAAAGCGAAGCTAAAACGGGACGGTAAGGGTGAAAAAGCGTAAAAGGTGGAAGGCTTGAGCAGTAGCATCCAAACCCCTATCCACCCTGCTGGATGCAGCAGATAGGGCACCGTTGATTATTCTCTGCGTTGGCTGGAGCACCAAGAAAATGTTTGAAGATAAATTTATAGTATTGCGTGGGCAGGCTACTGTCAGGTTGCCCAGGCTTAGACAGGAGAAGGATTAGGGTTCTCAACCAAAGCCCTTGGTTCAAAAACCTACCGCAAGGCAGCTGGTTTGGAGTTGGGCTACAGGGAGTCAGTTTTACGAAATAAGATGCCACCCTCATTCCAACCACCAACATGGAGGACCAGGATGCTGAGTTTGTCTGGCCTCTAACCATTGACCAATCTGGTATGAGTGCCTCTGAAGGTGCAAAAACACCATCCAGCATAGCTCAATGGATCGCTGAAGCACACAAACCATCGCACCACGGTAAGGTCCAGCCTTACCCAAGATGAGAATTTACAAAGTCTAAGGAGCACAGGGTATTTGCTATCTGGTTCATGGAAATGCGACCATGTAGATCAGCAAAAATAGTACCGGGTAGTTATCTAATTAGGTCAGTTAACGTCACTTAGGTTGCAATTACGCTTCCTTATTCCGTGGTCTTTGTGCTCTATTTTAACCAACAGCAATTATAATGCATGATTGCATAATTTATGTTACATAACTGATCAACCACTGACTTCCGGTAAAATACTATGCCATATTTTTAATGGTTGTTATAGTACCGATGAAGGCGTAGTGAGGAGTTAACCTATTTGAATCGGAGTGGCTGTCCGAAAAAGGTATTGTGTGTCGAACATGCAATATACATCAGAGGATGTTTAGAATCATATTTCTTTAAATTGAAGCCCCTTAACCTAGAAATGTGACTGGAAATTGCATGCAAGACGGCTCTCTATGCGATACCTATGCGAATGCAAACTCTGTGAAAAGTGTGAGCAGCAATTCGGTCGTTTTTAAAATGTTTCGAACTCCATGAATTTCTCACCATTCAGGACAACACCAGTGGTCATGAAACGTTTGTATTGGGATAAATATATCGGGCTGCCACTGTAGTTTGTCACATACGCGAGATAAGTCTAATCAATATGGTGGTAAAGCTTATAAATTATTGCTTGACGTAGTGGTCACATCTAGGTAACTTGCCGATTGTGATATAAAGATGAGACCATTGAGAAGCCGCAGCAGGGCGTTTAAATTTACGATGGTCCAAAACAATCCACTGTCTGGTTACGTGAGTGTCTAAGGGCCATGCTATTTTTGCGATTCGCCAGAGAATTTAGGGTGGTATTATTTCATTCAAAGCGATGTTGTTTTGTGCTGGCATACTTTTGAACATTGAAAATGTGGCCCTGATAATAGGCTGTGCAAATAGGTTTTTCGCATAATAGCCACTTGTTGTGAACGAGGCAAGCGAATGTAATTGTTCCTGTATAACGAAGGGTTGCATGTTCCCCTGTTATTCCTGTTCGGCCATTTATCAATTCTTTCGGAAATTTCGAAATTCAGCTGCTTTAATTAGCGACCCTCTACTGGACTAGCTTCATTAAACCTTATCCATTGCATATTAGCAGCAACTAGTTATTCCCTTCTCTGTTTCTGCTCGTTTATAATGCATAATGCTGAAAGCTAAGCATATCACGCCCACACTTGTTGCTCACGGTTTTCGCTTACTGCTTTCTCATAGTCTATCATATCGCAACGAATAAGATAAATTGTAATGTCATATTCTCTCAGCAGCGTAATGTGATAGATATTTTATTCTTCCATTCAGAATTGATGCGCAAATATTTATATTTCCTTGTGATATATTGATTGCACACCACGTTTAATAATTTATTAAGGCGAAGTATTTTACAGTTGACAAATGGTTTTCTCTGGAACCTAGCTCACTCAAAGTTGTAAGACGTTCATTTATTTGTAGATGATAGCCAAGTAAAAGTACGCTACAATTTCTTATATGGAGAGCCTGGGTATAAAATTGACTTGAATCTGTTTCGCATATCGCAGGATACATTCCCTTGGAATTTTCCCTTTTGGTACGTCACGCTCTGAGACGAATTTCAAGAAAATGAAATATAGAAATAATTTCTGGACTGAAATATTTATATCCTTGTGATGGTACGATGGCGCCTGCGAGATTTTATTTATTATTTACTTGAGTAGATTCTGGATTTAACTTTTACTTACCTCAAGAATAAACTGCAGGGATTGCTATCATGGTGAAAAATGTAATCAACTTGGACTAAACTCAAGTAACGTGTGCCAGGATAGACTACTTCTTTTGCATTATTGGCATAGTTAACAAACGGTACTGTAACTACAGTAATCAACACAAGACTTTGTCTTGTCGTCTAGATGCTGCATAAAGTTGTTTGCGCTCGGCTTTACTGAAAGCGCGTCTGCACTATTTTGTCTGCGTAACAGTAAAAAAGGATACATTGAAAAGTTGCAAATCAAGAGGAAAAGCGGATTTATTCCAATAAAATGATGCACAACTGAATTGTTATTACATTTTTACAAGGAAGCAACGCCAATGATCATATTGGCAGAGGCTAAATTCATATTCAACCAACCAGTTAATATACAATGAAATAGCGTACCGCAATTAACGATACATGGCGGCTGTTCCAAAACCTGAAAATGAAGTTTCGATTTTTATTCTCAAACCGCAAATAATTTAAGCTGCCCTTGAATTCGCGTCTTCTTTGCACCCCGGGGTTTATATTGTAGTCATATTTGACTATATATCTGGCTCTGCGTCTCGCTTTAATACAAAAGCGATAGAGTAATTAAATTGGTTTCAGTCAGGGAATATATGCTTTTTAAGTCCTGGATAAGCAAATGGCAGTTTCTGATACTGTGTATATAATCGCAAGCTAAACCATGAAATAATGTATATTTTATTATCGCAGTGCACATTCCATTTGGCTCACATGGGGCTCGAACTCAAAACTCGAATACTACTGTGGTGGTAACGAACATCATGGCTGTTACCCGGATGTGTTATAGCGCCGCTCACTATCCACTGACTTTTAAATTATTACCGAAATTAAGCTGATATGCAGGTTACTGGTTGTTTTCTATACCTTCTTAACTTCGCTATAGAAATACTGCAAAACTTGCCTCCCACATCTGCTAACTGATATCATGTGGTTTTTAATTGACCAAATAATAACCATCTTCACATCATGGAGGAGCGGTTTTCCAACATTGGCGAAACTGCAGCGGGTTCCGTTGGACGTAGTTAAAGTTCTGTCTAAGATACTGGTATGGAGAAATATCACCATACTCTATAGAGCTGTTGAACGAACTTGTTGTTTGCTTTCCATATTGTTTTAAGGATAGGAGCAAACCATATGTACCAGTAGGTTTTTTCTGAAAAATATTAGTACCTTTGACTGCTACCTTTCTTGAGCGTTGGTAAGTTGTACTTGACTACATGTTAATAGTTGCTGGGTCCTGTATTCTAACTACAATATTTCCTGAGAAGCTGACATGTAATACTGGATCGCGAGGAACATCAATGAAATAGAGGAAGTCAGCGATCTCACACAACAGTTTCGGAAAGTAGGCATGACCACTCGAAAAGCGTTTCGTTTGCTCGTGAAGGTCACAAACCTAAACAACGAAGCAAATATTAGCCGACTTCAGCCATTCATCGCATGATTTTTAAATGTTGTTGACTATTCCAGTTGGAGTAAAATTGCCGTTTCTATGGTGAAGATTATTTTCATTTTTCCACTGTGCGCTTAACATGGTACAATGTGAGAACAATTGACCAGCCGTCCTCTAGCTGACCGCATTTCGCGTTTAAGAGAATTATAGGTTTTTGACTTTTGCACTAACTGCATGTTCCTCGAAATCTTTGGATAATTTCAACAGAAGCATTTTTTCATCATACCGTAATACGACATTTTCTTATGAATGTTATGCAATTCATGACGTTGCGTGCAGTGTGCATCAAAATAAGCAACTCTTACCGCGTTAAAGGTTGAACTACAAGCTTCCATAATTTTTCCACTCATTATTTAATCAGGTTTCTACAAGAAAATCGCATCTAGCTGATAGTATATGCAACGAAAACTCACAAAACACAACTCAACTTAAAGGAATGTGAGTGTATGCCCCTATTGGCATGAAACCATTAGCTCACTCATTAACTTTTCTCCGTATTTGTGTGTCTAATTTATTATCTGTACCAGGGACGTGATGATGTCCAGCGTCTACGGAATGAAATTATAACAAGGAGAAGAATGATAAGCATGTATCAAGCTGATTTTCCCCAAAAGCTGATGAACATCTAATAAGTTTAGTACTTTGTACATGAGATGTTGTGCAATACCAGGACTAGTTCGTAAATTGCTACATCATAAACTGTTCTTTGTACCCATAACCCGCCAACTTCGAAAACATCCTCCACCAAATCCACTCCCACGAAACTAAATGTCCTACTAAGTAACATGAATGTACATTTTGTATCGTTCTTGTAAAGTTAGCCAAGCTGACAGTCAAAATTGGGTGGTAGTCAAGCTGCCGACAATTCTCAGTCCGGCACGAACTAACAGTCCAACTGCAGCGGTGCAGTTAAAGTTTGCATATTAACACTGGTCCATGCGTCAAGTGTGCTTTAGAAACACTTGCATTAAATGCGACAGAATTTGGTGATTAAAGTTAAGCACGCTGCATACCAGTTTCCCTTTCTATTTTTTCAGTGCTTTTCGCGTTAATAATCTTTGTTTAGAAGTAAGCTTTTATCAGCACTAGAAAACATTGTATAATGGAAAGCTTGCTATACAATAAGCCTTTCTGTTTGAATGCACACTATAGTCTCTTGATTTGAAAGCCTATCTTTGGTCAGGGTAACCGCTGTCACCTGGGTTGTTTACACCCCAAGGGATTTTATCTTACTCATACACTACTAAAGTTTAGAATAACTTCTCTAGGTTTTCGTCGTTAACATTTTGTTAAACGTCAAGCAAAGTGGTTGACTATGCTAGCAATTCGCTCTAAGAAATTATTCACCAGAAGCCTTGCTCCAAATTTGCCTGCTTACATGCTTAATTGCTTGATGGGGGAATAGACTTGGCATTGGTAAGCCGGAGGCATAGATTGTGTTTAAGGCAACTGGACGTCTATGATGGGTCTCTCGCAACCGGCCGTACGCACTTTCTAAGCAACTGCCGGCCTTGAAAAACAATGAATTTGATTATTTTATTCGTTATACCAACAACATAGCTTGAATGTTATGCACCACACCAAATAACTCGAAATAATATGATTGCTAATACCTAGTAATTATATGCAGAAATAATTGTCATACGTCTACCCCATGGATTGTTAACTAAAGATTTTGCTATATACCATACCGTGTATAGTAACGTTCTGCAGCTATCCATTAGCATTCCCTTAACCTAGGCTACAAATTTTGCCCAATTCTCAGTTTACGGATATGTGCTTTTGATTAACAACTGAAGAACACTTGTTTTTGCACCCTCATTTTGCTTCTAGTAATCCCGATGAAGTAGTTGTCGCTAACGTACGGTGATTTTTGCAAACTTTTGATTGACATCTGGTACCAAATGCAGTACAAATATTCCAGAAGGGAAAACAACCTGTTCCCACCCACACTTGATCGAAACATGCACAAACAGATTGGGCATTGCTCTCTGGAAGGTTTCGCGCACTGCAGTGGAATTCGGTATATATAACAGGTTTATCATTTCGCCACCTCACTCCATTATTTAACATCAAATTAGCTAACGCTAAACAGTGTGCAATTAACAACGCTTGCAATACAAAGCTAGTGATTCAGGCAAATAATTGCAATAATTTCTTCATGAAATAGTCTGAAATAACAAGTGGAAATTGCTTTACTGAGCAAAGTTTATCAGCGCAATTCCTTTCACACGTGTCCCTACCCAGCATTTGCATCTCCTTTGCTCTCGTACTACTCTCGGATTTAAATTTTGTATATTTTCCACTCGTGTCCTGCACTCATTCGAGCTAACTTAACGAGTGTTAATTAGTGCACTCCGTATCTCGGCTATAACTCATGCGAATTGCCTCTACTCGCAAAGTCGCAGTTTGTGCCCTCTGCCAGCAGAAATACACGCGTGTAACTAACAAAATACTGACCTGCACAAAACGATAACCTCAGATGAGACCTACATAACCAGTCCTTCATCGAAATTTTCAGTCTCTAAATAAAGGAGCCAATTGACGCGCGTTTGTTAATGCTAGGTTTGGTTGTTTACACCAAAGGGCGACTTTTGAGTGTAACATACCAATGCATAACGTGGAGGTCACCAAAACTTTTTCTCATCAGTCACCGTACTGGGACAAATGGCCAGCTTAGGCCGGATATACAAACAATTGATACTTGTGATCGGCGTTATCCTTGTAAACACCATTGCAAACCCAAATGCAAACACAAGGAAAAAGAAAAGGAAAGGAATACTTGGCAAGCACTTTTATTTTCAGCAGCCTTAGTGAAGTGTAAGATAAATTGCGCTGAAAATAAAGCACAACAAATTGCGAACAAATTGAAAAACCTATTAAAACACCAGAAAATCCGAAGACTATGGGTGATCAGTGAAACGGCGGATGGCCAGAGGTGCACATAAACGCCCCTATCACATTCGCTCTCTCCCTCTGTTTCGCTCTCTCTCTCTCTCTATATATATATATATACATATAGATATATATATACATATATATATATATAAAATACTGCCGGCATCCGCTTTCGGATTTGCCTGTCACTGTGGCCAGCCACAGGGCGCCTGCGCCTATAGAGGGACCATGCGTGCCTTACGCTGCATCACCCACAGCTCCAAACACACCCCATATCTAGTGTAAACCCGAAGGAATAAGACCGACAGGCATGTGGATGGGAGCCACGTTTCATCAACGGATCCTGCCCACACTCCTTCAAAGGCAAACACAAGCACGCTGTATTTGGGAATCAAGCGCATACAAGGCAGTGGCTGGACCGTAGTCCCATACACACTGAGTGCATGGAACCACTCTTTGATCCTAACACGGCCAAAAGGACCGTGCACCCCGTCCGCTCCATCGTTGACCAACTGTCTCTTGGGGCCAGTATGGATGAGGTGGTAGGTAATAGACAGGTAGGCACCTTGTCAACATGCACATCAAGCGCAGCCACACCGGGTAGATCAAGCAACAGCCAGTCACTTGAAACCACAATATGAATTAAAATAAATCGGATAATGCATACATGCACGAAAAAATAACTCACCACTAAATAATCATATTAAAAGATTGATTACGAAGAATACGCGTTAAGTTCAAGCGGTCAGAAATTATATTTAAATAATGACACAAACGCGAAAATGTTATTGAAATTAACTACAACTAGCTTCAGCAACGTATGGAAGTTTATAGAGGGTAGTACAGTTAGAGACTAATATGAGAAAGAAAGGCATTAGGACAAAGTTGCAAATCTACCTACTGAAATAAAGAGAATTAGCATGCAGGAACAAGGTTAGTAAATCGAATGCAGCGTACTTACAAAATCTGAGCCGGTTCTGCCTACGTTCTCTGCATGACCCATCCTCGCTTCTTTAATAGTCCCGAGTGGCCTGACTCATGGCTCACTAGGCTTGCCTGACTCATGCATTCGCGGCCGCATGTGCTTCAGCACCATGCGCTCGATGTCGATGGAGTACAACCCAGTGGCGCTTACCGCTTCCTCAATAATCGCTTCCTGTCTGCATGTCTGAGGTCTTTCTCCCGCACTTCGGCAACTGCCTTCGTGATCAGATCGCGCCATGCACGCCGATCAATCACCTTCGATTCCCATGACCTGCAATCAAGATTAGAACGTGAAGACTCAATCTGCTCATGTCATGGTGACGCAAAGTTGGTTTTTCCACACGCCGCTTCCCAATACTCAGCTGATTATCTAAGATTTGTTTCGGTATCCGCGTTGAATGCATACGCCACACATGACCGAGCCACCTCAGGGGACTCAGCAAAAGTATGCAGTCTACTGCATACATTCCACTTTGTCACAACACTTCCGTGTCTGCAACTCTGTCGTCCCAACCGATGCGCAAAATCCGTCGCAAACAATGCTGATGGAACCGATCGAGATATCGCACATCCAGCCGGTACATCGCCCACGTTTCACTGCCGTATAGAAGTACGGACAGCACCATGGATTTGCATACCACCAGCTTCGTGTCAATGGTGAGCTGATGGTTGTTCCGCACTCGGTACTCATGCTACCTGACCACCGCCGCTGCCTTCGACACGCAAGTGGGTAGAAGCGTGAGGTTGTTTCCACTACTTCAGTACCAGTGCTGATTCGCGGCAACGTAAATGTTGCATCTCCGGCTTAAGATGAAGCAGACAGACAGTTTTGCTTATGTTGATGGTAAGCCCGTATTTGGCCACTTTCGAAGCCATAGCACAAGGCATGTGCGCACCACATCCGCGTTGTATGCAAACAACGCACAGTCGTCTGCAAACGGCAACATACGGATAGTTGTCCAACAGACTTGAGTTCTCGCACCAAAATGGCGGATGTTCAGCAACCCACCATCAATACGGTGCTCCACACGAACACCGTAAACACAACCCGCATCAAAAGAACTAGACATAATTGCACGGAGACAAATAGTAAACTGGACAGTAGCTAAGACACAGCCTTGCTTCACACCAGAGATAAATGCAAAGTCATCCGAGGTTTCTCCACTCAGCTGCACTGTCGCCCGCATACTAATGTGTTGACATTCAATTAAACTTACGAACTTTCGCGGGCAATCCAACTTATCCAACAACAGCCACAATGCCTTGCGGTTCACCGTATCAAATGCCTTGGTGAAATCAAGAAAATGCGAGCACAATGGCTGGTATTGTTCTCTGCACTTCTCTGCAACTGACGAGCCGCAAACACCATATATTTAGTGCTGCGATCCGAACGGAATCCACACTGCTCTTCCGTCAAGTTAGGTTCCGCAACCTGACTGACGAGGCGGTTGAGCAGAATTCGGGCAATCACCTTGCCCACACAACTCAGCAAGTTGATGCCACGATAATTCGTGCAACATTACTTGCTACCTTTGCCTTGTACAGTGGTAGCATAAGAGCATCTTTCAGCTCAGCAGGCACCTCCTCCTCTATCCATACGCGTTGAATCAAGGGATGCAGAGCAGTCACTAACGCGGGTCCACCGTGTTTCAATACTCCAGGCGGGATCCCGTCGGTTCCAACACACTTGCCGTTTCGCAGCTGAGCCAGTGCTCTCTGTGTCTCATGCAGTGTCGTCGTGTCCGCCAGATCCGCTGCTGCTTCAGGCCGTTCAATGTAGGCCAGTCGATCTCTGAACGGTTGTTTAAGAGACAGTCAAAGTGTTTTCGCCAGATCTGCATTATGTCTGCAGTAACGCCTGAACTACCTTCGATCAGCATCCTCAGGGGCTCCCATCTCGGTCCATACACCACCTTCAACCAATTACGTGTGTTGGCGGCGTTTGGCGTAGCATTCCATCTGCTTCGCCTTCTCCGTCCACCATGCATTTTTTATGCGACGGAGCTCTCGGGTCAGTCGCCGTCGAAGTTTGCGAAACTGACTCCTCTTTCTCAAGTCACTGGGGTCTGTGACGTGTGCATCAAATGCTGCATTCTTCTCCGACACCAATGCGCCGATCGTCGCATTGTTCTCATCAAACCAATCAGGCCACTTACAGTTTGCGCGTCTGATGGTCTCTTCGGCAGCAACTGTCAACTGGTCGCGAATTCGTGCCACAGGTCGCTCACTGTGGCTATGCAGTCCACATCACACAGGGGTGCAGTTGTCGCCTTCTCCATCTCAATATGTTTCGCCATTGTATCCAGGGAGAGAATGTTATATTTAGGTCGATTCACGGCGTGGGTGCAATACACAGGTTTACGAAAATATATGTGCAGTTTGGTCCGCACCAATTTGTGATCAGTGCCACACTCAGCTCCACGCAGCACACGTGTCATGCGCACGTCACGCATATCTCGCTGACATACCATGACATAGTAGAGCAGGTGAGCGTGACCACTCCGTGGGTGCGTCCAAGTTTCTATATCACTCACACTCAGTGCAAACCGAGTGTTCGTGATCGTCAGGCCGTGAGTGGCACACAGTGAGAGCAGCCTGTTACCGTTCGCATTCGCCGAACCAATGCCATGCGGACCGATAACATCTGTCCACACCGATGCATCACGCCCAACGCGCGCGTTGAAATCACCCAGCAGAAATAGTCGGCCGCTCCTCTCCACGGACCGCATCACGAAGGATAGCTGGGTGTAGAATTGATCAGGCGTGTCATCAGGATAAAACATTGCCGGACCGTCCATGTTTATAAGTGGAAAGCTTACCTCTTTCGAGTTGCAGGCTAACAGTCATCAGTCACGTGCTGACGCCAGTTGCTTCATCCAGGAGCTAAACACGGGGGCGATGGATATCGCAAATTCGACCCCATGTTCACGTGGTGCTGAGGCGGCGTTGCCTACTCAGTATTATGTGTATCCAGCACCTGCTTCATGCAACTTACTTTGCTCAACGAGCTAAGTCTACTGAGTGCGGAATATCGATGTTGTAGCTCGCCAGTTCCATCGCGACCAGTGCAGTGCGTCGCTCATGGAGCTCACTCGAGTTCCTGTCCCGTAATGTCCGTACGTCCCAGTACCCGATGCTGAGTGCGTTGCGCGCAGGCATACGATTGCATTTGTAAGCCATCACATGTGAAGTGGCAGTTGTGCTTCGGAGCCTTTGGTTCAACAGCCTGACCCACAATGCAGTGGGTGGTTTAGAGGTTTGCTTGAGGTTCTCCGCCCGGAGCCTCGGCCTCAATAACCTGACCCACAAGACAGTGGGGAGCAGATCCAGCTCGGGAATGGGATTGCAGAGACAGATTGGGATCTGCTTGGTGGCCGTCAGACGCAACCTTTGATGTTCTGGAACGTTTTATGTAGGTTTTGCGACCGTAGTAGGATACGCATCTTCGACCACGGTCAGACGCAGGTGCGTTTTGGCGGGTTTACACCAATTTGGCCAGGGGCTGCCTGGCTTGAAGCGGGCAGTAGCAAACCACTGAACACCGGGAGATGCCCTCCCACCGTCAGAGACAATGCGTGGCACTCGTGCTCTACGACAATCGAGCTGTGAGCTTATAATCCGTAGACCTATTGTCTCCCATGGCTAGGTTTTAAGGAAAGAGGGCCATCGACCGCTTCCTAAACTCCGAAGAGGATGGACTAGGATACTGCCAGGGAGCCCACTCCTGACAGGAGAACGAATCGGGTCCTCAGCCAAGGCCTTCGATTAAATGTACACCCAAAATGCAGCGGGTCTAGCACATGGTCAGTTAGCTGACTCATGCGGATTGATGTCCTGGATCTTAGCAGGGAGAATGGCGAAACCCAAATCCCATCCAGCGGTCGCCACGAGGAGGCGCCCAGGACCTGAGCAAATGGCACAACAGTAGCAGCAGTAGCAGTAGTAGTCGCAGCAGTAGTAGTAGCCGTAGTAGCAGTATATATATATATATATATATATATATATATATATATATATATATATATATATATATATATATATATATATATATAACCCAGATGCTTCGACGATGAGAGATGATGTTGCTTGGAAGCAACAGGTGCCATATTGCTACATTTTTGTCATGCGATTGCACTGAAAATTTCTAGAAATAAATTTGGACACATATTTTAAGTTCAGGTAACACTGAATAAGCATAATTTGTTTTATCGGATTTACCCACCTACCGATGAATCAGGATTCGTCAAAAACATAAGAAATACTTTCGGGTCAGAATATAAATTGAATTGAAAGGGCTGTGGTTCAAAAAGTTATACGCCAGTTCTCTTAGTAATTTGGTCAGGCGCCATCGATAACGTTCCAGAAAACGTTATCCAGGGATTGATATTTACCAAGCTTATTAATCACTTTGTTGACCGTTAACTGCCCACTTAACGCATGCTTAAAATTACTTATTGCGCAGCACATTCTGATAGCTCTTGGAAGCTTCTTCTAAGCTTTTGTGCAGTGGACCATAAGTGCAAGTGCCTTGATTCTTGTATTAAATTTATAATCGTGATATGTATCTCATTGTTGCAGATCGGACATCTGCTGTGTAAGACATGTGAACACCGTCATCTGAACAGTCCGTTTTATGGTTTGTGATTCTGTAAAGAAAATATAGGTTCATCATCATTTTCTAAAGCTAGCCTGGGTCACATCCAAACTTATTGAAACGCTCTCTGTATGTCATCTTTGGAGAATTACCAATTGGCTTTTTCGCAAAAAGTTGCTGGATCTTTCAAGAGCATGCTGCTCAGATTTTCGCACACGCGACAGGACCTATGAGAAGTGTTTCATACAAGGAAATATCTCTGTTATGTATAGCTATGTTTGGGATCACTTGAGGAAAATTTGATGGTGTATGTATCCGATGGTCTTTATGGCCAAAACTTGAAAGTCACAATGTTCAGGAAAGCTAAGTAGAATATCGCACGCGCGAGTTGCGAATTGCCCTACAATGCGCGTCGTAGGTGCCTTTCAATTATACATTATCTGGCAGTACTTTGCATTTATATGATGATATGATGTCTACGGCAAATGACCTCTACCACAGTTGGCATCGGGGTTCAAGTGCACACAGGTCATTTAGTAGGAGGCGTACGGTGGTCTGGATATTTGCATGCTCGTATGGTTAGACAATTTTAAGATGTTCTGTCAGCGTCTACCAAAGTTTATACTCTTCTATAATGAGAGTTTTGTCATTTCGATGCCTCACTACTTCAGTGCTCTTGGGCTGCTGGAAAAATAAAGCAAAATCAGCATTTAGCCTGAATATCTGCCAAATGTTATGAATATTGCTTACCGCATTTAAGACCTTGCGATCGGGTTTTGGTTTGGTAAACGCATTTTAGCGGCACTATTTATCGATGCAGAAGAGAATTTGAGCACATAATAAGCCCGCTGCTTATTGAGGGCATGATGAGTTAAAGGAGTTTTCTTAGTTCCTCGAACAAACGAGGTCATTTAACGGGTTCCAGTTAACGGATCAAGCAAACGAGTATATATTGAGTGTTGTACGTCGGCGATGCATAGTCTAAGGCAGAATTTCACTACCCGATGATCACTCTCAGAACATACATTAAGAAGGTTATTATTAAATAGCGTGTGTGTATGAAGAATAAAGGAGATCCAGTATTTACTTCTGGTAGGTTGGAGAAGGGTGGTGATTTGCAAGTCACCCATTCGCATAAAAGTGATAAGGTTTAAAAATGTCATGGGAGCGGTTCCCATGGACCATGTAATCGATGAAGGATCGAAATTAGCTACGATAATCTTGTATAAACGGTAGACTAGCGACACATTCAAATGCAAGCGTCAACACAGATAGATCCTGTTAGCTGCAGTTTGGCATGCTGTACGAATGTTCCAAAAGTGGGTGCTGTTTATTAAATGAAAACTTTGGCCATTGCAATTACTGAAACTTACTTAGCACCAGGCTTTCTAAGTTTGTTGCCGCGAGCAATTTTTCAGTTAAATCACACAGTCTATAATTTGACGACAATTTCGATTTCTCATAAAATTGTTGGATCCGAAAATGGATAACTTTTAGTAAGACATATCATCATGGCACCAAGATACAGAGATAATGTCAAGATTATTCACCAAAACAAAGAAGTGTGGCGTGTGGAACTCCAAACAAATAGAACGAATGTTATTCAAAAATATTGCAATAGTTGTGAGATGTGAAGAAGATACTTTAGGCTGCTCTATAAACATCAGTGTTGCAAGCCGTGTATCTGGGTGCAGACTGAAATTTGTTGAGACAAAACATGTATTGCCACAGATAAACAATGATTATGATTTGGTCACAGTGGAGGGGATGTGTCTGAGTACGTCCCTCTAGGAAACGGGTAGCGGAAAATACGTTATGGTTGGTGTAATAAGTTATGGAAGCGGGAGAGTTAAAATGAGTGTTTGTTACGAGTTCGCTTGTGGATGCAGGTTTAAAAGGCTGTGTCATCTTTATCATAGCACTGATAGGCTGTTGATTGCGTGTGGCACTGGTTGGAGTCATGGGACTGCTGTCATTTCCATCGTTGGGTATAATTCGCATATGTTCGCTCGATGTCTAGGGTAACAGTAAATGCGATGGAGGTAGATTTTTGCCAATGCATACACTAGTTGCATCATATTCCGTGTGATACTATAATGAGACCGGATAGTAGTGATACGTAAACACATCAAGTGTAGGATGCACATGTGGTGTAACGACATCAGTAAATTTATGACCAATGGATGCATGCTTTTGCAAGCGAAGCATTAGTACAAATTAGCTCAATGACACTTGAGATAAATTTGCTTCAACCGTTCGTTATTTTGAAAACGTTTGACCGCGTCCAATGATATATATATATATATATATATATATATATATATATATGGTTGGCGGCATCCGGTTTCCGATTTGCCTGTCATTGTGGCCAGGCACAGATCGAAGGCGCCTACAGAGGGACCATGCTTGTCTTGCGCTGCACCAGCCAGAGCTCCAACGAAACAACCAAGGTCTAGTGTATACTCGAAAGAATAAGACAGGGAGACTTATGGATGGGAGCCACGTTTCGTCAGCGGAGCCGGCCCACACTCCTTCACAGGCAAACACAAGCACGCTGTATTTGTGAAACAAGCGCATACAAGGTGGTAGCTGGACCGTAGTCCACTCCACACTGAGTGCATGGAACCACTCTTTGATCCTAACACGGCCACAAGGACCGTGCACCCCATCCTCTCCAGCAACGGCCAACTGTCTCCTAGAGCAAGTGTGGAAGTGATAGTGGGTAATAGACAGATAGGTACCTTGTCAACATGCACATCAAGCGCAGCCACAGCGGGGATATCAAGCAACAGCCAATCACTTGTGAGAAAGATGACAAAGAAAATAAATCGAGTAATGCATAAGGAAACGGTGGCATACATATTAATACATACATACAATACATACATACATCTTAATTTAATGAGCATATGAAATGAGTTGTTTACAAGCGAATCCGAGATAATTTCGAGGTCAGAAATTATATTTTATGGAAATGCCACAAAGACGAAAATGTTATCGAAATTAAATACAATTGGTTTAAGCTAGGTGTGCAGGTTTATAGCAGAGAGTACAGGTAGACATTTATATGAGAAAGAAAAGCATTAGGACAAAATTGAATACCCACCACCAGAAATAAATAGACTTATCAGGCAAGCACGCGGTTAGTAAATCGAATGTCGCGTGCCTACAAACGCTGCGCCGGTTCTGCCTACTTTCTCTGCAGGACCCATCGTCGCTTCTTTGGCAGTCCCAAGTAGCTTGACTCATGGCTCACTAGGCCTGCCTGACTCAGGCACTCACAACCGCATGTGATTCAGCACCATGCGCTCGATGTCGATGGAGCACATCCCATCGGTGCTTGCCGCTTCCACTTCGCATGTATGAGGTCTTCCTCCCGCCCTTCGGCAACTGCCTTTAAGATCAGATCGCGCCGTGCACACCAATTAACCGCCTTCGATTCCTATGACCTGCAATCAAGATTAGAACGTGGGAAGCTCACTCTGCCCATGTCCTGGTGACGCAAGTTTGTTTTTTCCACATGCCGCTTCCCAATACTCAGCTGATTATCCAAGATTATTTTCGGTATCCGCGTTGAATCCATACTGCTCACATGACCGAGCCACCTCAGGGGACTCAGCAAAAGTATGCAGTCTACTGCATACATTCCACTTTGTCACAACACTTCCGTGTCTGCAACTCTGTCGTCCCAACCGATGCGCAAAATCCGTCGCAAACAATGCTGATGGAACCGATCGAGATTTCGCACATCCCGCCGGTACATCGCCCATGTTTCGCGGCCGTATAGAAGTACGGACAACACCATGGATTTGCATACCACCAGTTTGGTGCTAATTTTAAGCTGATGGTTGTTCCACACTCGATACTCAAGCTCCTCAAATGCCGCCGCTGCCTTCGACACGCGGATACGCAACTAACTGTGTATCGGTTGATCAGTCGACATCACACCGCCATGTATATATATATATATTTGAATCTTTGGCGGCATCTGGTTCGGGACTCCTCTGCCAAAGCGGCCTTCGCAGGACAGCCACATGAAGCCTCTGCCTATTGAGGGACCATAGGTGGCTAACACTGCACCACCCACAGTTCGACCGACGTACCCAGTATCCGCTGTAAACCAGAAGCAATAAGACTGCGAGGCATGTGGATGAGAGCCGCGTTTCATCAACGGATCCTGCCGACACTCCTTTAACAAGCAGCGCGAAAAAATTCATGATGAAATGGGGAATCATGCGTAACAGACGTTCCAATATCAGTGGTTTTGCCATAGTTCGCTCCACAATGGATGCATTTAACCACTCATTGAGCCTAACGTGTCACGATGACGATACACCCGTCCCCTGCAGCAACGAACAACTATCTCTTTAAATCATTAAAGCCGATAGTGTGGACAATAGACGGGTAGATACCTTGTCAACCTTTACATCAAGGGTAGCCACACACAAACACTGAAATGCAAGAAACACAACACTTGAGTGCACGTACCAACCAAGTGCGGCGACGTTGCGGCACACATCCCACATCAGCCGCCTCATTGGCCTGGGTTAGTAAGTCGAATGAAAGCGGACGCAGAGCACTTACCAATCTCTGCGCTGAGTATGCTTTGATAATCCGTCGGCTCGTCATCTTTTGGATTCTTGCCTGGTAGCTTACCAAATCCGCTTGGCTCTGGCACTCGCTACCCCATGTTTTACAACACCATGCGCTCAAAGTTGATGGTCTAGAAACCATTGGGGTCTGTAGCTTTCCTACCCTGCGTTTCACATCCGCGTGCAATAGCTCCTTCTCCTGCACTTATACAAACGCCCACTGGGATAAGCCCAACCAGAACCTCTATCATTATAAACCGTATACTACCCAGTATAAGCCCGTCCGTGTATAATCCGATAGTATGACTTCGAAGTTAAATTTTTTCGAAATCGTAAGTCCATGTATTAACCGACCACCCAAAAGAGCAGCGAAAAATCGAACTTATTTTGAACGATTATGACTTACTCATTACTTGCTCTCACTTGAATCTGCTCAAAAGAAAAGCCGCTCTACTGGCGGTCAGTTCTAGCGACCTTATGTGTTATGATCGCAGTTAAGGAAAATTAGAGCCGTCAGAATAAAGATTTTAACCGCACAGAATACGATATTCACCCTGACATGCCAATCACAGACAACCAGTACCAGAAACGCTTAGGAGATTCTGACTCGGATTCTATTTTTAAAGCATTCGAGTAATTTTAATAACGTTGTGATCGTTTGGATATGTGGGGCCAACAAGTGCTGTTATGTCATGTCTTTTCCAACCTTATTGTGTGTGATGATGTGTGATTCAGCGTAATCAATAAATTTTCTGTTACTGACATCTGTCGCAAAATCAGATGTTGAATATACCGAGAATTTTCGACACAAACATTATGTGTCTACCTATAGACACTTTAAATCCCCGTTTGGGATACCGTCTGTCATTAGCGAGTGGCGCTTAGGCAAGATAGAGACAGGTGTGCATGAATTTCTGGGAAGACTTGCATTTGTATTTTTTCAAATAGCGCATAACTTTTGTATAAGCTGACCATCCCACTCTAGACATGAAAATGTGTCCAAAATTTCTCATCTTATACACGGTAATCAACGTTATTATTTTTCCGTAATCTCAGAAGGAATGTGCTGGGAGTGTTGCTTGGAACGTAATTGCTCCCCACATGACAATCGGAAATGTAGGTATTCTGTTACTGAACACGGAATACTGTATTATAAAGCAAGTAGAAATGAATTCTGTACAAATCTTTCGAAATGTGGTGAAAAAACTTCATACAAATTGTCAGCCGTGAATTTCATTATCGTACGCATGAAACATTTAAAATATCTGACTCACGGTATTGCAGGACTCCCAACTGTGAGATATCATCGTAATTGTGCAATGTTTCTCTGAAACGAATAGTGGTAAAATATAAATATAACAACGTTTTGAACTGCTACACTGACGTTGCCTTTGGCACAGGTTCAGGCAAACTGTACCAAATATTTTTCACTCTCCGTTCGAAGCACATTGGGTGAATAACTCGCTTCACATCCGGAAAGGCAACTTTGTACCCGTGTCCGCCTGTGCTGCATGGCCCTCATAAGTGCAGCATTGGCCGCAGCAGGGGAAGTCACCAAGATGTAGCACACGGTAGGTCATAATGAGCTCGACTCGCACCCGACGGTTGGATAAAGTGTAAAGTCCTAGATTCTCTTACTGATCTTTATACCCCAAGCTACTTAAACTCGGGACGAGACAAGTAACAAAGTGTTGGACTAGTTATAACTTTTGTGCCCCGCCGCGTGTAATCGGAAAGTAGGCGAATTGCACCTTCTTCAGAGCATGTGCCGAAGCTACTTTTGAGCGTCCAAAACATGCGCAGTCAGTTTGGATTTGGCCTGGTCGTGTTGTCCACGGACTTCAAATCGTGGCACAAGAGTACATCTAGGTCCTTCACGAAGGGTGTGGGATATAGCGCTTGGCTGTTTAGGGTGCAGATTCGGTCGTGAACACCCTTCCCAAATTGGTTAGGTTGGCCGGGAGTTAAAACTTCTGCAAATGATGTGTATAAGGGGTTGAGGTCCGCTGAACCACACCACAGACCTCGGGATATTCAAATTCTCTCCAAAGCTTCATGTGGTTTGCAAACAAGGCACACGGTGGCCGGAGAATCCAAAGTTGATCGTTGCTGTGGATCAAGAACAGAGTGGGCCTCAGCACATTGCCTTGAGGTACACCACCTTTGCAGGGATACTTGTCTGTTAGATGGTTGGCGGTCTGTCTCCTCCAGTCTCGTCTAACAAGAAAGTGGAGGATCCGCCGGTGCAGTAAGCCACCGACACCGCACGTCCTGAGTTTTTGAAGGAGGACCTCATGGCTGACCCTTTCGAAAGCTTTACTGAAATATATGAATGGAAAGTCGACAGACTTTTCCTTGCATATTGCCTTCAACCAGTCATGCCTCGTCACAAGCAGGTTGGAAATGTATAAGCGGCCTTGCATAAAACCACGATGTGCGGGCGTCAGGACCTCTTTTGACGGTAGCAACTGCAGCAATCACATCTTTACGATTATCTCAGCAACCTTTGTCAAAATAGGTGTCAGACAAAGTGGCCTGTAGTTGTCTAGTTTGCTAGGGTCGCCGGCTTTCGGAATAAGCTTCCTCACTGAACATTTCCAGTCAATCGGCAACAAGCCTTCGGATAACAAACTGCTGCAAAGCTCAGTCACGAACGGAGAAATGTCCGAAAGTGAAGCCAGTCAGTTCCCGTGGGTTTGGTACCGTTAACCAGGCGGGTAGTTGACTTACCTCTGCAACGGCAACAATCCAGAATGTCGTGTTCTCTAAAAGAGGTGCAGGTCGAAGTCGAAATAGACACCTAGTCATTTGCAAAAAAAGCGAAGTGCGCCACTAAGACGGACGCACGTTTAGTACTGGTGTTTAGGTGATATATTCAAGGCTATCCAGCACTGGCACATCACCTGCCGGCTTCAGGGGTTACTTCACGTAAGTAACAATTCTCTTTGAAGCGGTCTTCGCGGCGATTGCAAACTGCTTTCTAAAAGTTTGGCGCTTATTCCTTTTTGCACCGTTGCAAAGGTTTCGCTGAATTTTATAAGCTTCAAAGTCATTTGCAGAGCTTGATGGGAGGAATCTGTCCCACTATCTGCTCTGCTTTCAAGCCAAATTTCCATATGCCTTGTCAAACCAATAAGTTATACTTCAGCTAATTCATCATCGTCACTCCCAATCAGTAGGATTAGGCTTCTCTGGAAAAGCACCAGACGCCGGCTTTTCGACATTCTAAGTCTCGTCAGTGGTGCGCCTCCCAGCGGACACCCGCCGAGTTCCGCCACATGACTTCAGGATGCCAGCAGCTAGTGCCAATTCACCATGGGTGACAGCCGAAGACCTGCGGGATTGACAGTTGACTATGATATAGCCCGGCTCATCTTTCACTGCCATGCAAATTACTAACTGTGCAGAAGACAATGGCTAGCCTCACAAGCTGGCATCCTGAGGTCATGGGGGCGAAACCCGGCAGCGGTCCGCTAGGATGCGCACCACTGATGAGACTTAAAATGTCGAAAAGCCGGCATCTGGTGCTTTTCCAGACAAGCCCAAGCCTGCTGATTGGGAGTGACGATGATGAATTAGCTGAATTAAACCAATAAAAATTAATCTGTCTGACCTCCCGATATTTCAAGTGCACAGATTTGGTACCCAATGACGTCAATCTGTGTTTTGTATTCTCCTACTTTCTTTCACAAATGCAGTTTGTTACAGAAACTAATGCATTTGGCTCGCGGCGCGAGCTAGACGGTCGAAGTCCGTTTTCTAATACTTGTTATTTGATTCCATTGGACGTGAATAAGGGAAAGGTAATTCCATATCAGCTATGAGCACTAAGTGGTCGCTTGTAGTCATGGGCTCCAGGGTCCGTACGTCACGCAATCGTTGTTCGTAGCTCGGTAACATCAAGTCGAGACAGAACGGGGTTTAGCGTGTTGGCTGACATATATGTTGCGAAGCAATGGTTTCAAGTAACAAATCCACGAAATTTTGCTTCAACCTCATCAAGTCCAAGCATCAAATTCAAAATAGATCATCGTGTTCGAGGACAGTTAACATCGCCCATAAGTATAAAGTGTGAACGATTCATGTGGGTTCGATGGTTGGGCAGTTAATCAAACAACGACTCGGGGGAGGGGTTGCGATAGACTGCGCCCACAAATAGTTTACCGCGCCTGCGGTGGATGGAGCACAAGAGTAGTTCACACAGATCCGCGTCATTTCCGTAAGCGCTAACCAGTCTCCCACGTAGGGAAGACCGGAAATAGAGCAAGACACCACTCCGGGCATTCTTTAGTCTGTCGCAGCTACAACACGAGTAACCGTTTACCAAAAGTTCCTGTGTGTATAACGCTGAATGCAGCCATGTCTCTTCGACTCCAACTACGTCTGGCCGCTCAGACACAAAAAACGAAAAAGCGCGTCGCGCATGTTCATAACACTGCCAACGTTAGTGAAGGCTACTAGCAAGCTGGATAAGGAACCGCCGGGCCTGCTTGAATTGTGAGCAACCTGTTTATCCTGATTCACAGATTCTTGTTAACCACAGGAAAATTTATGATACGGTGATTCTCCCCCACACTCGTACGTCTTTTCAGCTCAATGATAGCAGACTTTAGCCGTTCCCTGTCTACTGCGTCCAGGTCTAGACGAACATTGATCTCCAAAGCTTTTAGCCTCCTTGGCGGGACATGAGCAGCCTTGGACTGGTTTCGTCCACAAAAGTGATTCTCATAGGCCGATTTTGTTGATCATCTTGCTTTCCAAGACGGGTAATTTGTCTCACTTTTACCGAGTCTTCACCAGCGTCTAGGAGTCCGTCAATTATATTATGTAAAATGACATCCTGATCATAGAGTATTTTGGGCGCTGGATCACTGGAACTCAGCGCGTAGAACATCAAGAGGTTACAACGCATCTGGTCGGACGAAGTGGATCTTGCAGTGCGAAGTTTATAACGAGCCTCATGTGAATTGGCTAACTGTTGATTTACAGAAGTAAAACCTCCAACCTCCCTTCGTAATTTCGTTCTTTGTTCTTTCCACTGGTCTTCAGCACTCAGACTTTCACGTACTGGGACTGTTGTGCTCTTTGGACAAACAGAGGCAAACAATTTATGTCAGGTGAAACTGGGCTTCTCTCAACGGTTGGACTTCGTACCGGTGAGTTTGCAAAGGTAGAGGAGGAATACTGAGCTGAAACCTGAAGGCTCTTCGGACTAGACCGTTGGGCCAAACACACGGTGCTGTGTGCAACATAATGATGAAGGTTACCCGTCGGCTTTACTCTTCCTGACTGTAACTTGTTTCGGCAATTTTCACATAAAATTTTAACGAAATGGTGTTCTATTTTACGAAGACGGTGAAAGCGCTCAAATGATAATCCAACACATGAAATGTGGTATTTAACTTGGCACAAAACACACCTGAGGACATTTGCAAGATATCCGACTTTCTTGGGACAAGTACCACAGGATGATTGCTTCGGCATTATGAATAATCCGAAAGCAGGATGGCAACCAATTGATGGAGAAAGTGGCGATGGCAAGATCGTCGGAACCAAGCGGAGCAAACACAATATTTTATGGTCGATACATTCGGGATCAGCTATGAAACTGAATGATACTCAACTTTTCACGAAATAATTTTAATGGACGTAAGAAGCCAATGCAAAGTTGTATTGTCAACGCAATCAAAAATAACTGACCGTAGGCCGCTATCTACAAACATTTACTTACACTGCCTCCTGACCTAATATAGACCACCAGGACTTAAATAGTCATTAAGGGACCACATAATGTACTTTCAATCATCTACACCAATTTGTTCTAATCGACGTCAGTTTCCTCAAACAGCTAACTCTCCTATCCCTCAACCAGCGAACTCCACATACATAATCTTAGGTATAGTACCTAGGCCCACCAACCTGATGGAAATTACCCGTTACACATAGTCGAATTACTAGGGTGAAGAAGAGAATTCTCCGAGTTGTATTGACTTCCACTGATGAAGCAGAAGCAGTTCTGGTGTGGACTGGTCGGCCACGGAATCGGCCATGATGCATCCGCAGTTTTCCGGATATTCCTTAGAGCGAGCGTAAACAGGCGAAGCAGGAATTTGAATAATGCCCGAAGGAATCCGTAGCTAGGATTATCTTTGTACATGGTGCACAGAGCCGGATGATGACGAGGTCATTCGATTTGGAGGCTACATAGGTCTCCAATTAATAAATAAAAAGGCCCGAGGATTATGAAATTGCTCCTCCAATCCATACATCTGTCAGCCAGTGTCGGTATGCGCATGGCAGTAGAGTGACTTCCGAGGTCTGGCCCAAGTTGGTGTCATTCCAGAAAACTTACCATGGCAGAAATCTATTCCAACCACTTCCCGATAGCGGTTCGGATGACATTACTCATCTAGCTGACGAAAAAGGGGTCAAATCCCTTGCGCAAAATACAAATAAATGATCAAAGAGAAAGTGTCGCCATCAATGGATGTGACACAGATGAGTTTATCGCTGCCTCACTCAAACAACGATTAGTGGTCGACCTTTCACTTGTCACTGCAACATCACACACAAAACACACGTCAGCGGAATCATTATTGTTCGCAGCGTAACGGTCTCCGTGCATCCCAAATAATGTGTCCAGAACCAACTTGCTAAACTTTGGCTACTCCAAGCATCAAATGCCTGACAGCACATCTCTGTATCTGAAAATTGGTTGCATTCAGAAATTACCGACCCTGAATAATCGATATAGTGTATACCCCTTGTTAAGAACAGTCTCCGCAGCAAGGGAGATGGAGTACGTCTATACTGCCATAGGGACCTACAATGTGAACCAACAGATGATCCGAAAAATTTGGTCACAGATTTATTCGGATGCCTTTTGCTACGGAGTCGCAACAAAACCTGCCTTGTGTTAGTTGTTTATGAACCCTAATTTTACATTTCATTGGCCGACTTCCGGCTGACATTAGCACTGGAAAGAGTCCTGCGACCATATCGCATCATATTCTTATCAGTGGGAAGTCCACTGTTTAATGTCTGGAAGCTTTGACATCATTCATTCTGCAGATAGTTGGGTGTTCAGGTCAAAAATGTTTACAAATGCGCGTGTTGTACGCAGTATCCATCTGGAACACATTGACTTGTTTCATGCAGTATATATATATATATCTATATACTTATATATATATGGGAACAAACCTAGGGTTTTGGGAGGAAGGTTTCATTGAAACTACATAGATGGGGTGAGTTGGCAAGCTGAACGCTCTGTTCATAATCGGGTAGGAAATCTGGGCACTTCTTCTGCAACAGCACGATTGCTTATTCAGAGCGGGATTCGCAAATACATGGCAATGGAAGAAGCAACGTGGATTGCACATAGAGCCAATTCTAGTCCTGACGAATGGAGAAAGCACTTGGCGCACTTTTATCATTGTAACACACTTATCTGTTAAAACAGAAAAATACACAAGCTATCTAGTGGAAGGGATTTGTACCAATAACAAGCTATTGTGCAGACATGGGAATAATCGCCGAAAGGTTACTCGTGAATTTCCTCTACTCATCTCAGAAAATGAATGTTTACAAACCACGGAGGACGCAGCAAATCTGCTACGACCACCACGTAGTCTAATATTCCGACGTGCTTCTGGCATAGGTCACACCTATGTCACAGTTCTTTCAGAGCCGGGAGTTCCGCAAGTCACGTTTAGTTCAACGACTGTATTGCACAAGGTGATATCGCTGCAACCTCGTCTTTTCTACGGTTAACATGTATCCATCCAGAAGCACTACAGGTGGTGGATACAAGTCTAGCAGTTTCATTATACTGCTTATTTCACAAATGTTTGGATGGACGGCGGGTGCCTTCAATGTGGATACAGGTCACTATTATCCCGTTTTTTAATGGTGGTAGCTCTTCGGAACCCACCATCTCCAAGTGATTCTCCATCCAGTATTCTCAAAGGTGAAGCCTGTTATTGCCGAGGAAGTAATGATCTATTTACGAAGATCAAACAACACAGAGCATGAGCAACACGACTTTCGTCAATCTGGGTCATGTTTTGTCGAACTTCTGGTTACATGTAGCAGTCGGATCAAAACATATGATGGAAGGACCGGCACCGATTTCATTCGGCGGAAATTTGGTAAAGCCTACGAGCACTTAGATCACCGCATCCTCTTCAACTACTGATAACATGAGAAACTGAGAACCCTATCTTTGGATTAATCGGAAAATTCTTCAGTGAATCCTAAATACTCGGGTTCGTAGCTTATTAACTGGTCACACTGATATGTATTGCGGTGTGTGACAAAGGTCAGTGTTGGGGCAATGCATATTGCTGGCCTTGTTAACGACATAGCATGTCATCTAGTCGATTTTACTGTTTTGTCGATGATGTCAAAATATTGCGGTTGGCCGGCAAGCAGGGCGAAAACGAACTGTTACAACGAGAACTAGACCGCACATTCTAATGGTCAAAAACTTATGTTTCACTGTTCAATGCGGATAAGTGTAAACCAGTGCACGAATGCCAACTACGAAATAGGATATATGGGCTGGGAAATCATATCTTGAATGATTCTTCACATTTGCACGACCTTAGGGTGCTTGTGCTAGATGATGTTGGTTTTTTGGAGTAATCCTTGAAAGTGTCCTAAACAGAAGTGAATCATATTGTTCACTTACGTAAGGGTGTAATATTCCTAAGGTCCGGCGTTCCAAGCACTTGTTTCCAAATCGTGCAGCGGATCGTACTAGTCTCTTGGAGCTGCAACACAAAAGAAAAACCTCAAACGCGTCGAGATGCTCATGTTACAGTCAGCTGGTAAAGGGCTAATCTAATGAAAGCAAAGAAGGAAGCGGTAAAGTGAGCAGGACAACGCACCGGATAGGAATAATGTAGTAAGGCTAGAAGTATGCAGCACTCATCGACCAGTTGCTTTTAGTGTGCTGCAAGAACGTTCGTGGACCGACTACAAGCGTTAGGATTATTTGATATTTCTACCTTCCAGTAAGTGTTCCATGCTATGTAGAGTCCCATGTGGTGTACGCGATTCGCAGGCCTGGTGACTTTGGCTAAAACGCGATGTGGCTACACTCGAGATTCCCTAGGAAGAACAATAGAAAACAGAGATTTTGTTCCACGTGCCTATTCAATCGGCATTGCAAGCACAATGCTTGTACAGCGGAGCTTTTCGCCTTCCACACGGTTACTTCATTCTGACTTATCAGATTTCCAAAAATCTTAGTCATCTTTGCCGCTTCCTAATACTTACTTGCAACACCAAGCTGAGAGACCACCATTTGTAGCTGACAATCCATAGCCACCAACTAAAAATGCCGCCGGGATTGCTTTTCAGATTTGTCGGCCTCGGAACACTCATCCGAATTATTTCATTTCTGAGCACAGGTTACCGGAATTTACGAAATAACTCGTCGGTGTATTGCACCATTTGCTTCACGTGATATGTCGCCAGCACTTCAATTACCGACAAGGCAAACAAACATTGCGCTCACCGACTGCTGCGCAAATGGGGATATTGGGTTTACATGCGGGTAGCGTGAACATTGGGGTAGTCCACAGTTATGCGATTTAAACTGGTGTCAGTATTTTCTTCAAGTACAGTGCTTCAAAAAGACTACCCTAAGGTGCTAGTCAAGCCTTAGCTGTGCTTCCCGTGTTACAACACTATTCCCATCTTCCATTGTAATTTCAGATATCAAATGAAGAACACTGGTTTTTCTGGTCACAGTGATGCAACTGGGTAGAATAGAGGTTGATGTTCGCATTTTAGTTCATTCTTCAGTAAATTCAGTCACAAGTTACTCATAGGAAGTACAAAATTGAATGTGACATTTACACCAACTACGTACTCAACTACGGTCCGGTCATTACAGTAGTTCCGTCAAGTGCAGAGAAAGCCAGGAACACATGGAAAAGTCCTGGCTGAAAACGATAACAAATTTAAGCACAACATTGTTGAATTATCAAGTGTTGTCTAACGCAGATGTTGTCCTTATTTCAGGCCTCCATGAAAACACACCTGCACACAAGTTCTGGCCATTTATCTTATCGAAAATATAGATATCAATAGACGGGAGGTAGTGTATTATATACTTGCACCTACAATGGTCATGCAACATAATGACTACACCGTACGAAACGGTAATGTGGGTTGATAAAAACTCGCCACAGCTGTGTTGACTGGACAACCGGGTTTCGTTGATGACGCCAGATATGAGTAAGTAGTTGTGTGTAATTTTGCTAGAATCTTTCAGTCTGATTCTTAAAAAGAGAACCGTCGCCAAATTAGTTTTCCAATGAACTTTAATGCGATAAGCAGAAGCCAGGGAGAATTACTTGGACAAGTGATGTGAAACACGGAAAACCCTTTGTTTCTCTTTCGGAAATCTGGTTGCGCAGTATGTATTAGGAATACCTTTAATTCGTTTCAATTAAATGTGCGTCTAGTTGTTCGTATAGTTCTGTATTTGAGAACAACCTATACCCCTATAATTTGGCAAAATTCATAAGCACTAATTTCACAGAATCTACTTACCAATGCGGGCAGCTAGCGGTTGTTTCGGGTCAGAGATCGACAGTTGACTTCCATGTTCACCGAAGTCTGATACTTAGAACAGAACTAAATTATTAATCACTTAGAGCTAATCGCAGTATAAACGTTCTCCAGACCGAACCATCAATTTCCATCAGGTCAGGTAGATAAAGCAAACCAGTACTAAGTCACCTTAACACCAATGCACTTAGTACAACTATAACTGATGAACTTGAAAATATCCAAAATTTATTCAACATTAGAACTCAATTTTTCAAGTGTGACATCAATGACGTGGCCAATCATTTTAACGATGAGTCCGCAACTAAGGGATTGCTTGCTGAATAGCTCAAATACACATATGTCACATATTTTAATGCCCAACATTTAAAATGACTCGTTAAACAGCAAAAGTGTCCCGCTTGAAATTTCAACAAACGAAGGAAGTAGGCATTTTCCAAATATTACTATAAAATGCATATATCAAAATTACTCAACCTATCTTCTCTACTATGCTGACCTGAATGTTAACATTTGTAGTTTGCGTCTCCGTCGCAATGAGACTGGACGTAGTTCGATGGCTTGAGTGCCTCGTCAATCCATTGAGCTGTACCGGGTGTTGACCCGGTCCACTTGTGAGCTACTCCTATTAGGTTGCCCAATGATCAAAGGTCAGACGAACTCAGTCTTCTGGTCTTTCAGGTTTTGGGTGTGAATGGGATGGTGTCCATTTCTGGAAAACTGAAACGTCGCCATATTTGCTGTCTTGAGACAGGCTTTTGAGCCAAAGCCTTTGGTCGAGAACCTTAATCGTCCTCCTATCTAAGCCTGGGCACCCTAGCAGCATCTCAGCTTACTTACAGCCATGAAATATATCATTAACATTTCACCATATCTTGAATCGGCCGCCGTGTACATTCTCAAGGGTCTCCCGATAAGCGGCGTACAGCGGGGGCGGATAAGTGGAAACCTGCTAGTTCTGGCGTCTCCTTTTTCCCACCTATTTCTCCTACTACCCTCCCAACACCAAATGCTAATGTTCTTCCTAAAATTACTGGCTAAATTGACGACAGCCTTAATGCCACTGGAAGCGAACTAACTGCAAGTATCTTCCAACACTACCCATAATCCTTTATAAGGACGCGCTTTCCCCTTTTTCCAGGCGGCATTCAATGTTTGTACTCTAAAACAAATTGCTCAACAGGTTGCACTCACATGCACGTTGAATACCCTGATTATTGGCGTATGCTGTGTGCCCGAAACTCAGATCATTGTCCCTGACGGGTTCATTGAATTAACTGCACCCGGCTTGTCCTCTCACTATTGGTTGCACACATCCGGAGACGCTGATGCGGTAACCAATGGTCAAGCAGGAGTAAACATTGTTCGCAGCTCCAAGTCTGAGTTAACATTGACCGATTGGATTCCGGTGAACCGACGTTTGTGTGCAGTCCGTTGGAGTACATTAACTAAGTTTGATTCATGAAGTAGTACAGCAGCTTGTTTGCTTGTAGTTTCCGCTTATGCTCTCAGCGACGGCAGTTTTGATGCTGCCAAGAATACGTTCTACTAAGAACTGTACACGCTAGTGCACGGCGCTACCATTTCAGACATCATAGTACCTGCAGGTGATGTGAATGCACAAGTAGGTCGTCTGGGCTCTTCAGAAGTTCTGCTAAGTGGTAATTATGGGCTTAACTCCGACTGGACGGATAACGGCAAGCGTCTGTTGCAATTGTAGGTAGTTCACTAGCGCTTTCTTCGTAGCACCGCTTTTAGACACATTAGGGGCCGAAATGTCACTTAGCATGCTCCCGTAGCTGGCTAACGATTGACCCCGATAGATCACAAAGCTATGTTACAGGTGGCGTGGTTCCAGCCTGGATTGCCGCTCGTACTAGAGGACTTGTGTCGATTCTGATCATGCTTTGGTATGCTGTCCTTTTTCCGCGAAATTCACTACGAGGTGCAACCAATCATACTTGATTGGCAACTGAGAAATTATCGCAGCCCTCAATCAATCAAGCTTTTCATGATGCAGTAAGAACTGAACTTTTGATGTCTTGCCCTAATTACACTCAGCTTCAGTGGAATAGGATCTCGGCCGCCATGGGCGTCACAGGAGCCTCTGTTTGTGCCACTATTAATGTCACGACAGCAGTCACTGGATATCTGACAGATCAGTGTGCCTGTTGGAGTCCCGAAGGACGTCCCCTGCCGGCTCTGACTACAGTGTGACCGGACGGACTACTAGGCGAGAACTGCAGCGGGGCCTGCGTGCTGACAAATAAGCCTGGTCGAATAGTTGGGCCAAAGAAGTGCAGGAGACAGGAGCAGTAGGCATTAATCGCGTCCGCTCCCTACTGATCCGCAAAACTGGTTCCAAGAAACCAGGCGTCAGTGAGACAAACAGAGACAGCGCAGGTGCACTGATTCACTAGTTGAGCGGAGCAGTTCCAAGATAAGTTAAGTTGGCTCCCTGCCCCCAGACCTCTTCCTACTCAGCTAATGCAGAATCACTCCTAATCATTAACCAGCCTGGTGTAATTGGCTACGAAGGTACTTCGAATGTGTGGCTCAGCTTGGCTCAGGGTGGCTCAGTGGGCAACTGAGTTAAGCAAATCAACTCACTAATTTAATGTCCAGTCTCGTCCCACAATGGTGCTGATTACTACAGCTTGTTTCGCAGGCTTTGCAAGCCACTGAGTTTGGATCGTGAGTGATGGATTGCACGCCGTCGGAACGGTTTTGAACAAAGCAGAAATGGACCACCTGCTCACCACGCGAAAGCGCACTGAATAGAGTCTCTTACCTATCTCCTAACGCTTTATTTAAACCCTAGTTCATAGCTGGGTTGGGAAGTTTTGCTTAATAACTGCAAAGTATAAAAGGTGTTGCATTGAAATGATGCGAAATTCGCCGTTATTAAGATAGCTATCTAATAACAGCCTCCTTATTTGAGTTAGCAAGAGCGAATCGCCAAAGTATCTAATTGTTTTGATATATAAGAGCCTTCTCTTAAGTAAAGTTGTAATCAAAAAGTTAATTACTATTTTCAGTAGAATACCTAAATTTAGGTACTATAGCTCCATCTTCTGGTTTATGGACATTGATATGAGTGGTAATTTGTGGCCCAACGAAAAAATTCGCAACGTCTGTAACTAGTTCATTTCCGTTTATTTCCATTTTTCCTTCCTTGGACAGCTCTACCTTCGCGGTAAAATGCACAAAGGTACATTTTAAGCTGTAATTGCTGTCAAATAGCTTTTGTTGCTGCGTTATTCGGTTTTTTGCTATCCTCGACTAAAGTCTTTAAATAAGGCAACCCAATGAAATTGACGAAGGATGAGTAAAAGAAAACTGCTAGTTTGGCATTTGATACTGGGATTGCAGAGCAAATTTTCGGAGTAAAATAGTTTGATTCCCATACATTAAGAACCCCACTTAGTGACGTCAGAAGGGATATAATAATCCACGTAAAGATGAATTAGTTCAGATGATCAAAGCTGTACCGAAATGACTAACTTCGAAGAACGCAAGCGCTAGTGCAGAATACTATGCATATTAGCTATACTGCTGTACAATCAGCAAAATGTTGAAAATTCGACAGTCATTACGATTCATTCACTACGATTTGAGCTGATCTTTAGTTTTCAAGGTGGATAAAGTAAAGAAGTTGGTTAATACTATATGCTTAAACCTTTGGTACGTAAAATATATCGTATTAAAAAAATTCTTCGTCAATGGGCCTGTTCAAACATTCTTACTTTGAAGGTTGGTGGAACAAGTTTTATTGGTCACAGAGCGCTCGCTGTTACTTGAGCGTGAGAGACAAAAATGAAAGGACCCGGTATGCTTGTTAAGGCGATTAGCTTCTATTGGACGGATGTACAGATTTGCTACGCATGGCAATCCATACAAACGTTTGGTGACTCAAAAAAGCAAATATATTTTCCTAGCTATCACGATAAATGTTACCGGGAGAATTAATTAGTTAGAGAATTTACCGGCAATTTCTACTGGTTGGTTTGAATCCCAGCTCGGTAATCACCAACATAAAAGTTCAAAGAATAGTTTGTTGGTAAAGCATATGTTAGTTATCATCTACGACAAGATTTTGTAGGAAAATTGTATGGTTCGTACTATTCTGATTACGCTTAACGTTCCGTATGTACTTCGATTTCGCAACTATTTCATGTACACTTAATAGTTCATCAGATATAACCGCAAATGATCATCTGTTGTTCGCACGTATGTCTACGTGGTTGTATCTTTCATCTGCTCTCACTACTTGTTGGTAGCGTTTGCGTCTAGACGGAGTTCTTTTTAAGCTGCATGGTCGACAACACAAAGGTGGTTGATATTACAGCTTTATTTAGCATCATCGTCATCATCATCATCATTACACGTTAGCTGGAGGTGGAAAACACCTCAGGTATTGTGCCACAATACAAAAGATAAGAAAAGGAAAAAACGGTGGCACGCCCGCTGAGTCCCCAGTAACGGATGGACATCATTCCGGAGAGCTAACAGCTGGCTGCCGTAAAAGAGTCATATTATACCCATCAGGTGAGATCATGCTTGGAAGGGGATGCTAAGCAGGAGGGGGATGGACAAAGGAACTCACAACACAAACACCATTGGGGCCGGCTCCAAGCCATATCAGCAAGTGTGTCCAACCAAACGTGTTCATCGTCCTTAGGACCCCAGCCAGGCAATCGGGATGCACCAACCGACGCCAACTTCGAAGTGATGGTTTTCATTCCTCTCGACCAAGTCACCACTTGGCCTCCCCTCCTCCTCTTCCAACCGCACCCACAACGCGCAAACAATGCACGTCGCGGGAGTCGGTGTGCTGGCATGCGTAACACGTGGCCCAGCCATCGAAGCCTGGTGTGTGATATAATGGTGCTGAGCGGTTCACTCGCTCTTCCTGCACCAAATACGCGACGTTGAACACGCTCATTGCTCACGCGGTTTTCCCACCAGACATGAGCCAAGCTGCGCAGGCAGCGATGTTTGAATGTGACGAGCCTCTTCATGTCTGTCGACCTGATGGGCCAGGTTTCACAGCCATATAAGAGAGTTGAACGGACGGCTGCGTTATAAACTCTGCCCTTCAGGGCGAGAGTAATGTCGCGTCTGAGCCACAGGGGGCGGAGATTGGCAAAAGCACCTCGAGATTTTGCTATACGCTTCGTAACCCCATCTTCAATCCCACGGGTGCTAAAATAGCTGCCCAAGTGCTTGAATTCCTGAACGACTTCTAGCAGATCACCACCAAGCGTTAGCGCAGGGTTGGGTACCTGCCAATCTTGGAGAAGTACTTTGCATTTCGATGGAGCAAAGCATAGCCCAAAATGATTGACAGCCAGTGCTAATCTGTCCAGTGCTATTTGGCATGTTTGGGAGCTGTCACAGATGAGGGCAATATTTTCTGCATACTCCAAGTCAAGAAGTCGCTCACCAGGAACTAGCTCCACACCTTCTAGGTCGTGTCCAACGAACGCCTTTTCCATGACTTCATCAATAGCGAAGTTGAAGAGGAATGGCGACAGCAGGCATCCTTGTCTCACACCGCTGATGATACTGAAGGGTGGCGACAGTTTGCCATAAACCCTCACCCTACCCGAACTATGCGCGTACAGCGCTTTGATAATATTTACATATTTACCAGGCTATGCCTGTTTCCCCTCAACACAGACACGATGCGCCCCAACTGGGCACACTCGAGATCGACATAGTAGTCTCGGCGCATACCTACTCCTTCTCGCAACACTCCGCTCTCGACACCGGTCGAGAGGTCCGCACTCGTCGCACCAAGCAGCCTGATTGCAACACCACTACCTGTGCAAGCCTGAAGTCACCGCAGCAGAAATGACGAGTAGCGATATCCAATCCTGACTACGATCAGATATAGGAATGTGGCCGATTAGCACGCTCACACGAACCGCGTCATATCAGAACTACATCCACAGATCACATCGGAGCATCATCACGCTACTCAGCCCGCATGCCTCAGGATCACGAGCGATATGGCATTAACGTGCATCAGCCTTCTTGATATATCACACAGATGATAGTTATAAGGAGCGCGCCACTCACTCACCAAATCACATGTACCAAACTGTCAATAGCCTAATGCGAGCAGTCAACACACTCGCCTTAAGCGCGCGCAGAGCAAACTTAAAACACCGACAAGAATCACTCCACTCTCAGTCTTCTTGTGGACACAGCTGAGAGAGCGACGCTGTATATTCGGATGGAGCTGATCGATCCTCGAGTCTCTCTCCCAAGATCTCTCTCAGCGCCTAGCGAAGTCTGATTGCAGCGCGTACAAGCCTACAGCGAAGATCTAGACATCACAAAATCTCGCCGAACGCGCTACAGTGCTCTCTCCTCACACTCTCCCGAGACACACGACCGATGGGACGGCGGTATCTATCAACTCTGAGCGCCTTGCCTACGTGCTGTTAACATCGCTACATACTCTACTTAGAGTGAACACACACGAGTACGGGCGCTCAGCAGTGACACACTTAGAGTTCTGCGCAGCCGCGCTAAGGCTGACGAGCACACGCTTTTGTTCCATACACAGTCCACAATGCACACACGTTCGCGTTATCTAGACATTTGAGCGCTCAGACCACGATCAGCAGAAGACGCGACTCTTACCCGACACAGCAGCTCTCTTCGCACTCTCCATCAGACTCATTACACACACGCGCGTCTCTCCCATCAGATCTCACTTCGCAGTCCAGAACGCGAGAATCTCGACACGAGCGAAACGTGCCGAGATCTAGCGTGCGCACGCAACACGACGTCGGTTTCTAGCGTACACATGCGCGCTAGCGTCAGTCTTCAGAGCAGTGACAACGAGCTCGTCTGTGACACCTCCTGTCTCCTACTTCTCTCTTCAGCGTTTCCTAGATTCGTTTTGAGGCTAGACCAAGAGAGAGCATCCACAGCAGTGATACATTAGGTAGCGGTCATGAGCGCGATTTTGTCCTCAATTCTATCTGCTCTCAGAACCATCAAATGGTCGCTAGCGCCACCGCACAGGATACATATCGTACACATCTGCCTATGTCTTTCGAGAGTGTGGACGATATATGTCCGCAACTTTCTAGACAACTCGGAGGTGACTGAGTCCCGCATGCCGTCAGTATGCGCGAGTACAACTCACACAGATTGTCAAGAGTACACGAGACAGTGAGCGCGCACTCTAAGCCACGTAGAGCATGAGTTCTCGAGTCTCGACTATCTGATAGAGCTGAGTCTACAAGCCACTGGTCCACAATGCTTCTCCATATCGTTGAGAACTTACAGACAACAGGAGCATGGCAGCACTTAGTCGACCTGAGACATCAGCAATTCAAGATTCGAGATGCTGACTCCGAGACGAAGATATGTGCAAGAGTGCGACTATGACTACGTAGATTCTCACTGCGTGACTTGATGATGTAGGGCGCGTGCGCTGACCAGAAGAGAACATGTGTGTAACCTCGACACTGAGTGCTCTACAGCGACTACTGGGGATTTAGATGATCTATCCTACACTAATATCATGTGTCTATCAGACTGAGTGCCACGCGATACTCTTACAGCGGGGAGACACAGTGGGTAATACTCTAAGGACGTACATGGAAACGTAAAGTTATGAATATTGGACCAGTTAACAAAAGGGCGAGATACGATAGCAGTCAGCGAGACCTCTGAAAGCAGTTTCAGCACTACGAGTAGTAGGATGACACACAGCTCGTGTGAGCAACTCTCTCACCATTTGCATGCGTCCATTGCGCTCAACACCAGGAAGTGCGTGGCATGGACTTCAGCTGGATGACAGTCTCACACTCGGTATCGAGACAACTAGAAAATCACTGACGTCGAAGCGACCACTCTGAGAGAGCACAGAGACGAGTCTTTGATGCGTCTCTGAGTTGATACAATCACAACATCACTAGCAAAGACTGTGATAGTGATCATCACTAGAGACGACTATTCGCATTATCATAAGACTGACATTCTGTGGACACAAACGTCTATTCGCGCTATGTGAGCAACGAGCACGTAACGAGCACAATACGAGTATATAATCATGGGATCACGGCTTGCGAGAGCGAGGGAGGAGCACATCAGCCTAAGATTGCATGATCTCTATTATAATTCAGCGCATGAGCTACCAGGGTGCTCGCAGGAGACTACAGAGTGTATCTCTGTGCCTGCTGAGATTTGTCACTCATAATGTATGGTGAACACACAGTGAATACACACAACATACACGACAGAATCTGCATGAGACCTCGATTTAGTTTCCATGAGACGGGCATGGCACTACATCGCATCATCGATACGATGCGTCTCATAATCTTCTGTTTAGCATGTGAGCATACAGATATCAACAGAGTAGTATGAGACATCGCGTAAAGGAATAGATCAGCACGCGTTGTGAGTCGAGTCCAGCGATCTAGTGACTATCACTTGTATCTCATTGCTCTGAGTCTAGAGCCTACACTAGTTCAGAGTACTATATAGTAAGCAAGTAAGATAGCAATCAGGTGCAGGACAGATGCGAGACTATGCAGTTATATGGAGCATTTTGCTGTGAGTATGTCTGGTTCTGGTAGTAGTGTGTGCACGCAGGCGTCTGACGGGATTGATAGGACAAAGTGTCAGTGTGCATCACTAGAGCTGTATACGAGAAGACTATCAATTCTGGCTGCTGAGACTCTATCTCGTAATAGAGTGGCATACCACACGTGAGTTACCAGACGCCGAGGTGCACGGAGACATTGGTTCTGACACTATTAAGTGGCATTGACTAGTTATAATGTATAAAACTTGGAGGAGACACAGGTATCTATGAGATAATGTCACGAGTGAGATGCACAGTCTATCAACTACGAGTACACATGATGTCTGGTCTTGGAGCAGCCAAGAGAGAAACTTAGTAATGCATAGACATCATAGATAGTGGGAGTATCAACTAGTACTACATTGGGTAACTACTCTATATATGAGTGGGACTGAATATTCAGTCTATATGAGACATATGAGTGAGGAATAGAGAGACATGATGCTGGGTATAGGCTGACGCTCACACACTTGTCCTTATCTGTGAGACAGTGGGGTGATTCTAGAAGAGAGAGGTAGATCACATTCCCTTCACATATCGGACATTAGGGCGCTGATGGGAAGTGTGGATATATGTACACAGATAGTGCGAACGGCACACTTCAGTGCCACAGATCTTTTCAGTGATGGATTGGTGGTGATTGGTCAGACTGTCTTGCGATTCGCTAAGAGAGTATCACCTCGTAAGCGGGTATCACCGGTGTGACAAAAGGAATGACATCAAGATGTCATGTTATATCACACGCATGATCATGCGTGAATTAAGACATTCGGTGAGATCTGAGAGACACATGCACACGAGCTCTGATTATATATATGAGACAGTGAATTGTGTGCGATACATCAACTGTGGGGTCAAGACCGTAGTGTGAGTGGCAGCAGATGACACACATCTATTATTTTGTGACGACTGTGTGCTGTGTTGTGGCTACATATACAAGATATATAGCATATCATGCGAAAATTTTCAGACTCACTGACTATGATATGTGCTATTATGATACAACGACCAGATGATAGAGAAATACTCATGGGCGATACATAAAATTAAATTCTAACAGCGGTAAGAGATATTGATATTAACAGAAAAGATTGTACTATGAGTTGGTATCTACACACATTGACACGTATCATTAGATCAGTGAGAATAAGATGAGATCATACATGATATGATGAATGATCTGTAGCAATTAGTATAATTAAACAAATTGTGATATATTCAGGATAGCCATCACATATGCACACACTAGCGACACTGGACTGAGTGGATTATGACAAGAGACACAGGACAAGAGCGATAGTTAAAGTTGTGTGGAGAATAGGCAACACTTACATGAGAGAGAGAGATCATAGACGAGCACAGAGATGCAAGGTTGAGCGAGTGTGAGCAATATTATGCATTTGCTAATATAGTTTACATAGTATATTATTTATTGTGCGAGTCCTGATATGAATTGATCAGTGATTTTATACTTTGTAAGGGATGTTGCACTTGTTCATAGACGCGTATAGATGTAAGTTCTGACTTCATGCAACAGAGAGAGTGACTGTAAACTAGTTGGATAATCATCTACTCAGCTTGGTATGACTTGAGCGGGCCACACGTGTGATGGACATGGGGAGAGTATGTGACAGTATTGTCACTAGGTACAAGACAGGTTGAATCTCGGGCACTGCCGAGCTGAGTAGAGTTTCTTCGCCAGTATATGACAGTGGCTATGGTTAATGGATTGATACTTGTGAATAGGCATGTGCTGTTGTCGACACTGAGAGGTATGAGATAGCACACAATACTAGAGTGTGCGTAATGATTGATTGACACAAAGAACTTTCAAATCAAATGACACACATGCAATTTAAGGAGTCTGTGGAGTCTGTATATATATTGATATTATATATTTCTACCACGATTATGAGGGAGTTGATCTGCAGTCATTCACGATGTAGACGCACATAGTCGATTACAGTGTGTGGTGCTGTGATAAGGGATGTCGCAACGATTTTGCAATATCGCATAAGGCAGTGACAGTACTTGACTCAATCGTTTCACGCGAGATCACATGGCTATTACAGGTGAATGCTGTGACATACGCTAGTGGAGCATTTAGGGTATGTATTAATTATTGAGATACGCGATGAAAACACACTATAGGTGCTGTGAGCGATCATGTTTACTATGAGGCCTCACTCATGCGACATGATGAGACAAGGCACATAGTTAATGCATGTCATATCATACAATTGTGGTGGTTATTAGTTGACACAGAGGACTACAACATGGGTCGCATCTAGTATATGGATCTAGGGATAATCTGAATCAGGTGTGTCTGTAAGAGATTGGCTATATATTGCGCGAACATTAGCGTGACAGGACTAACTGGGCAACAGATTATGTGATATAACGCGAGTCAATATCTGTGAGCAGATAAATGCACAATCTCTTGAGTATGGATTCACGAAGTATATTATGACTTCGACGAGCGCGGCGATATCAACATACAGGAGCGCACAACAAATTGAACTGTATAGATAGACAACAAAGGCAAAAGGATGGGAAATGAAGTATATATCACTCTCACATAAGTATGATATGAGGACACAGAAACTATAGGCTATCATTAGATGTTGTACTAGATGTTGCATGATGATGGTAGTCGTACATCACGCGAGACCGATACTAAGGTGTCTAGTTTTTGTATGACTGAGTTCGCGGTAGATCGAGCATGTATGTAAGATGTTAGATATAAAACATATTTGCACATCTACGGAACACTTTATCTTAGATCATTGTTAGGCAAAAGAGGCAGAGAGACGAGGAATCTAAGATAACAAACCGGCAATCATACATGAGGTGCTTACGCGTTTATCTATCGTAATATATATCACTTTATTTTTAGTCATTCATAATTGCACACGCATAGGTCATGTGTGTGTAGTCATTGTGTGAATGAGCGAGTGATGAGAGTCACATAGGATAGCGTGTTGTATATAAGGCATATAGGAGAACACGTACTATGTCGCACACGGATAGTGATTGCGGATTTTCTTGACGAGGCACACTGGAGCACTGAGAACGAGAGTGTAAGTAGATGTGCATAAGATGTGAGCAATTATTACTTATCACACGCACAGACGAAGAGACGCTGACAGTTGCCGCGAGAAATAGATAAAGCTATATAGGAGCGTGCGGTGGTGCTGTGATAGAATGACACAAAAGACAAATCCTGACAGTGACAATAAGAAACAACTATCGATAGATGCACGCAGACATGAGTTGTCTATCAAGACTATGTGAGTATCTTATTGTCTATGACATTTTACTATCAGCATACAGACAAGACTAACAAATACTTCACAGTATCGTTGCGATGGGAATAAACATGTGATACATGGTCTCAATATCGAGGAGAAATAGATGTTAATGTGCTTGTAGGGAGGTACTATGTACACTAGAAAGCAGGGAATAAGAGAAGAGGTTTATATGTGAGGTGATAACTTCATACACATAGTTGAATATCAGTGAGGTCTCCGAGATGGAGAGACAGTGGGTGAACTCTACATGGTTTTGACGACTCCACGCAGTGGAGATGTTAGTATTATGCACAAAGTAACAGAAGTAGTGTATGTTGACGACACAGCTGTTTGCAAGAGGAACGCGATAAGAATATTATCGAGTGGTACGAGACAACAACAACATGAGATAGTCCACACACTTACATCAGGACGCTGGCATGTCAGCACTGAAATTCAATAGAGTGTCGATGAAGCTGAAACGTCTATTATAAGCTGGTTACCATAGACTCAGCGCAATCTATAGCACAAGATTACGCTATATTCTGTGGATGGTCGTGTAGCAAGACGGCGAGACAGGAACTATGCGATATTACAGGACAGACACACAACAAACTACTGAGCTAAGGAGCATCACGAGGCCAACGCACGTACAGTGGTAAGTGGCTTAGGTTACACGCGCATTAGCGAGTGAGAAGACATAAATGTCTAGTAGCGAGTGCTATCTGCATTACCTACTTGGCGTGGCCGCACAAGATGAATATGAATGTGTGAGTAACTTGGACTGGACGAAGTGGGAATCTCATGTTCACTTCCCTGTAGGAACATGTATTATATGTGGTTCTTAGCAGCAAGCATTGTCGGATATTCTATAGATAGTCGAGACGACAGAGACTGTTGAACAGAGTTGTAACACACGATTATCATAGGCTGCTGTGAAAGAGCTAGCACAGTGCCTACTATAATGCATTATGCGATAGATACTATCACGACACGATTTCACTATACTGACACTCAGGTTACCATATCACTCTGTATGTTATGTGTACATCTCTCCAATATCGTAAACTAGCAGAGAGACCGCGATTAGAGTGACACACGGTGCTAGCCGTGTAGAGTATGACTGATGCAACAATGAATTACAACGACAGAACACAATTGTAACGCAGTGAGCGCAAGTAGTGATGTGTTGGAGTCGGAATAGGCTATGCCTCAAGCCACAACGAGCGGCCTATAGAAGTGAATGCTGGTGTGTGTTTGATAAGCATAGGGGGATTGTTATCTATGCAGCAAGAGTAACAGCGAAAGAAACAGCTGCATGTCTGATCTACGTTATGCGACGACAACTGGTATCTTTTACACACACGCGGGGCGATTCTCTAGTCACTGTCACAGTCAAGGTGAAAATGTGATGGTGTAGGGAGCAGGCACATACAGACTATGTGACTAGTGAACTAGAGTAACATCAGAGGGTACAATGCAAGTTTCGCTCTCGTCTATCTATTTGCGTTGTGAAAGTAAGTACGAGCAATCATGTGTGCTCGGGCGTAAGAGCCACTATCGTCGAGAGATGAAGACTAGACAAGCGGTTCTAGCAGTATAGAAGTGAGTCTAGCTATGGTGCTGCATGTCGAGCGAGTGTATCTTCTAGGGAACAAACGCGAACTCACGCATCGTGCGTGGCGAACAGTTATATTATGTTCACACAATAGTCAACTTCATATGTATAAATAGTGGCAGTGCATCGAAGACAGTAGTAGGAACAGCTTCGAATATATGGGATAATGAGGAGTGTGTGTACTGGCATGTGAGCACCTTCTGTGCTCTGGCAGGTCTTTTTCTGATATTTCTCTGCACGAACTTCTAGAGGGCATATATCGTGGAGAGTGCTCTAAATTACTACGATACGTTCCTATGGAGGCGAGCAATAGATTAAGTGAGGTTGACAGAGGTTGCACTGAGAGCAGGGATCAGTGTGTGAGCAATGAGACAACCATATGAGGTGCACTCAACACACAGTCGAAAATAGGTATCACATCACTGGCAGAGAGAGACAGAACATATAGAAACTTTAAGGATAGATCAAAAATATATCTGGGTTTATAGTGTACACACAGGAGGAGAGATATGGACACACAAGGGTTTTTTTAGGGTTTTAGGAAAAAGACAGCGTGAGGGGTTGGTGGTTGTATGTCAGATGGGTGGAGGGGAGATTATATGTACAACATTCGGTGCTCCGAAAACTATTGGTTGTTATGACCATAAAACATTCTGTGAGACTGAGCGAGATTAGTGACTGCACACATCTTCACACAAATACAGTTATAAATTGTGGTAATTGCGATGACAGGAGAGGAGGTATAAACAATGTGCTTCACGGACTATACTATCATGTTATGGACACCACAGCACACACAAAGAGAACGTAAGTCTAGAGGGGCACTCACACGCGACTATGAGTGGACTTCACAAGGACGTAGCTAGGAGTCGTGCGGACCAGCTGCGACATTGGGGAGTAGAGACACGGGGGGTGGGTTGACTAGGGTTTTCCACATTCTCGACGCAAGACGAGATTACAGGATACAGCGCAAGCAGCGAGAGATTTTTTAGTGCATACAGTGACTGCACTATCACTACTTGTACACGGAGACAAGGAATGAAGTGTGAGTGTTATTCTTGCCACTGATTAAAGCTTGCACTTGTATGTAGTGTGCACTAGAGTGAGAGTATATATTATACATCATATCATGTAGATGTGACAGAGACGATATCAGTTCAAGACCATAGTGTGTTACGTTATTAAGTACTATCTGAGACATGTACAGAGTGCGTCACAGAGGATCTGATATTACACGGTTAGAGACCAAGTGCTGTGTTCACAGACATACACTCAACACGAGAGGACGATTATACACATTGGTGTATCTACACATTTTCTGATGTAGTGAGCAAGATACACTAGAGTGTAGGGATCGATATACACAGCACAATATCACGCATGGCATTGAGTGTATTGGGCGTACATGTGTGATAGATCACATGGTCGGGGGACACAATCTTGCAGACTCTCGGATGACTCACGGATTGGTGGCGGGGTAGCTCAAATGTGAGGGGAGGATTCTGACACATGAAGTCGAGACAGATTACGTATAGCAGGACGAGATATAGATTGTGTGTGGGATAGACACACACAGACACATAAGTACATGAAGGCAAGGAGTGTGGTGTATAGGAGTATACATTAGGGTGTGGTACTAGGGTGTTATTTGGGCATGCACGCTACAGCGGGTAGTGGAGGCGAGGAGTGGTCGTACAGATGTGACGAGGTGCATAGACACGGGGAGAATTACACACGACATGGATGACAGTGAAGGATAGATATGTGAGCATAGGTGAGATGGAGTACACGTAGGTGAGCTAGGCGAGGTGTGATAGACAGGACAGAGGGAATACTGTGACAAACACACTTCATAACAGTGTTTATTCAGGGTATCACACAGAGGACAGGCACAGAGATGGATTGTAATCAGATCCTTTGTCTGATCAGAGGTAGAGAGGGTCGAGAGAGAGAGTGAGAATTCACTACTATGAGCGCGTGAGGACAGTAGTGAGAAGTATGGGGGTGCAGATGCTATTAGAGTTGACTAACAATGCGGGTTAGTTATAGGGACGAGCGAAGGAGTGTGGCATATGATGGAGAGGTGAGGTAATTTTCTTGGAGATCACTGAAAAAGGGGTTTATCAATGAGCGGTTCATGATCATTAGACAGTCACTAGGAACAATTTATGTAGTGTATAGATCACTCGGAGCTTATCAATAGAGAGACTGATCACGGACACATTTAGAGGTGATCTGACAGGGAGAGAGACGGATAGAAGAGAATGAGGACTAGATAGACATCACAGGGAACATTCACACGATGACATTAGTGACATAAGTTTAGGCACTCACACATCTGTAGAGTGTATGTGAGAGGGAGATGAGCACGAATGGTTGCATACAGACAGAATTGAACGTAACTCTCTAGAGTGATGGGGAACGACGTGAGTTTTTTTACACTTACACTTGAGTCGGAGTTGTAGAGTCACAGAGATGGGTCGGTATCATAGGCACGAAGGTTAGACAGTTGTGAATGTGAGTAGTAGTAAGTGTGTCACGGATACGAATGTGTATATCGCAGATTAGAAGAGAATATATTGTAGAAGGGCTGTTCATATAGAGAGAACGAGAAGTTATATATATTGTCTGAGCGTTGATACACACAGTGATGAATCGAGTTTGTGGTGACTGGCGACGCGTGTGGCGGCAGGAGGGAGGAGTATTAGAGTACAGAGCTATTACACATGTTTTCAAAGTTAGAAAGTGATCGAAGTGACGATCAAAAGGTGTATCACGCACTAGTACTGTGATCAGATGTGAGATACTCGTGTGTATAACTACAGTGGTGAGGTGAGTCATTGACACATCGGGCGAGTATATGACATTATATATGGGTAGTAGAATGTGACATAGATAGTTACATTATAGAATATAGATTGGACTGTGTTGGCACGTGGCACAATGAGAGGATGATCAGGCGATGCTCAGGGTTTGACGTGTCAGAGAGGTCATGAATGAACAGTACAGTAGCTATGATGTGGGGGACAAGTTCGACTCAAGGGATGAGTGAGTGAGTGGGATCGGCGCGACACATAGAGCGAGTTGTTCTGATAACGATAACGCATAAGATAGTATCTGTGATAAGGATGACGTACATAACAGCGTATTATAACAACTTGGTACAGGTGAAATCATACGTAGTTGCACGAGCGACACAGTGGTACACCACATCAGTGTGTATAAGTGACAAGAGATATGGAATACAGCGTTATTTGAGACTACAGATAAGTGTGTCACAGTGTTTGCGAGTACATACGATTGAATGACGTCGAGAGCAAGTATATTTAGATCGTATACATGTGGCGAGGGTACAACAAGAGGTGCGAGCATTCATGAGAGAGAGAGGAGGAGCGTGTACGTATCAATCATCAGAGGCGAGGTGCGTGGAAGCCGTGAGGAAGCGTTGTCATGTAGGTATGTATAACAAATGAGGCGTGGCAACTTTAGAGTCACGGCTGATAGATAGAGACAGTGTTTAGTGTGATTCTGAAATAACTAATGCAATAAGTCGAGTCACTATACAGGTTATTCACACAGGATAAACATTCTTATATATGTAGTTATCATACTGGATCTCATGAGCGCGGGTATTGCATAGATTAGATGGGACAAGTGGAGCGACAAAGAACATAGATGTGTACAAACTCACACACACGGGTGGCGAAAGGGAAGGTAAGATGGTATTTATCAATACGTACAAAGAGTGTGTGAATCGATATACAAGATCAGTACAGAGCGAGTACTCACATGCGTCGCGATAGTGAGGGCAAGTTCTGAGGTACGAAGGTAAACAGGGGAGGCTGTTTAGCACGCTACACTCCTGAGATTATGTTTGAGCACAGTCGATGATCTATAAGCATTGTCATATTGTTTGGGTTGACAGTGTGAGATCACTGAGACATCTTAGATGTTGACATACACAAGTATTAATGAGACAATGGGGTAGCGTGTAAGTGATATGTGAGATGTCACACTACATCAACACATAGATATGCAAGTGGAGCAGGGTATAGGGAGATAAAGTGTGAGAGGACGTAGGTTTTAGGAGGTCGGCACGTATCACGAGATTGCGGGGTGGCGCGGCAGCGTAGAGTGTGCAGATAGGACAAAGAGACACAATAGATCTATGGATGGTTCTATGCACAGAAGCAAAGAAGAGTAACATTTTTGGAGTTCACTAACACACAGTAGCGGGGTGCACTGGGTGCATATTTTGAATGATGATTTGAAACGAGAGAAAAATGGAGTTCTTCAATTTAGAGTGGATCTATAAGGGGTCTCAATGACTAGTCGACAGAATAGAGTATTAGAACGTAGTCGTGTCACAAACAATGGGAGTGGTAGGCAAGTGGGGATATGATGCACACTTATTATGTGTGATTTTCGTCAGTGAGATAGCTCTAGAGCGGCACTTTTCGTGCAATAGCTGCGAAATGTTTTGTGAGTGAATGCACAGTGTCAGGCACATCTACAACATCTGCTATCTCTCTCAGGTAACAAGTGCTACAAGAAGTGCACGCACAAGAGATGGTGTGGGGGGAGGTCAGAACAACGGACCGAACGCGAGGAGGATAGAACAGGATTACAGAGTGACACATAAAGTCTCAAGACACAATGGCAGGTACACAGAGATAGGTGAGTGGTTGTGCAGAGATTTATTAGTTATATTATATTAAGGTCAGTATATCATATCTTGATTAGATCAACGCAGTGATTTTGCCTAGGGTTGATTTGTACAATGATAGAGATGATTGTGAAAGGGGTGGCAACAGAGCACTAAGTAGAGACAGAGGACACTGCACATCATGGGCGTGGTGAGAGGGTTTATTGCTGGCAGTATAGGGGATGAGTTCTCATGACACACTACATCTATAGGACGACCAAGAGGTCAGGGGCGAGTGGATGATGTTGAGAGAAGTAAGGGAGTTAGACTATTCTCAGGGACACTGTCACGAGACATAAGATAGAATCTGGTCACTGTATCATAAGCATCATATGCACTGGGTTATGACGTGAGTTAGGTTCGGTGTAAGTGTGGTTATATAGAGACAAGGGCATGGAAGTGATAGTGTATACATAATGCTATCTTTATCAGAGATATATGGAGCTTGGAGGGCACACTTCATGGTCACACTATTGACACATATTGATGGTGTGTAGGCGAGTGACTCTATTTGTTGTGACGACGATGCGAGACATGCAGCAGCGAGGGTTGAGTGGGGTACGTTGTGAGAGTCTTTGAGCAAGAGACACACACATGTGCTAGATTGATTGTATGTAGCAGTTGGACACATGAAATTTATTCTCTGAGTGTGTTTGTTGGTGTGTCATGTTTTTGGGGGATGGAGTTTATTTAAGTGTAAAAGGTATATTTTAGTATTGTGAGTTTTAGCTTGTTATTATAGTAATTTTTACTATAAGTTTAAAGAAATTATGATTGAGATATAGTGAAGATAGTAATCTAAAGAGTTTAGAAGGTCGGATCATGATTGGTCGTACAGGTATAGATGAAGAAAGTATGAGTTGGTCCGACAGGTCATAAATCGACTATTGGGTGTGTCTTAAGTAGAGACAGAATAATCTATAGAGTAGTTGACTTTAGGGGTGCGGTCATGTTATGTATATATATGTTGTAGGTGCGTTTGTATCAGGTGGGGGCACAATAGTTCTGTTCCACACGGAGATTATCAGTAGATGTGACACACTCAATGTTGATTGTTTACACGATAGTTATAAAATCATGAATTAGAGAGAGAACACTTGAGGAGAGAAGTAGACAACTGATTGGTGGAAGTGAGTGTCTAAAGAACTTGGTAATTTATATGTCAGGGAACGTTACAATGCGAAGAGGTGCGCATGCTGCTGAATAATCGAGAAGCACATACATGAGTGGAACAACTGTCTGACAGACAGCCTGTAATAACAGATAGCTTGTCGTTCCTGGAACTAGCACACATACATCATATAGAGGACAGAGTGATAATAGATGAGAGTGGTCAGTACGATATCTTCACAACTGGGAAGAACAGTGTGGGATGATCACGCGAGAGCTAAACAGATATATTCAGGTAGAATACAGTAGCGGTTCACTAGGCAGATATCTGTAATAACGTGAGCATAGGACGGGATGGTGCGATGTGGAACAAAGGCAACATTCGATGTGTTCGCGTAGAGAGATACATGTCACTGTATTTACATCAAGGCGAGGTCAATCCACATAGTCAGTAGATCAGTACATGGTTATACTGCTGGATTGATTGAAATCAGATAATCTATAACAGTGAGTAGTCTAAATACTGATAGGTGGTGGGTCATTGCGTCGCGTGGGCGTATGTGTAAAGAATTGCCAATGGTGAGCGAAGAGACTGAAGGTATGTAACAGGGGGCACGTGAAGCGAATCCACATGATACAGGACTCGACATCGAGCGGCACACTACTAAGAGCGAGTTCAGGCACATCAGGAGATACTACGACATAGAAGAGTGAGATGGGGGGTACAGAACACTCTAGGTGACTTGAGAACACAAAGAGCAGTCACATAGGGGTAAGAATACACGGTATGGTATGATATGTGTGTTTAGTTAACTTAGACATCAGGGAGGTTATTCACGATACAGGGACAGATCAATTGTGGATGCGTGGAGAATTTCATTTATGCAACATGAGACGTTAGTCGCGTGCTCAGCAGAGAGATGAGTAATATCTAGGTCAGTGGTATGCGTGCGAGCGGGAGAGAGATACGAGATAAACAGCAATAAGTTAGTGAAGAGAGTCAAGGGGGAAAAGGTGATTGTGAATTTTGGGGGTTGGAGGTGGTAGGATAAGAAGGACACAGATGTGTGACAGATACAAGCGAGAGATAGATTTTTATCTGTGGGTCAATGTAGTGGGATCACAGTGAAGGGGGAGAGAGTATATGATCCGCAACTGAAGAGTAGAGGGAATAGACTAGGTTATCGTACACACTACTGCGCTACACGACTGATTCTGCAAGTGTGCGTCACGGTGATATGTGAGTGAGTACACAGAACAGAGTGATCACGTGATACTACACAATGAGAGTGTAGGTTACACGGCTCATCATGTGTAGGAGGGTAATGATTAGTGATATCAGTGACACACTGAATACTTAGTGTATGATCATAGCAAGTGGTCACACAGAGTACATACACGTACTTATGCTTATAATTGTGTGCACGTGAGTAATTGTGTGATCGCGACAGTGTACACACGTAACAGGAGTGGGCTCGAGGAGAGGCGGAAATGTTGCATGAGTTGAGACACAGTACACACATGGAATCTCTTAGTTTCTATGTGGTCACAGTGGTGTGAAGTGACAAGCGGCGCACTTGCGATCTTTGACTACATCTAGTGGCTTGTATAGTTATGACAGTGCGTACTTAATGAGCGATGTAAGGTGTTCTTATATATAAATAGTAGGTATGGATAGCGAGCACTACGATGTGACGGTTGTTATGTTGATTGGATATATGTAGTTAGAACAATGTTGGGATCACTTATTTTGGTGGGTGAGTCTCAGGGGCAAGGATGAGCGAGGGGGATAGTTGAAGGACTGTATGAGGGGGTGATAACGGATCGGTTACACACATGTGTTGGGGGGAAGAGGAAGATACAGATGTAACAGATTAATTAGAGGGTATTGAGCTGAGGATGATTGATGTAAGGATGAACCAAGACAAGATAGGACAATACAAGGTGAGAAATTCTTTCTATCTGCGAGCGAGACAATGTTGAGAGCATATAACACAGTGTTGATATCTACATTTGCCACACATTTCACAGCGAGTGATGATGAATTTGAGTAACGGATCACTAGCGGATGAGAGGGTTGCAGCGGAGGTGGGAAGGTGATAATGGTCACTGGGTAGTGGAGATGCGTGTGTTAACACGGTCATACTAGTAGTATTGTAGTGGTGGGGTCTAGTCGCGACATCGTGAGGAGGGAGGGGGATAGACAAGAGAATCAGGGACAGATGTGATTAGAGACGGGCACGTATACAAGATAGCTGTACACTAGGAGTGGGAGGATAGAATACACAAGTATTGAAGTGATGCAATATTGGGGGAGTGTGGGAGAACGTTAGACTGCATTGGGGAGCATGATAAGAGTACACTTATGAGAGAGAGGGTAGTGCAGACGAAGATTCTACTAATGAGGAGCTAGGGGTTGTATAGAGGTATGATACTATGAACGGGGCATATACGAGGTATGCGCGTGGTGTGTCGCAGTGAGACAATCCTAGCAGGATGAGGGGCTGACTGGGACAGTATAATGTAAGGTGTGATTGAGAAGATTATAGGTGGAGTATAGAGAGCATTCATGTAGGAGAAGATATGGAAGACTGTACATCACTTGAGAGTGGATTAGAGTGAGTAGTGTACATGACAGAGAGAGTGTAGATACATGCGGCACAATGTCAGCGTGACACGAGACTTCTTACCTCTGAGAGATATATGAGTGAGATCAGACACAGATTTCACCCTAGTAGCGGATGGCGGATGACATGTACATACTCAGGGGCGCGTATACACTGCGATCTTGTTAGGTGTCACAAGTAGTGAACACACATAAGGTGCAGGAGACATGACAGACGGGGGCATGAAAGAGTTGAGGACACACCAGGGGTGATGTATTTCATGTGGTTGAGCACACTGACGCATGACATATGTGGGTGCGAGAGGAAGGAGGACGGTAGAGAAGACTTACTTATGACACGACTGGTCACTAGCATAGGGGGGGAGACAGGTGGGGGGAGGAGGATGACGTTCATCAAGACTGTGTAGATATTAATGGTCTACACACGACGAGTGCCATGCGAGAGCATATACAGGAGAGACACTATATTCTAGAAGCAGAGGGGCGAGTGCCGTGAGTTAAGCGAGGTACTGTATACTATGCAGTGAGCAGTGAGAGATGGGATCACAAGTGAGGTGATTAGTTTATCCATTATGCTATGTGTGAGTGCGACGCTGTAGTGCACACTCTTCACAGACACAATTAGAACAGAGTGATCAGTCTCAGGAGTGAGTTGACTGTGACAGGCACATTGTGCTTAGACACACACACGAACAAAGGACACACAACAGGCATGTACTAGACTATAGACTTACGTCACTGCGACGAAGTGGTACACACATGGGACGGAGGGTGATGCACATTGGGTGTGCTTAATGAGGATACATGCGAGAAGGAAGACTGTGAGATGAAGACAGCAAAAGAAGACAACAAGTACACATTGTACAAGACACATGCGCTGGCATGATTGCAGAGTATATATATAGGTATGTAGATTAGAGCAAGATGTGATAGTGTGTGCGTGATATACTGGAATTTTAGAGTAGTGCTGATATCAGACTATGTATGATCGAGAACAAATAGCAAGTCGAAAAGCTGTCTTTAGTACTTGACAAAGTAGTGGAGGACAGCGCGATTGGAGAGGTAACTATACGATGCACATAACAGAGGAGGCGGTGAGAGATATTGGACGGATTCAACATAATATGGCAATTTTAGCGTCTAGTGGGAGAAAGTGCAGTACTATGCAGAGTGCGTGGAGTGTGACTAAGTCATAGTATGATTATCGTCAGGTTGCAAGAGTAAACAATTGTGACAAGGTGCACATTAGGACTTCTGACTCGCGTGCAATCAGCTCAGATGGACTCACTCTACGTGTATAGAATTGAGCGGGAGATGGGGGCAGCTTATTGACTCTGTAGTGGCGTGATCGTGATTTTACGTAGCGATGAGTGCATTGGGAGTCACATAGACTGCCACAAAGATAAGAGACATAAAAGGGTATAAATGGGCTATGCATCTACGTGGACACAGACAGCTGAAAATAGTGTTGCTCTATTGGATGAAGAGACGAACATTACATAAGGAGGATTAGAGGATGTATACGTACACTATTATATGATAGAAAGTAGTGATGGTGGCGAGTACGATAGCAATTACACATGTGACTGACATGCACAGTAGCGACATGGAGAATACAATGTTACTACATATCTCATTAAAGGCGAATGCAAGTCATTTACACTGTTTAGTCGGTATGCGATCCTATGAGTCTTTCAATCAGACTGAGGCTGTGTGGCAGCGATGTGGGAGGGGCAGTATGCATTATGCGCGTGCTGGGCGGAGCACTGTAATGCAGGTGGATGCAGATGGTATTAGTTCAAGTCGAGAGCCGATGTTACACAAAATTTGTGAGAGTGTACGCCGAGAGTAAGAACGCTATACGCACATCATCACAGCAGACTCTCCGTGAGCAAGCGTATTTATTGAGTGCACAACGATAGAGATTCTTTCTTTGAGCGGATAATAGGACACAGCTGATGGAGACTGGTGCGATCTAAGATTAGGTCAGGGAGCTTTTGGCACTATAGTGTTTTCTACACTTAGAGAGAGGAGAGATCAAATGGGTCATGAGGACTATATAGGAGAGGTGGAGATGGGATGGGCTAATAGTCACATAGACATCACTACACATATGAATGGATAGGTAGACATATGCATATCAGACGCTCTACAGACCTATAAGAGGGTGTACATAGGGGGTAATAGGATTAATTGACAGAAAGGATGGTATCAGGTGATGTTAGTGGGTGTGATGTCGGGGTGACATGGACGAGATACATGGCTGACAGTGCACTAGAGTGAGACAATTTGTAGACAGAAACATGATAGATTAAGAGGATCTGGGGATACACATAGTACACAGAGTTAGAGTACGATAGACGTGGTGATAGAGTGGCACAGGATGTATTAGTACTGTGGACAACGAGGTTGTATTGGTAGACTGTGCAACACATAGAGGTGCGTGTGAGTATACTGGAATGTATCCATGTACTTTGTAGTGATATATAGATGAGACTAGTTAGAACGGGGGTGAATGTTGGTTGAACTCACAACTGAATAGGTGGAGGTAGGAGATGGATGGAGCACATCATGTACACTCAACTATGGAGAAGTCACAGAGTCAATGTGAAAGCAGTTCATCACATATTAGCGAACACGTTTGAGTAACACACGTCTATGACTTTTCATCATGATTAGACTGCTATAGACAGGGTGACACAAAAGCAGTTCACCGTCTGTCAGGAGGTTTAATGTATTAGTTAGATAAGCAGGACATCACACATGATGACAATATACAAGAGTAATAGTATATGATTGACACGGTGACACTGACATGATGAAGAGAGAGGAGAGAGGAGTCATAGTGACACATTCGAATGGAGATGTATTAGAGGTTGGGTACTTATTAGAAACATAGAAGGATTGTAACATATAGGGCGGGAAGCATTACGTATACGTAGCTAAAGTAATCAGTGAGTGTATATGAGACGTGAGGTGAGATGAGTGGGGGTAGGAGTCAGCATTGTGTAGACTAGACATGGCGCAGGATCGACATCACATAATTTTAATTGTACACACTTAATGTAGGGGATACCAGGTAGGGGGAGACAGGAGAACTTAGTACTCACAGAAGATAAATTAGCATATGATTACAGTACACACTCTCGTAGATAGCAGGATCTATGAGCTGTAGAGACTGACGAATGGTAGATGAGATAGCGATTACACAAGTGTGTATATAAGCAAAGGTTATATTTATAGACTATGTACGTGTGAGTGAACGGCAGAAGTTTTGTACACATGTTAGAGGTGTGTAAAGGAGGTAAGATACGATTACACGTATTATTACACTAATAACACATACAGAGGACGCTAGAGAGGGCCTGGTGGCTTTGTAGTAGAGGGAGTGTACAAACGAGACACAGTATTGGTGCGTGACAGGAGGTGGGGGAAGTTGGTAGGGTTACACCTAGAGAATAGTGGGTGTAGGTGGACTGTTACATAACGGAGTACGGGATCTAGTTGGAACAAGGGTATACAAGGTAAGACAACTTAGGACGGCGGTCGTGGTACGGGAGAGCGAGTGTCACGAGATACTGGTGCAGGAGTGAACTAGGTCACAAAGTAAATCAAGGATAGGATCGAACGCACTTAGTAGACACACAAAATTACACAGATAGTGGCGGCTCCAGTATCACTGTATATTATGAATGAGTTCTGTGGTCTATTATGGAGGTGTGATGCTGCATGACTAACAATATGGCTAGCGACACAAGATAGGTTTCAGTAACATCATGAATGCGCAGACTCTCTAGAACGCTTGGGTATTCAGGACATAGGGAACGTGAGATATCGCATACGGTGAGCGGCAAAGTCATGTCAAATCTAGGCGAGAGTGACTGAGATAAGGCGGGGATAATACTCGTGTAGCAGACGACGTGAGTGTGGTGTTGGAGACAATAAGAATGCTGAGAGCGTGATATATTATAGAGTCGACTGTACAGATCTACGACACGTACACTGCAGAGGTTGTATAGAGGGAGTATCTTTCGAGTCACTAGACGACACATAGTGTGTAGAGTGTATGTGATCAGAAATATGATAGAGTGTGTTGTATCACATTATAGGCATACTAGGACAGGAGTACACATTGGTTAGAGATAGTATGTATACGAGATATCTGGATAGTGATTAGCATGTACATAATGTCCATATTAGGCTCTACATCTAATGGCGTGTATTGGAGTAGTATGTATTGGTAGAGTTTATAAAAAGGATAAGTTTGTAAGATGATGAGTAATTGATGAATATGAGAAGTATAGTAGTAGGGTTTAAAGAGATTGTGAAAGTTAATAATTAGATTTTGTGAAAATAAATAGGTTATCTTCTCGCTCTCTCTTCACAGTATTCAGTATTCGGGACGTAATGCATTCCGATAGGCAACCGGTTATCTTAAAACAACTCCATGTGTTCCTAGATAGTTGCAAGTTCTTAACCAGATTCATGATGCTCCAATGGAGAATAAGCGAGGACCAGCTAAAGGAAAACTAACGTTGACGGGAACATTTTCCATACAGGTCATCTACTTCTGCGATAGAGTGGTGTACTGTAGAAGCGGCCTGATTAGCTGTCCTTTTGCAGTTTCCAAAATGCGGTTCAGGCCATCTGAATTCCGTCCCGGAACAATCAGGGCGGCCCAGCATCAGTGACGTGCAGGGGAGAAAAACAACCCCCATAGTAGGTGCACCAGCTCAGCATTTATATGCTAACTTCTTGAAGAAGTATCGAAACTGTTCGGTTGAGTAGTTGTCGTGTTGTCGAAAAGAGTTTCGAACACATGCAATTTTTCAGGCAGTTTTGCAACAAGACACTGGAAAAATCCTTAAAAAGTGGCGGGCATTTTCAGAATGTGGTCCTCCTTTTAATGATTCGCATTAGATCCGACATGTGTTTCAAGCAATTCCCGCAAAGCAACTTCTTGCCGTCGTTATCAAGCACGATCAGCAGAAGAGTCCACATATCGTCCAGCACTTGTAGTGTTTCGGCAGCGTAAGAACGTAAGCTGGACTGAGTCAAGCAAAGCTTACTGGTTGATCAATATGACATACCCTGGTAACATTTTCCCAGTGCATCGGCTGGTCTTCAAAGTCCACATCTACGATATAAGTAGGTATCCACATTATATGGGATATGGCAATATTTAATCTCATATGCGAGATGAACTTGTTAGAATTCTCTGTCGACCAAACACTGTGTTGTGCAGTGCAGTTGGAGAACCGCTAAACGCAGTACGCGTGCAAGATGTTTCTAATCTGCCCGCGTTATGTGACAGGTGAAACTTGCATGCGATCCATCATTATCATTGTCTCAAGCTTCATCGCATCAGAGGCAATAAAAAAAAGTTTTAACGGTTAGCTAACTCGCGATCAGACCGCGTGAACTGTGTTTCAAAATTGGATGGTACCAGTAAGAAACTAAACGTTAGTTCCGCATTATTCTGTTTGTCTGACCAGCGCACATTCTGCTACGCCAAGAAAATTCACTGATCATATCTACACACACACCGCACCGCACAGTATTCTATTCTAGACCTGAGGTATTCTACAATATCTCGAGACGAACTCCACGCCTCGGACAATATCTGCATCTGCTCAATTGACAGATAGTTGCCACTATATCTCACGCATTACATGAGAGTACCTCTACATCACAACACTTACAGTGTCGAAAACAGGCTAACTTTTGCATTTAGAGAATGATGAACATACCCTCAGAGGACTAACTCTTATCCAGGACACAGCTACTAACATCTCAGATCGAGTACTATGATAACATACATCTAGTACTCATCTCTATTATACGCCTATATCTCTACCAGATACTAGGAACACGGCGAGTGATCACGAGAACACCTGTGATACTAGTCGTCCGTGTAACTGCTGCCGTTTAATAAAAGCAGTCACACAATTATCGCTCACGCGCTGCCACTATGAAGCTATCTAACTAATTAATTCGCCAGACCGTTTATAGTATTGGCTAGCGAATTCACACACAGGGACACATTCGAGTGACCGATTGAAGAAGCGAGACAACGTCACGTCTCACAACACACATCGAATGCTGCGCAATATGGACCCTCGCAGGCCGTTCGCGAGCTAGATCTATCTAAGCCTCACATCACAATCTACGCCTCAAACCAGATTGATTCACGTATATAGTCCTCACATCTGTAATACGTCTATTACAGACAGCTCTAGGTGCACTCTAGAGCGGCAAATCGGAGCATACTCATGAACAGAGAACTAACGATGCAGAATGCTCTAGATCTCTGATACTCTAACACACAGACTATATGATACACATCCAATCTACTATGCTACACAGCATCGGTCGAGAGATATTAGTCTAACATATCACACTGGTGAGTAAGCGAAGCGTTTACAAGAGGTGGTATCTCGCGATTCATAGTGAACTAGAAAAAAGCGCGCTCTCATACAAAACTCTTATAGAGTTTCTGAACTTTTCTGATTTCACAGTCACAGTACATGTCAAGTCTAAGTATCCAGACTCTCATCAACATACAGTCTAGTTACATCGGATCACCATAGCTACGTGGAGTTTATAGAGCTTCTATAGGCGCTAATCAGATATTCCTGACAGCACATCTGATGTACACACTATACGAAGTCTATAATCGGGATTCGTAGACTTTCAGAGAGAGATGATCTGAGTAGATACCACATTGGTTGATCGTGTGCCTCTACGTATACATTCTAGGTATGTCGACTCTACTTATATCTATGTACTAGATTGATAGTGACTGGCGAGATATCTGAATGGTCATGAGCGTACACACATCACATTGGGTCTGTGATACACTCTTGGGCATACTGGAGGATATATTGACAAGAGTGATTCTGCAGGAAGACAGATCATTTCACTACATAACAAAGCTATGAGTGGAGGATAGTCATGTTATAACAAAACAGCGCATCGGAGGTCATCAGTTTTAGATTAAGCGAGAGAGGCGTCACGATCTAGAGCTTTATGAGGAGAGCAATACAGTCATTACATGGGACGAGCTCAAAAACGGAACACATACACCACTATATATTTAGGCCTAGATCGCATGACACATATTCAAATGTCAGAATACACTATAGAAGGCGACACGATGTTCATGCAGGACACACAGCCAGGCACACAGGTGCATGTCGTGATATGCAGACAATATTAGAATTCAGAGACAATTCGTACGTGATGTTTGTGAAAACAAAACTCACAACAGATAATAGGCACCAATAGAGAGAAGAACAATGTGTGGATCACACTTGTCTCTATGTCAATATTGCAAATAGGCGTGGAGTGCATGGCGCACAGCACGCATTTGGGGCAGAAGTGAACAGTATTCTGGAATTTATAGGTCAGAGTGACTAATATAGATCAACTGACACGGACATGATGATAAGAGAATATGGCGACAAGAGGAGTTGATGACATTATATCTGTGTGATATGAGACAGGTAGGTCTCACGAGAGAGTCCTACAACAACAGCGTAAAATACATCTGAACACATAGGGATATTATCACACAGCTAGAGATTCACAGTTCACTTGTAGAGACACACGAATTCATGTGATAGAGTCGGACACACACTTAGTGATACTATATGATATGTGATATTTTATATGTGCTTAGCGCATTGCGAGTGGCACTCTACTATAGTATCCGGATAGGAGCACACGTAGTGAAGAGGTGGAGCAGAGTATGTGATATTATTAATACTATTGTCGGAGAGGATGCACCGCGGCGTGAGACAGTGTTACACAGGACAGCGTGCGTAACACGGTGATTCTGAGAGTATTCAGACGGAGAACAAGCTTGTATTATCTCTAGTAGTGACACGATCATATGAAGACGGCATGAGAGTTTGAGTGACGAGTGAGTTCACTGAGATATGTTACTATGACACACAATAGCACTTCCTATAAGATTAATACATGAGAGAAAGATAGGTGAGTGTGATATGTGTCTAGAAGTGAACACACCATTAAGCTTAACACTTTACAAGTAGGAGAGATCTCTTTTGTTAAACAGAGGAGGACTGGTAATCTATTGAGCTCTAGATCATATCTGGATAGGATGTGGCTCGGATTACTGTGTCATTATTTTATCTATCACAACAAGCATGGGACGAGGCTTGCACAGCGAGACAGGCGTGAGCAGTGGATGGTCATTCACAATGGTATCAAGGTGAGACTAGACAAGAGTTGACTATATATGCACTCATGTGATACAGTCCTAGGCACGTGTTGTGTCTACACACAAGAAACACAGACATAGGACACAACACATAGACAATAACACACACTATCAAATGATGGGGGGGGGAAATTTTGACAAGGAGTTTACTTGAGGGTGGTCTTGAGGATACTAAGGTGGGTGGCGTATGTAGGAATATCATAATTGTCACTAGTTATTGGGTAGTGGACTCATGTTATGTGTGACGATCACATCATGGAGATTAAGAGAGATGTGACACACTGTGTCACACTCAAAGGGGAGGCGACTATTATGTACATACTCATATAGAGGTGGAACACACACTGGTGTGAGAGTGGTGATGAGGCTAGTATATAGGCTGAATAATGGGAGTATGTGGAGTAGTAGCCGAGAGTTATGGATTATACAGAGTGTCATGATGATATATATTCTGCAGCGTTGGTGTCAGATGTGTTGAGATACTGGGGTGGGTATATAGATTATACGACAGTTGTGGGTGAGTGAGACGAGAACAGTTAGTCGGGCGCGGTATAGAGTATGCGTGATCGAGACTGCGTCTAGAAGTAGAGGGGGGGGGGGGGAAACGTACTGATCATGCGTAGATAGACGTCACACGGAGTGTGGGGGGTATACGACACATGCATGTGAACATTGACATATCAGGTGATGCGAGTTTCTAAGCTATAACAGATGTAATGAGGACAGAAGTACACTGACCATACAAGTTACGACACACAACATGATACTCGGATGTTGATTTAAACACGTATATTCTGTCATGGATTCACAATTGACAGTGTACAGGAGATGACAAAACACTTAATCAGAAGGGAGAGAGAAACAAATGATGCACATAGGATGGGACTGTGAGATGATTAGTGGGTAGGATATCACAGCTGAAGTGGCAGGTCACATTTTGTAGTGTAAGCAACTTTCGCAATTGAACACCGGAAGGCTAGACAGACACTGATAGCATATTACTAATCTACACTATTGTCTATCCAGTGATGCAAAGACATGTGTACATAACAGAGAATCTCTGACAGCGGGAGTCATGTGCTTGTAAACTATCATACGGCAAGGCATCCAAACAGATGTGACATGGCTACAGGTGGTACTGGGCAGGAGACAAACACGCTGAGAGAGAGATGATACACACGAGATGAAATAGTCTGGTGAGTGTCATGAGGAGAGGAATATTGGTATTCTATGTCACTTATATGGGGAGAGGACAGAGATCACTACAGAGATAGGCGTATAGCATTACTACTGTGACGGAAACAAGGAATAGTTGGTCGGTATGGTCGCGCTGTTAGAGGGTTCACACACATATAATGACATCTCAGTGACACTGCAGAATAGGAGAAGAGCTTGTGTTGACACTTATCCATCAACAGACTGAGAGTGAGTGCGACTCAGAGTGAGGCACAGTGCGAATTATATCTTAGAGTGTATACTCTACGAGTGTATATGAGACAGAGAGCGTTGAGATCATTATAGGCTGAAACTCACTGTGGCCGCAGTGGCGTCACTGTATAGATGACTAGAGGTCACAACTGAGAATGACAAATCTATCACGAGCAGCGCTCTATTATAAGTATCTGTCACGTGCGATGTAGGCGAACACACCAGACGCAAGTTGTGGAGAGTATACATACAGGATGACATATAAACACAGGACACTAACAACAGACATGATGTGGGTCGTAGCGTGCATCGTAATACATAGTCGAGAAATAGAAATACAGATGCGGTGGTCACGTGCGCTGAGACCAAGAGTGATCGAGGGGTAATAGGAGGAGAAAAGAGAGGGCAGGCAACATCTACAGAGTTGGTGTGCACTGGTGCGTAGAATTAAATCGAAACCAAACGGATTAACACAGACAGGTCAAGTCACTGACGGTGGTACACATCTAAGGACAAACAGCATCGAGACAGTCCTGAGGTAGCATAGGAGATGGAATGGGAAGGGAGTTTGATATTAGTGGGAAGAATAATATGACAGTAACTGGGCAACTGCCGAGCGAAAGAGTGTTTACGGAACACAGCGATACACATACAATGCTACATCTCACACAGTGATTATGAACGTAGCGAGTAACTGATTCGTCTTGCCACTGTACTGTGCTGTAGACAGAGTGAGATCAATAGAGCACAGTGGAGCTAGATAACACATTAGCAAAGGGAGAGTTTTATCTATTACTACATATAGAGGGAGTCACGAAGCGACAGACTACAGAGTAGTCACAATGGGATTCTCAACATCACGTCACAGATGTAGAGGGCGGGATCAGAATACAGAGACTAGTCTGGCTGACATATCTATAGTCCAACTTAAGCATATTTGCTGGCGACACATTAGGAAGACAAGAGAGCAATGAAGATTATGCAGTAGTGTGCGCAGAGGTCGTGCGTCGAGAGTATGAAACAATAGGGTATTCATCGACGAGACGGGATTGAGACAGGGCAGGTCATACCGGACAGTTATAATCTCACAGACTTCTGCGTACGTGAGATACTAATATGAGACACTGGGTTCATATACCAGATAGCAAATAGACGCACGAGGGGTATCATGGTCGTATATGATGACCATAGGTGGCAATCAGAGTTAACACGTGATTGACATTCTCTGTATCTGCGCATCCGAAGCGAGAAGCTGTTCTCAGGTCACAGAGAACAGCAAGATGATTATCCGTGTACACAGTGCCGCGAAAACAAACAAAATTCACTGACTCGACATTGACTAGACAGAAAACTAGAACGGACAATATTCAGCACATAAAGGTGAGACGAGAGTGAGTTATTCTCATTTCTACGTGACACACAACGTTTTCTTCGATTTTGTATATAACACGCATTAGTCGTTCTATATCTTCGCGCTATCTATATCTATTATGTCGATGCGTAAGCCACAGTAGTTAGCACAGGATCACACACATATCTCGTATTCTGCTGGCGCATTCGATAGCGAAGCGTGAACAAAGACATTGAAACTAGAAACGCAATACTATTCTAGCACACACTCATAGCAAAACTTGAGACAGTTTATCTCGCTGTCTTCATACCAGATCTTGACGCATTGCACACGTGTTTAGTTTGACGATCACCAGTATATATGAACGCATGTGATATGATCGGTGCGTGCGCTACAGACACGTACGCACATTGGGAGTGTGAGTATGTGATACCAACTGCACTGCGGACGAGTGTTGGGTGCAATAATTCTGAGTGAGAGTGAGCGTGCGGATTTTGAGGATTCGAGAGAGTGGAAACATATCGATATCATGATTTCTTGAATCAGGTCTAGTATAGTTGACTATCATCTGTGGAAACACTTAATTTACAGAAGAGATGTCACACAGAGATACGGGCGTGACATGTAAGAGATATATGATGTATATATTACATGTGTGTGTGTACTGCACAGTACTCTAGTAGACACTTCAGCACTAGAGTTTTTGGTGTGTCATAGCGTGACTGGGTGGAGGGTGTGTGCATTATCGATGGTATATACGACACAACTGGAATATATTTTTAGTGAGGAGGATGTGTCACATGATGTGCGTGAGCAGAGTCTTAAAAAGATATTGCCTCGATCTCTATCTAATTTGAAGACACACTATCAAAAGAAGTACATTGATAGCAACATATATTGATCACCGACCGCAGAACACAAGTACAGAAGTATGCACAAGACTCTTTATACATCACAGACATGAGCGATATAGATAACAACAGCATGTGTCACCATTGAGGCGTGAGCGCGTTGCAGAGTTATTCAGAAGAGAGGGATTCAGTCATATGTATATCTACATCAATCGTGATTCCAAATGAGTGAGGTACGTGTCACTAGTGTGCGGAGGGACTTCATATTGCATCGGGAGAGTCTGACAAGGACGCGACAGTGCATGCTTGAATTGAAGGTGGCTATCACTATATTTGTGAGACAACATCTGCACACAGTGATGTAAGTGTAGAGATATGAAGAACATTGATAGACAGATCTAGAGTGTGACGACTTGACAGTGTAGATGGAGAGATGAGGGTGGTGTGTGATATTGTCAGATAGTCAAACATCGTAAACAAATCACAGGGCGCGCGATAGTAAGCATGAGTCCAGGAATTCTTAGGAGAATATAGCAGATACTCAAGAGGATGAGACACATATCATACACACACTGTAGTCATAGCATATGCTCGATCACAAGCAACTGCATTAAGGTCTCTAATCATAGGCACGAGAAGGGCCGAATCAGTACATTAAACTGCGATAGAAAGGTTGGCAGATAGTGAAGTTATCATGGCAACCTTATAGATTAGTGAGTGATAGACAGACAAACTTCTAGAGAGATCACATGTGTGTAAAGATAAATCACGACACAGAGCGGAGAAGATCTAGTGACACGACAGAGTGCTACTAGCAACAATGCTGTTACATATACTATGCAGCTGTGATAGTTAATGGACACAAGCGACTTCAATACTAAGTTCTAGTGAGTCATTTTCTTATGTGATCATTAGTGATGTCACAAGGCTGTAGAGTGGGGGGTATTAGGAAGGCTGGGATGATATATAGACGTTACAAGGAGGCGTGTCTATAGGAGCACACTTAGAAGTAGTCACAACAAAGGTTTGAAATTAGGAAGGTCTATGCGGAAATACTGCAGCCAATACAACAAGTTGTGTACAACATGGGGGTCGAGAGGCAAGAGATGGTGAAATTAACACTTAGTTCTTAGACTATGCAACACTAGTTAGTGCAGTAAAGGGCGTACTGCCGTGAGGCCGGAGTACAATGTGATTATCTTGCACACTAGGAGTGCGTATGACATCTGTATAAGCGGAGAGGAGTGTGTTTAGCAACACAGCATATATCATTACACTATATGAACACACATCTGTGTGTATTCTGCAGTAAAAGCAGAACAGATGTATGTGATCATGTAAAACACACACGAGTTTATCTAGTATGAGTCCTTAGATCTAGGAGAGAGTATTGCATCATGAATAGGCGCACAACTGTGTGTGTCAGTGATCAGACACACTGGTGTAGAGTCTCACACATCGGATATATGATCGTAAAATGTTACGGAGCGACTTCACTGACAGCTAGAAAGATCTCGTTCTATAAGTATATATTATACTTCGGCCGGTCAATGAAGACTAGACATATATATTGTCTGGATTCACTGTGCTGTGAGAGTGTCATGTACAGAGTGTGATTACATCAGGCGGAGTATTTGATGGCGGCGTGACATCTCTAACTGCAGCACAGTCAGGATGAGTATAGATGGATCTGCTGTGTGCTGCACACGAGAGGAATGATCTGACTGAGTTGTAAGCTGGTTGAGCATAAGCACATCTTTGATGCTGCGGGTTAACAGAGACTAGGAGGTGTTCAGAGTATGATTTCAGATCAGACATGAATTCTAATCTCAAATAAATTTACACACTGCGCTAGTTGAGGGTGCACTTCTCAAGAATAGATTAGAATCTACACATATGAGGCACAAATTGGAGTAGATTTGTGGTGGGTGAGTTGTCTCATAAAGTGTATGATAGTGGCGAGATAGAGTGGTAGCACAGGAGAGGAGAGGGATGTCACGGGGGCGGAGAGGACGCACGGTATGGCGTTTCAGACGGTGGAATATGTACTATTATATATGCCTAGTTGAGTGCGGAGTGAGTGTATATAGAGTCAAAGTGATAGGGAGGCAGGATGTGTATTGTGCTTATGAGACACTCAGAGTCGCAGAATGTAGATATAATCGTTATTACATCTGAATTGCCACACAAAAATAAAGTGATGGACGAGCCACAGAGAGATTATTGTGATTCTACTATTATCATAGAGTATTTAGACGTGGTGGAGACTAGAGAGAGTGAGTATAGAACATGATGCTCGTGTGTGTCACAACATAACATATTGACAATATATATATCGTGTGTCCGTGAGAGTGTGATGTTATATATGATAATAGAACAGAGTTAGAGGGCATCACAGGAGTGTACATAGGCGATCACTTAATTAGGGACGGGAGCGTAAATTCACTATTGATTGACACACAATCAAGAGACACAGGCATATATTATTATAATATCAAAGGATTGTATATTGAAGACGATAGTATGTAATTTATGTAATTAAGCTAGTGACATGATCTAATCTGAATTGGAGTGACAGATATGGTGTGATTCGTGCACATAGAAGATATATTCTACTGAGTAAGAAGAGGAAAAGCTTGAGATTATCACGAGAGCTCATGTCTTGGTTCATGCAGTGAGATTCGGGATATATACTGTACTCAGTCAGAGTACAGAATATTGAGGATCAGATGACTGCAAGATCTTGAGTAGATAGCCTATATTACGAAGAGTATAGTGTGTATTATGAGTCACTTGTGAGCTCACACTAGAATCAGTGTAATGAGTGACGTTGCGTGCGCTATATGTGAGAGTGCATCACGAGCGCTGTGATGTGTGTCTCTCGGTCAGGTGAGGAGAGGTCAATACTGGGAAGTTGAGAGAAAGTCGTGTGATTATTCACAGATGTGCGTGAGATCTACACACGTCAAGGAGGTACGAGTAGTATTGCAGGGGGTGGCACGGCTCTCAATTCAGTAGGCAGAGGAGGAGGTTTGAGAGGGGGATATCTTTACTACATTGCAGAGAGTCGCATAAGATGACATCGTATTTGTGTGAGAGCACAAGGAACCAGACACAACAGTAAAAGTTAGGTTGTTGTAATTTAGAGTGGGTACTAAGATTTTATAAATTGGAGAATATGAATATGGGTTGTTGTTATGATTAATGAGTGAGTGAGAGTATATGGGTGTTGTGTTATGATAAAAGGTGTGGGAATGTTTGGAGGAATGATGTTAGGGAAAGATTGTAGGGGTTGTAGGGGTTTGGTGTGGGAGGAGGAAGGGATATGAGTGAGTAAGTGGGTGTGGGGGGTGTTGATGGGGCATGAGTGGAGGGTGGGGGGGGGAGGGGGTGAGCGGGGGAGAGTTGCGGGAGGGGAAGTACGAGCGGGAGTGAGGGGGTGGGGAGTTTAAGGGGGGACGAGGAGGGGACAGGGGACAATCACAGTGACAGACTAGGAGTGGTAACAGCAGCACTATAGACGAGGTGGAGAGCGTGGTATAGACATAACTTACACGCAGTGAAAACACTGATAGTATGACACACATACGTCAATATATTGATAGATCTTTACGAATATCGATCAGTGATGAGATCTACAGAGCCGACACAGCACAGTAGAGACAGAAGCACTGACACTGGCACAGCAATATCAACGTCATGGAGGACAGTCACCAGAGCGACACAGATATGAGACAGAGACTGAGTGTCAGTCGAGTACACAACAAGAGAGACAGAGTTTCACTAGATTACACAGCATAATGAGGATGGTGAGGTAGGATGATTGTGTGGACGGGCGGGAGAGATAGAGAGAACGAGTAAAAACACATTGTATTGTGTGAGCTCTGTGGGATGACACTACATGTTAGTGCAGTAACTGAGAGGAACAGATCACGAGAGAAGAAAGTTGGAGCTTAAGATGCAGATGTCAGATTGACGAGTGGATGACAGTAGTGTGCACAGACACTGAAGATAACTACAATTGGCCATGGACGTACGGAGGATCAGGGAGTGATAGTAACACAGAACGGACAGGACAGTATATGAGATAAATGTGAGTACATCACTACTAAAAACGAGTGTTAAATAACAATAACGTGGACCACAGAAAGTGAGAATGGAGTGTGAGCACAGAGTATACAAGACTTAGCACACACAATACTGATAGAGAGGGTACACATGCAGGAGGTAGATGAAGTCGAAAGTGGAGTGAACATATTGACGAGAGAGAACAGTGTAAACTGTGATACACTTGATGGATCACGGATTCATCAGTGAGAGGGAGTAGGGATAGAGTATGGATGGGAATTATATAGTGAAATGGTGAGTCTGGGCAGGACAACAGATATGAAGACAGAGGAAGTGAGACTAGATGTATGGATGATGGATGGAGATTAGACTATGAGATGAACAGGTGAATCACACAAGGAGGGTAGATTTGGGGGTTATAGGTGTGTGGTGAGGTGTGAGAGGTGTTTGGGATGATTATTTGGGATGTTGACAAAGGGGAAATAATTATGGAACATGTGAGGTGAGATTGAAGAGTTTGGACACACAGCGTTAATATGGTGTGATATATAGTTATATTTCATCACAGTTTGGGTCACTAGTGTAGCACAAGAGTAGTTGAATAACTGATCGGGGTATAGATGTTAGCTAATTACACATGACTATAACACTGTTGTTTTAGGTACTGGTATTTACAGTGTGGAGGTGGGAGTGAGAGTGAGTGGGATATATCAGGTACAGATAGACACCGGACATTAGATGGATATATGCACAACACTAGGAGAAGTGCGACAACACTATAGATTGCGAGGGATATGTGAAGTGGGTATGGAGTTGGACATATATGAGCGAAACAGAAATTACGTGCAGGAATACTGGACGTGAGAATTGATATGATGAAGTTGTATATGAGATAGGAGGGTGTTGATTGCGACAGTGGACAACAAGATCACATATCATTACACATATGTAGAGGTGAAGAGTCGTCATAATACACGCAAGGAGGTAGGATAAGTTGTGTCACTGTATCAACAGCACAATTAGTCTTGTAAGTGTGTAGTGAGATTTCAATGTCAGAGATATAAGGATGAAGGACTGTATACTGGAGGCGGAGTACAAATAGCTGATCTGGAGGTAGAGGTGAGGGGCGTGACTGTTATATGTAGGTGAATAGATGAAACAACTGAATGAGAGTCGGCGTAGTGTGCGGAATTGCAGGAGGTGGGTGATTTGGATTTGCGACTCTATCTCAGACTTGACATATTAATTGTGCAAATATAGGGACGAGTTGCAACAGAGAGAATAAATAGACACACTCGAGACACACGTGGGCTCGAGGCGTGTATTGGAGTGGCATGGGGACTTGACGACAGCACTGCACAAGCGTATGATTATAACATTGTTATTATAATGCAGATGAATAAGCACTATTACAGGTTCAATTACTCACAGAACATTGCGTAGACACAGCACGTGAAAACTGTGTATTATATAGTACACAGATATTTGCATCCACGATCGTCACAACGGTGGGCATCGACTGCGCGAATTGAGCGTGAATTAGGTTAGGGGGGGAATGGGTAGGATGATTTAGTTGGGTTGTGGTTTGGAGTATTGGAGGGAGAAGTAGTTGAGTGTGTCATGAATGATCTGAAAGAACATTAATCATTGCGAGTGTGACATGAGAGTGTCACACACAATGATGAGAGTGAGATTTGAGAAGACTATAGTTAGTGGACTTCATATATTGACAACAGATTCACATACACCTTGATCATTATACGAGCACGAAACGTTGCACACGATATACATGTAGACTGCAGATCAAGAGAGATGAGTGGTCTTGAAGATTATTCTATAGCACTCAAGGTCTGTAGGTAAAGACAATTATACTATTGACATGCCTGTCTGTGATCTCATATCAATGAAAGATACTTGCATATGGTACGATTTGTATTGACGTTATCAGCGTGTGGTGTGACAATATTATTACTATAGCACAGATGCAGGCGTATAGACAGACATTCAAGATCATTCATATCCGGCATCGGGCGCCACAGAACATCTGATCAAGGGGATTATAAGACAAGATTGTAGGTGGGTTGGTATGCGTGGTAGTAGGAGGAATATTCATGAAGTAGAGGTGAGTAAAACATGCAGGTATCTCGGATCACGATAATACACTGGATGGAGCGACACAATAGTATACAGGGTACACGATGATAGAATTATAGTATGTGAACATAGGACTCCATCACAGCGTACAGTGATGATTTGGTTGATATAGAGGTGCATTCTTGATTGGGTTGGTGGGATTGGAGTTTATGTAGGGGGGGTGAAAGAGTGGTGGGGAAGATGGAATTTAGTGTGAAGAAAGGGTTTTGGGGGGTATTGGTAGGTGAGGGGAATGGAGGGAGGGTAGGGGAGAAGAGAAATTTGGGGGGTAGTATTAGAGGGGTGTGATGAGTGGTGGATAGACATGTCACACTTACGTTTATAGGCGGTCTATCTCGCGTCGAGTTGATGCAGGAGTATATGGTCAGTGACATGCAGCGACAAAAGTGCAGTAGTCAAGGATGGTCTCTTGACGGAAGGAGCATATTGCATGCACAGGTCACAATATGGCAGATATGCAGGACAGCACAAGTAGAGGGGGAGGTGCAGAGGACGTCATATAAGGATACAACTATACACAAAAAAGAACAAAGATGTCAGTTACATAACAGATCATATCTATTTCATATCAGAGGCGCAAATCAACTACACTGTATGGTGGAGAGTTTGAATGTGTGGATAGTTTGGTGGAATAATGACACACATATATCAGGCAGGACAATGAGTCTGGTACGGATTAGAACACACGTTGCACAACAGGGACCATAGTACAATACATAGAATCAGTGCGAGCGTGATGACAGAGTGGAAAATAGTGAAGGGTAATTCATATTAAGACTGCGGACCTGATGAGTTGGACACACAGAGGTGTAGTGGTGACACACAAGGTAGCAATGATGTATAGATCTGATTATGGTGACTTATCGACACAGATAAGAGATGGAGGACGTGCAGAGACAGACATATGGGAGTGCACACATGTGAATGTACGATGAAGCAAAGGGATATGATCATACAGATATGGCACCATGGCGGGGAGGAAGAGAGACAACAGTGTAAGAGCACAAGGAGTAGTGCATATGTTCTTGGGTATAGGTCAGTGGAAGACACTAGTCGTTCATATAGATGTCAACTAGAGATACACACGGCGATAGTGTGAGTTGGTAATGAGAGCGGAGTGCCACAACAATCATAGAAATTGTTTGTCAACATGTCTCAACAGAATATAGTGATGAGATGACACGAGTAGTGTGGCACATGGTATAGCATGGTATCACATGCGGCATCTATATGAGACAGTGATGATTACAACTGTAGTAGTGGTATGGTTGGAGAGCGTGAGCATATACACAGATTCTGTCTGTCGGAGGGAGGAGTGATATGTCACGAACACTGAGACCAGTGATATGATCTAGTAGAGGAGTACAAGAGGATCAGGCACATTAGGGGTGGGGCACGGGAGGAAGAGAAGTGATAAAAGATTGTAGTAGAACATACGGCAGTGTAGATCTTTATGAACGAGTGAATCTACTGAGCCGCGTTGACATTAGTGAACTGAGTTTACAGAAGAGGCAGTGAAGGAGCGTTGTACAACGAATGGAGCATTGAGTGCGAGGATGTAGTATCAGTACAGAAGTCGGTCAGTCGGATACTAAGAAAAACAGATTACAATACACACGAAATCACATGACAGGTGAGGTCGAGGATCTAGACTCACATCATGTATATAGATAACATTGAGAGATGAGTGAGATCTAGGTAAGACACCACTGCAGACAGGACAAGCATTGCAGAGTGACCTGGGGTCACATAGAGATAGGCGTGAACTTGCTACATGATTGAAAGGTGCGTGCAATGAATATTCTAGAATGACATGGATGAGGTATATAGGAGATTACAGTATTTAGAGCATAATGTCGGAGACACGAGTAACACTGTCAGAGGGGAGGGAGGTGACGGGGATGAGGTAGGATGGCACGAGGGTGAATAGCAACGATATACTGTAGAATTCAGAGGAGTAATCAGACAAATAAGAGGAGAGGATACAAATTAATGGGTTCGTGAATCTAAAGGAAGTACTGCAAATATAGATGTGATATTTTAAGGGATTTAAGGAAATAGGGCAGGTGAACAGATACATGATGGATACAGGGATGTGTAGCGACACACTGAGATAAGATTTGTGCAATGACGAGAGAGAGTACTGACACGTATCTACATCATACGCGTTGGATATCAGACATAGTGTATTTGTGCATGACACATGTGAGTTACGCATAGTCACATTACAACAGAATGGGCGAGTGAGTATAAGTTATGGAGAGTTATTAACATCTCTATTGGTACGATGAAAGTATTTAGATCTCAGTATGTATGTACAGTTAAGTGTGTGACATGGAGGAATTACAGAGATGTAGTAGACTGTGATCCAGTAATTAGTAGATCTCTCAATCTGTGAGTCAAAGTATTAGATGCGGATTATAGAGTCACTTTGTTAATATAGGCACATGACGATGAGACAATGTAGATCGTAGTCTTGTAGCAGGACATGGATAGCACGTAGCGATGATTTATTAGACTATTTTGACGGCACAATGGCGTAGCACATGGTATTAAGTGATATACATGGTAGGGGTTATCACACAGTATTGCACTGTACAGAATGGTTAGTCATCTTTTGTTGTGTGTGGGGTGTAGTCTGTAGACTTGTTGCATACAATGAAGTACGACACATACAGATATGGTGACAGAGTGTTATTGAATATGTTTCGAGAGAGAGTGCGATGTTATTATTGTGTGTGCTTAGACATGTATACACGGTGTCACATAACAATATCACATCACTAGTTCGTGACAAATATAGAATACTTATTTTGGTTCTTTACAGGTGTAATACACTGAGTGCGTGAGCGGAGCTCTACAGAAGGTCTATGATTTTAATCACACACAACATGACAAACTGAAGACTCTTACACGATCGAGCTTTGGTATCAAAGGTGCGACGTGTGTGCGTGGAATGTATATCATACTCACAGCGTACTGGTCTCTGTTATTCGTTATGTTATCAGTGATAGGAGTGTGGTGCACTTATGTAGAGTTACAGACGAAGCACAACACGAATTCATAGTAGAAAGTGTGTAGACTGTGATCAAGTCAGCGATAAAAGGTGGAGATATGGTAAACATTGCACAATTGGGTTCAGTGGCGGAAAGATACAGAAGTTGAGATGACAAAGAGTAGAATTACTCTCAGAGGGAGTGAGAGAGACAATGTAAGCGTATTAGTTTGGCTTGAGTGTGTTGAGCACACATCATCAATAGATGACATATGGTGTGGAACATATTAGAGCACACGTGCTGTTTACATTATGGACAGACATATTAGCTATGACAACACACACTGTGTATTGGGTATATTATGCGTGGTGTAGTGTGAGTGCGAGCGAGGAGAGAGTGTGATGTGTAGTGTGGGGTGATGTGAGAGTGTGTGTGTGAGTGGGTGGGTATGTGATGTGCGAGAGAGAGGAATGGTGCGGGTATGTACGATGTGGTATATGTATGCACACAGGATGTGCACATATTCTTGGATATGTACACACATAAGTGGCATTCGGACAGGTTTTACAAACAGTGAGGATCATGGGGCGCGTGTGGGAATTCTATGAGACATACAAGGATGCACAGTCAGCTATAAGTTACAGTGGGTAGATACTCGACAAGACAAGATGATTGGCTACTAACGAGCATTGATAGCAGGAGTTGATACACTATCAGAAGATAGTGGGAGGGCTGGGTGATGAGATGAACATGAGAGTTTTCTGGTCGAAGACAGTAGCGAGAGCGGTAACAGAAGTTACGGTGAGCATTACAGATGGATAGTTACAGTGCGTGAGAGTGAGGTAACGACAGTAGTTTAGACTAGCAGTGGAAAGATCAGGGCACTCACAAAGAACACACGTGGACACAATGGGGAGCAGAGAGATCTCATGAGTTGCACATGTGTATCAATTTTATCTGATTAGAGTGGAGAGAAGCACACAGTCATTGACATCGTAATATTTGTTGTATTAGAGAATATAGTGGTAAGAAAGATTAGAGAGTGGCGATTCTTGGTATGTAATGATATACTATGAGAGAGGATAGTCTGACACATGACATTGCGGTGAGTGGGGTTGAGTGATCTACGTGAGTGTTCTTGTGAGTTGACTAAGGACACAGATATAGTTAAATGTGTCACAAGGCGATATCAATGTGTATTGTAGGTGATGGTACACGTAGACAAAGTCTAGCGTAGCAATATGGGAGATGGCGACTGCACAAGTACGACAACAGATTGGAAGACACAGTTGTGTCAGACACATTAGGGGTGTGACTCAGGATAGTATAGAGTAGAATGTAGGTGCACATCGTGTATTGAGTGATGTGTCACATTCATAGATAGTGTAGTAGATAGACTGGGACAGAGGATGATAGACTGTATAGCTAGTACAAGTGAGTATTAGAGGGGTATCTAGAGATTGGCGAGACTGTGTATAGACTGTATCTTATGAATACACATAGAGCAGAGCTTGAGCTGGAGAATCAGATATGACAGGGTGACAGACAAGATCTGAATTTCCTGTAGTAAATGAAGAAAGGAATGATCTCTAGAGTCAATCAATTTATAGGGAGGCACTATCTGGATAAGGATACTGACTAATATTAAATACTGACTACTTAACATCTGAGTACAGGGTAATATATGACATGAATAGAGTGTTTTGATGACACAGGATCAAGTCGAGCGACAGCTAGAATGTGTACATACACTAATATAACTTAGAACATGCAATGAACATTGATTGAGTGCAAGTGCTACACGTATCAAGAAGGATGAGTTGTTTTTGATCGAATCAGAGTAGCTTATTTTCTAGAATGTGCACTAACACTTGTAGCAGATTTGGTGGGAATCATGACATTACAAGAGTTCAGAGATCTCAGTTGGTGTGTATGATGAGATTATATACACAGGGGCACTATGAAGGTGAGGAGGATTTAATATAACAGTACACTATTGGATTACACACAATGGTGTGACAAGTATTGACACGCTCGTGGAGTACGCTGGTGGGTTATTGTTGGGTATTTGGATGTGATGGGGGGTGGAAAGTGACTGACAGTTGGACAGACACAGTTAATGGGTAGATGACATCATTAGAGAGATTCATTTTGATCACACATTCTGAGATGAATCAATGAAACAATGGTGAGATATAACATCTATGGTATTGGAGGCATAAATTAGAATATCAACAGATTACACTTCAATTGCGGACTAGTGTTATGTGGGACTGTGTACTAGGAGAGAGATGGAGACTATTCACATCCTGTGGATTAGATGCTGTCATACATGTTATTTATATGCGCCTAACTCTAGTGATAGATATACCAATACACACACACATGTCTAATGTGAGAGATATGTGATACGAGTAGTTAGACAGACTCACTAGACGTCAAGAGACAGACAAATAATATTGGGTGGTGCACTACACGTGAGGGGGGTTATGAATGTGCGCACACGAGTGAGCAGGAATCGGACATAACTAAATCAGGGGTTAGCAATGGCAAAGGGTGTGACACTTATATGTGTAGTTCAATGTATATCATTGAATAGATGATTTTAGGGTGATAGTTTACACAGCAGGTATCTCCAATATGTTTTAGTGAGAGGTTAGGGAAATATTAACAACAGTGTTATGGGGGGTGTGTGTAGGAGGGGGTCCATACACAACGAATAGTGACAGATATGTGTGGTATCACAGGAGAGCGTCAAGTATCAGTACAGTGCACATATCATGATATTATACGGCGTCTAAAACGTGGACATAGACTGGCATGAAAAAATGGCGAGATGACTACAGGAGAGACACAAGTTGTTATCACACACGTTTGGTACTGTGATGTAGACTGGATCACGGTGGAGAGACGAATGGACAGAAGGACATATATCAGTGTCTGTGTGCAGTGGGCAGCGTGAGCACTGCACCAGTTCAGATACACTAGACAATGGTTGAATTTGTTTATTTATAATTGAATGTATCATGAGAGATATCGAGAGTACACAATACGGGGATATACACTGGAGGCGTACGTGTGAGGACAACGATAGGGGGACGGATATGTTGGCGAGACACGAACACAGGACGAATCTAACAGTGTCTCATCTCTTTTGAGAAGATTGGATCGACACAGAGTACATCTGTCACCGTGAGGATTCAGGGAGACCGACATAATCGAGTGTGTCGTAGTGAGATATAATGTCGTCATCACACATGATATTTATTCAGAATATCGATCGGTTGAATTCAGCTGATGCGTAGTCATGGGAGTAGAACACTCACACTGAGGTTGTGGAGGATGGTGACCCGTTGTGCGAAAACGCGTATACGGTGATGGAATATGTACATGGGAGGGGGCAGAGACTTGACATGGTTGTGAGTTGACAATATTATTACATCTCAACAGAGTTAATGATGACATCTGACAGCTATAGTGGCGTAGATTGTCACACTGTACAGAATAGTTCTGAGCCGTCTAGAGCGACAGTGGGGGGACAATTCACTCTGAGGGAAGCAGAGTATCCACGTATCAGTTGAGGAGAGTGAGGAGGGGAGGTACTTGACAGAGGGGATGATGCTGAGGAGAGGTAAGTACAGTGAGACAGGCTCACAGTGATGACATGGTATTAACACGACTTAGGAGTGAGATCATAGTACAGGGAGTGAACGTGAGGTTACGTGTATATTACAAATTGGATGAGTGACACAACAAAGTAGATGGTAGAGACAATTGCGTGTTTTGATGGTTGAACTCACAGCAGTAAGTTGTAAGGTGTGTGGGTCACGTCCGGACAATATGAGGGACAAGCAGGGCGAGATGAGTGTGTGTGTTATTAGATTTCACACGGATGTGATACATGGGGTAGGAGTTGCCTATGACTCTGGAGGATGCGTGTTGTGTGACACTGTTGCATCACATGCAAGTGATGGGATATTAGGAGTGATTGATACATGGGTCGTGTGACAGTGTATGGTTATGTAACAGCACTTGTGAATCTACAGAAGTTGACAGGTCACTGTTAGAGGCAGGAGGGTATCATTAGATGTCTATTGAGTGCAGGCGTACAACAGGCTATACGTCTGAGAAGTAAACTCTATGGGAGTCTCTATCACATCGATTAGGGACGTGTAACGATAGACTAACTATGTTCGAGAGTACAGAGCTACGAGTATCTATGTGTGTAGTACTCTACACGATATAAGCGCAGGAAGGTGGATTAGTAGAGACAGGCGTGGAACGTAAAGGTGATGTAGACTAGTGGTGTGGCACACAAGATTAGTGTCACTAAGAGACAAGTGAGCATCAATGTGATAGAGCTGAATATTTTAGGATATAGGCAGTACATAAGAGTAGTACACAGTAGACTTATCAAGGAATCGTGTACTGTAGGGTCTAGAGCGACAAGGGTTGTGTATGTGTGTATATCACACACAGACCAATGACTTACAGTGAATGTGATGATGTAATATTGAATCTTATTGGACACGCAGTATCCTTAGTGATTGTGTGACAGAAGTGGGCTGTATTTATGATCACTATAGAGAGTGAAGTCTACAGTATTCTACGATAACATATGTGACTCATCATACGAACGGTGCTTGGGACTGAGTGTGAGGAGCACGAACATAGGACGTGAGGCTATCAGTTGCACTCTCAGACAGGTAGCTAGACACATAAATGTGTGTGTATGCAATCCTGTGCGTGATGTGGGTGGCTATTGTTCACCTGGAGGCTGTGGAGTACAGTGTGCTGCAGTCCTATGTACTTTGTATAGACGTGCACGGAGGTATTGTGAGTTCACAACGTTGTGAGTGTGAGGCGTACGGACTGGAGAAGCAGTAGCACAAATGATATTTAGGAAGGGTCAGATGTCGAAGACGACAAAGGCGTAGGTGAGGCACAGAGAGTGTATTGACGGGCACTATAGATTCCTATAGTATCATGTATGGAGCAGCACAGTGAGAGTACACACAGAACAGGAACTGCATCAGATGCATCTGTGTCAGGTGAGGACAGAATTATGCGGTGATCTCTTCAGGTATACTCTATTAGGTATATGAGCACAAACACAGACACAGGGTGGCAAGTAATCACATAGATATGGAAACGACATGGTAGTGATGTGCGTGAGCGAGTAGGTGTGGAGTCACATCAAGAATCTTGACTATCACGACGTAGGATACTATGTTATACATGAGAACACAGGGACTAGCTTGCGATATGAACACATGAAGGTGGGGTAATGGGCTAATAGGGGAGATGTATTATTAGTATACAGAGTCGTGGGACACACAGTTATGGATTGCATTTAATTTGATTAGAGGTAGAACTGACTAATTTAGTATACATGCACTCAGAACATTGATGGAGTGGGAGTGAAGGTTATTGGATGAGAGGAAATTTTTTGGGTTGTTTTAGGGGAAAGAATAAGAGGGGGTTGTGGGTTGTATGTAGTGGGTGGGAGGGATTATATGAAGGGGGTTGTGGGGGGTAGGATAGGAGGATAATTGGGTGAATATTTGTGTTGGGTTGAGGGGGGGGGGTATGTGTATGTGTGAAATAAGGAGGGGGAGGGGGGAAGAATAGTGGGAATTGATGTGGGGGGTGGATTGTGGAGGAGGGAGAGGGGGGGGTTTTTAGGTTTAATATTATGTGAAGTGTGGTTGGTTGGGGAGTGTGTTTGGTGATGAGATGGGAATGGGTATATATGTGAGGGTGGGGAGATGAGAGATTATAATAATTAGTGGTGGTGGTTTTGTGTGTGTGTATATATGTAGGGGGTGGTATGGGTTATGTGTTGAGTATGGGAGTAGATTATGAGTAGAATAATGGTTTATTGTGGAAGTTGGAATATATGAGAGTTGAAAAGGGAAGTAAGATTTGATGTTTGGTTTGTGAGTGGTTAATATGAATAGATGGGGAGTGATGATTGGTTAGGGAATAATTTTTGATTTTGTTAGGGGGGGGTGTAAGGGGGGTGGGAGTTGTAAGTTTTTATTGAGATTTAGGATGTGTTAGCCACGCCTACATAGTCTGTATTCCTATTAAAAACGCGTGGGACCAGTTTTATTACCTCTTTATGTGGCCGCGATGCAATTGTTCGGAAGCAATAGCAGCCTGGTACTGATGTACTGCTGTCTTGCTTTTGCACGCCTGTCTTTGTTCAAACCAGCCTGAAACACGGTATGCATCGATCGGTGAATGTGCCCCAAGGCGTGCTGGAGGTTGACTCCAAATCAACGAACCGCGTCCATCCAGCGTTTGCACGATGGGCAAACATGGTAAGTACACTTGTACCCATATGCAGGCATACGGCCATCATGAGCAAACTGGTGTAGCTGCTTAATTATTTCCTCCCACAGTTCCAGATTAGGTTTAGTAATAGAACACACCAACTGAATTTCCTTAAACACTTTTACCAATTTAGCATACACGCCCTGATGCAATATCAAATAGATATTTCTTAGCGTCGATTCAGCATGGAATAAACTAGCAATACTTATCAATGTCTAAAAATGTAAGGCACTGAAGCAAATATTCAAAGACTATTAGGTCGGAATAACTGTTACATGACGGGTCGACGGGCATTTAACCTACTGACCACCTATACAAAATAGCACCGGAGTAAATTAGTCTAAATATCAAGTAAATATTGGATGGGGTTTCTGTGCGAAATATACTATCCAAGAAAGACTTACCCGGTGAGCGTTAATGTAGAAGTGTGGAATTTATCATTATAGACTTCGAGTTTCCTTGAAAGCAATAAGATTCATGATTTGATAAGCACCATCAGCATTCAGATTTGTCGGTCATGATGTCTTTAGAAAACTGCGGATCGCTTCTTCAAAGTGTTGACCTTGAACTGGTTGTATCGCACGAATGCAATAAATTCCATCAGAGACGGAACCCAGAGTTGCTAAATGAACTGTGCACCTCCTTTCTGACCTGTCGACAGAAGCTTCAACGTTACTCTGTGTGGAGAAGCTTGTCGGTCATGCGATGTCCCAGAGCTTAAATTAGAACATACGGTTCCAATGCGTAACAAAATGATGTGCAAATATCGAGGGCTGGTTAGCCGGAGCAAGTTTGAGACATGCTGGACAGTACCGTGCGAAAAATGATTAAGGCAACCACAGCAGACCGCATAATATAAGCGTCCACTATATCGTACAACTGTACATAGTGCTAAAACTTCTGTGCACGGAAATTTCCACCGGAAATGAATAGCACCACCTGATAATCAACAATGCGGTCGATGACATCACACAAGTTTGCGTATCGTTAGCGTTATTTTTGTTTATTAATAAGAAGTATAGCATGAAAAATGAAAGTTAAGCGGTGCGGTAAGATAAGCTCACCCAACAAATTGTGGACGATAGCATCCACTGAACAGAATGCATGCCACTTTAAGCCGTACTCCGAAAAGTGCAATAAGTTTGGTTACCTTATTGGATTTCCCAATTTAAGGTAGATTACGCTCACTTTGAATATATTGTCTGCCAATTGAAAACGTCTGTGTTCTAGTGCTAATTACATATAACTGAAACGGGTAACATTTGTGAGGACGGTGACGTAATCTGTAATCTGTATAGACCGTTTTGTAGTGGTTCATTGTGTTAAACTGCTAAATTGTAAATTTCAATAATATCAGGTAGTAGGTCGTTACCAGCCCACATTTTAGTCTGGTATCATCGTTAGCATTATAGTTGGTGGAACATTCGACGGAGCAGTAGGGCTAACCCTGATCTGCCTTAGTATTTATTAGTTTAATAAGTGGAACATTGAAAGCAACGTGTGCAATTGCAATGTCTTTAATCCGAAATACGAATTTATAAATATCCGGTTGAGCAGCGGCCCTTCGTCTGTTCTCATTGAGTAAGTTATTCGGATGCATCAGAAAACTAGCTGCCCGTGTCGTTTCTTTGATACTTTAGCGCCGGCCTAAATTCCCCATCCAGTAACTTATGATCAGGAGGTGGAAGAATAGAGAGTCTTCGCCTTGTGTCATTCTAAAAATCAGAGTATATGCAAAGCATTGCAATCCAAAATCTTTGGTGTTTGTTTAAAATTTCGGTTCCATCTGCTTAGCTGGATGTAGCTGCTATGCACATTAAACAATTATGTTGAATACTAATATGCAAAACCGTTTAAGAAAACAGAATAAATTGGCAGCATGCTACCACCACAAATAATTCGCTGCTGAATACGATTTAATACAGGCAATTAAACCGGGGAGGGACAAAGAAACTTCACGGTGAATTCGTCATTCTCTACGAGCGCTGATATCATAATTTTATAAATTGTTGCATATAAAACGGATTATTTAGTTTTGTCATGGCATAGTTTGCTCTTGACCTATGGGCTTGCTCCCGTCGGGCGCTTCCATGCACGCTTCATAGCGAAGAGCATGCCGTAGGCTGAAGTTCTCCAGTACGCGCATGACACAAGTGATTTTGCTAAACTGGAGCCTGTTTGCAGTGGAACACTCGGTTCCATGTAGCCGTCGTTTGAATAAGTACCACCTGTATAGGTTTTCCTATGATAAGTTTATCTGCTGTGTGCAAGATGTGAAACATCCACTCCCAAATGATTTTGAAGAAAAACATAAACACGTAAAGCCACACTACTGAACTTTCTGTGCATACACTACATGCATTTAATCGGAGTACTTGAGTGGAACACAGACTCCCAGATGTGGAAACCACTGTAGGGGAAACTTAACGAACTAAGTTGGACAAGACTATGCATTCTCACTGACCCCGCCCACTGAAAGGGTAATGTGGACACTCGATTTCCGAATATATTTGGAAATTACAACAATGCACCATCAAGTCCTACTTAACAGCAACATATATTTTTCACGGTGTAGCACTCCTTAGTAGGTTGCTGATCAATAGCCGAAAAGTGTTAATTCTTAGTTACTGCTTCATTTCCTTGGATAAGGTAGTTAAATCTAATTCCATGACTTTGCGTATACCAGCAGGGATAGCTCCGGTTGGCAGTCTCTGTACTCACAATCTTGTCCTTTACTGCAGATTATTTATCTTTCCATACAGTTAAATACCCGGAATTCAATTTCGCTCAAGTATATATAAAATACATAGGACAATATTTATGCGTTCATTGTCGGTACTTTCAATATCCTTGGGTAAATGTTGCTTTGTACGACTATATCCGTGTTTATGTAAAGTTATTCGTCATTTTTAATAAATTCTTTTTCTTTCTCTGTTCAAACAATGGTGTTACTGCTTACAGAACATACATGGACATTAAATGAATGTGGATTTTCACTGACATTTATGGAATATCTGCCAGAAGCGTCTAAGACGATGTTGGTTTGGTGCACTGTCTGATTCTTGAACAGTCTGTGGTCAACTAGAAGTTGGTCCTCTTTAGTCGTTCCAAAAAATAATTTTGCAGCAGCCTCGAGCCAGCCATGGACGCAAATCGATCATATCGCGATCAGTTACCGCTGGAGAGGCTGTGTCCAAAACTGCCGCTCGATTTGGAGCACGAGCATGGACTCTGACTATGCACTTGTATGTGCCGACCTCCTGATGCGTTTCGGTGGACGTCCGCAACGTCGATGTGAACGGATTGACACCAGCCAGCTGGCGAAGCCAGATGTTCTGAATGTGTACCAAAGTGCGCTGACATCTGGGCTGAGCAGGCGCCCACTAAACACCGTTGAAGATCACTGATCGCGTATTCGTCAAGCGTTGCTGTTAGCAGGCATGTCTTCATGTGGCAAAGCAAATTGCCACACCGGACATTGGGTCTCTACACAGTCTCTGGAACTTATGGATGCTCGCCGACGTATTCCGGCTGGAAACGAATACAATGAGACTCGCGAAAATTTCAGAGCAAAACTACGTGCTAGCCTGAAGAAGGATCGCGAAACCTGGTGGTCTCATCGTGCATCGGAAATGGAAACAGCCGCTGCGGCTGGTAATCATCCAAAGTTATTCCGTCTGATAAGGGAAACAGGCAGCAGAAGACCTGGTGTTTGCGAGGCCATACGCGACGAGAGTGTGCAGCCGATCCACAGTCTGACAAAACGCTTGGAGCGTTGGGCTGAACACTTTGCAAGGCAATTTAATCAACCTGAGTTATCGCTTTCTTCTTCGGGCATTCAGCGCCCTTCTCCCTGGGTCGTCTTCTTGCATCCGCCCTCACGCGCAAATAACGCACGTGAGATCAGGCTGTTGCAATTGCATAAGGCCGCAGGGGCAGATAGAATTCCCCCAGCCCTCTTCAAATTTGGGGGACCTGCTCTAATAGATGATATACACGAGTTGCTAGTAAAACTTTGGGAGCAGGAGACAGTCCCGACAGACCGGAACCGCTCCGTCATTGTCCCAAAATACAAGGGAGGCTCTCGTTTGGAATGCGGCAATCATAGAGGGATCAGTCTGATTTCGATTGCCTCCAAAATTGCTTGCCTCTATCATTCTCCACCGACTGACTGGCACTCGTGAAAGCCAGATTCGTGAAGAGCAAGCCGGATTTCGTCAAGGTCGCGGCTGTATCGACCACATCTTCACCTGGCGTCAAGTGTTGGA
>OX104063.1:136233574-136250504 GCA_944474145.2 Dicrocoelium dendriticum
TTATCAACAAGCAAATAAACCAATAAATATGTTAAAAACTAACTTGCAAACTTACGATTTCGGAACGACTAAGGAGGACCAACTTCTAGTTGACCACAGAATGTTCAAGAATCAGACAGTGCACCAATCCATCATCGTCTTGGACGCTTCTCGCAGAGATTCCATTAAAGCCAGTAAAAATCCACACACATTTAATGTCAATGTAAGTTCTGTAGAGAGTGACACCATTGTTTGAACAGAGCAAGAAAAAGAATTTATTAAAAATGACGGATAACGTTACATAAACACAGATATAGTCGTACAAAGCAACATTTACCCAAGGATATTGAAAGTAACGACAATGAACGCATAAATTTTTTCCTATGTATTTTATAAATACTTGAGCAAAATTGAATTCCGGGTATTTAACAGAATGGGGAGATAAATAATCTGCAGTAAAGGACAAGATTGTGAGTACGGAGACTGCCACCCAGAGCTATCCTGCTGGTATACACAAAGTCATGGATTTAGAATTAACTACCTTATCCAAAGAAATGAAGCAGTAACTAGGAATTTACACGTTTCGGCTATTAATCGGCAACCTACTAAGGAGTGCGGCACCGTGAAAATGATATGGTACTGTTAAGAAGGACTTGATGGTGCATTGTTGTAATTTCCAAATGTATTCGGAATTCGAGTGTCCATATTACCCTTTCAGTGAGCGGGGTCAGTGAGAATGCATAGTCTTATCCAACTTAGTTCGTTAAGATTCCCCTACAGTGGTTTCTACATCTGGGAGTCTGTGTTCCACTCTAGTACTCCGACTAAATGCATATAATGTATGCACGGAAAGTTCAGTAGTGTGGCTTTACGTGTTTATGTTTTTCTTCAAAATCATTTGGGAGTGGCTGTTTCACATCTTGCACACAGCAGATAAACTTATCATAGGAAAACCTATACAGATGGTACTTATTCAAACGACGGCCACATGGAGCCGAGTGTTCCACTGCAAACAAGCTCCAGTTGAATACAATCACTTGTGTTTTCCGCGTACTGGAGAAATCAGCCTAGGTGATGCTCTTCGCTAAGAAGCGTCCATGGAAGCGCCCGACGGGAGCAAGCTCATAGGTCAAGAGCAAACTATGCCATAACAAAACTAAATAAGCCGCTTTATATGCAAAAATTTATAGGATTACTATATCAGTGCTCGTAGAGGATGACGAATTTACCTTAAAGTTTCTTTGTCCTTCCTCGGTTTAATTGCCTGTATTAAATCGTATTCAGCAGCGAATTATTTGTGGTGGTAGCATGCTGCCAATTTAATCTGTTTTCTTAAACGGTTTTGCATATTAGCATTCAACATAATTGTTCAATGTGCATAGCAGCTGCATCCATCTAAGCAGATGGAACCGAAATTTTAGACAAACACCAAAGATTTTGGATTGCAATGCTTTGCATATACTCTGATTTTTAGAATGGCTCAATGCGAAGACTCTCTATTCTTCCACCTCCTGAGCATAAGTCACTGGATGGGGAATTTAGGCCGGCGCTAAAGCATCAAAGAAACGACACGGACAGCTACTTTTCTGATGCAACCGAATAACTTACTCAATGTGAACAGACGAAGGGCCGCTGCTCAACCGAATATTTATAAATTCGTATTGCGGATTAAAGACATTGCAATTGCACACGTTGCTTTCAATGTTCCACTTATTAAACTAATACATACTAAGGCAGATCAGGGTTAGCTCTACTGATCCGTCGAATGTTCCACGAACTATAATGCTAACGATGATACCCGACTAAAATGTGGGCAGGTAACGACCTACTACCTGATATTATTTAAATTTACAATTTAGCAGTTTAATACAATAAACCACTACAAAACGGTCTATACAGATTAGAGATTACGTCACCATCCCCACCAATGGTACGCGTTTCAATTATATGTAATTAGCAGTAGAACACAGACGTTTGCAATTGGCACGCAATATATTCAAAGTGACCGTAATCTACCTTAAATTGGGAAATCCAATAAGGTAACCAAAATTATTGCACTTTTCGGAGTACTGCTTAAAGTAGCATGCGTTCTATTCACTGGATGCCATCGTCCAGAATTTTTTGGGTGAGCTTATCGTACCGCACCGCTTAACTTTCATTTTTCATGCTATACTTATTATTAATAAACAAAAATGACGCTAACGATATGCCAACTTGTGTGATGCCATCGACCGCATTGTTGATTATCAGGTGGTGCTATTCATTTCTGGTGAAAATTTCTGTGCACAAAAGTTTTAGTACTATGTACAGTTGTACGATAAAGTGGACGCTTAAATTATGCAGTCTGCTGTGGTTGCCTTACTCATTTTTCGCACGAACCTGTCCAGCATGCCCCAAACTTGCTCCGGCTAACCAGCCATTGGTATTTGCACATCATTTTGTTACGCATTGGAACCGTATGTTCTAATTTAAGCTCTGGGACATCGCAAGGCCGACAAGCTTCTCAACACAGAGTAACGTTTAAGCTTCTGTCGGCAGTTCAGAAAGGAGGTACACAGTTCATTTGCTAGCTCTGGGTTCCGTCTCTGGTAAGATTTCTTCCATTCGTGCGAGACAACCAGTTCAAGATAAACACTTTGAAGCAGTGATCCGCAGTTTTCTAAAGACATCATGACAGACAAATCTGCATGCAGATGGTGCTTATCAAAGCATGCATTTTATTGATTTCATTGTAGCTCGAAGTCTACAATGGCAAATTCCACACTTCTACATTAACGTTCACTGGGCAAGTCTTTCTTGGGTAGTACATTTTGCACAGAAACCCCGTCCAATATTTTACTTTATACTTGTAAACTAATTTACTCCGGTGCTATTTCTTGAGTTGTATAGATGATCAGTAGGTTAAAGGCCCGTCGACCCGTCAGGAAACAGTTATTCCGACATAATAATCTTTGAATATTTGCTTCACTGCCATACATTTTCAGACATTGATTAGTATTGCTAGTTTATTCCACGCTGAAGCGATGCTAAGAAATATCCATTTGATATTGAATCAGGGCGTGTATTCTAATTTGGTATAAGTGTTTAAGAAAACTCAATTGATGTATTCGATTACTAAACCTAATCGGGAAATGTGGGAGGAAATAATTAAGCAATTACGCCAGTTTGCTCATGTCTCTTAGCTAGCGATCAATAAAAGAATGTTGCCCAACAAACGATTGCGTATTCTACAACCTATATAACAATAATACGCTGATAACTCCCTCCGACGCTCCTTTAACCGTAAGCAAAGAAACCTTTGATTACATTTGGCACAGCAATTTTTACCTGAAAGAAACGTTACCTTCTTCCTTATGGAAAATATGTTTTTGCGATGGATTCAAAACAAGTGATCATGAAGTTTGCTGGTATAGTCTGTTGTTTCCCATAAGGGACACACGAATACCGCAATTAGTTTTCCTTTATAATTTTGCGACCATAGAAACAAATAGATAAAAACAAGCTGTGTGAATTCAACTGTCTGCAAATGCATAACAATTAAAATCTACCAGGTACTTGATTTTTCCCTTATCCTAGAACATTATGGCAACAAAGTATAAAATGCAAGTTATTGTCTTCAACACTGAATTATAATTGTAAATCAGTGAATAAATATATTACTATCGAAAAATTCCAAGGTGCCACTTTTATGTAGGAGAGAAATCTAGGTCGGCGGATACAACCGTTCCTTCAGATTTACATCTTGCATACCACTAAACTGCTTGAAGTAAGAATCAATTAAACTGAACTGTGAGTGTTTTTTTCATCTCCATAGATGAATAATACAGAGAGTGTGAGCGGATGAAGTACCCTCCTTGATTTGACCCGACCGCCGTAATTCACTGGATCGCAATAATTCGTATGGAAACATCGGCATCGGAAACAACTTTCAGCAAACCAGCTCACTTTCAACGGTACCTCATCAGGCTTAGACACCACCAATATGTTACCTAAATGGAAACCGGAGATAAGAATACATGTTCTAAGTTCCATATGGTCTGGTTGACCAAGCTAGCCGACTGGTCCCAAAGCTAGCACAGCTGTGTGTGGTGTGGTCTGTATGATACGTCGCGGATACAGGGAGCCAGAGTTGACGGAGTACCACATGTTCACATGTGGATGGGTCATGATAACGTTTCGGCCGCTGTCATCAGACGAAATATGACCGCTCATGTGACATTTGAGTAAACGGTGGATGGGATGGATTGCCTCGAGCGATATGACCTGGTGATTCGAATCAAGCAGAGGCACAGATATTGCGATTACTACTGATCTAGTCCCCGTGCTATATAATCGAGCTGACCCACACTCCAGAGATCTCTCGGAAAGTCTCCTGGTGCTTATCGGATATGTATGTACGAGGTAAAACCTACAAGAGATCACGCAATAAGTACCTTAACTTGGAAACATGTCCTTGACTTGCAACTTATGTAGTTCAGTCAAACTCCCCATGGCTCACTGGCTTAAGTTGCTGGCTACTTGGCACCTGCCGATAGCGATCATCGGTTCCATCCGCAGTAGGGGACAGAAGGAATGAGCACCACTAACGAGTCGCAATAGAGCGAAACGCATCTGGTGCTTTTCCGCTCTAGGCTGTACTATGTAGCTTGTGAACTACTGGGATGAATACCTTAGAAAATTACATTCAGGATTGGCTGAACTGAAGCTTAATCCTAATTTTATCGCGTTTTAGATTTCACCAGTGGCGTCCGAAAACTTTAAAACCCAGAGCCATAGGGTTATCTGGAAAAATATACATCCCTAACCTAACAAAGTCGCGATTTGCAACGTTTGTTACAAAGGTCAATGACTAACTGTAGAAGTGATTCGATGCACTGGTTTTGTGAGTGGATTACCACGCGAAGTCTCCGAAATTTGTATTGAAAGTAAACTTAGCAGCGAACCGTGTGTCGAGTTTTCGTGTATCATTCCAGTGGCTCTAGGATGGAGTGAATGCTATCTCTGTCTGTTGAGAGTAAACAACATTGAAACCTGTAGCTGAGCGCAGTGATTTCGAATGAGCAACACTCAAAATTCAGCTGTTTAATTTGTGATCGCAGTAATCGAATTGGGCAAGGCTCGCTTCAGCGGGAATTACGGTCCACATTGAGAGTACGCGTTGCTGTCCATTCAGGTATTTAGTGATCCTTAATCGCACCTCCCTCTTGCTGTGTGACCTAAACATGGTACATAAGTGTTCTACACAATATATGCTACAGTTCAATGTCAGCGAATGCAAGATACTCTCCAAACGACACCAGAGGCCCTATTCCCCCAAGCTAGGAACGCAAGCACTGCAGCGTTCATCCATCGACCGCTACCTTGGCTTGCTGGTTCAGGTTAACTTGGGTTGTTCCGAGCAGTCATAAAAACATCAAGACTGGTATTCAAGAGCGTAGCTTGTTTCCGCATGTTTCTGGACAAATGCATACAACTGGTTTTAGACAGACGCTTAATGCTTATATTCGCCCCCATGTTAAAGTGCTCAGATAGTAAACGTTGCATTATGTTACACGCATTTTAATCCCTAACAAGTCGGTTAAGCTGAACAATGAGCACATCTGTGTGAAACTATCCAACTGTTATTTATGCGTACGATACTCTCCAATCTTTTATTTCTCAAAGAAATCTAGGTATCAAATAGTACGTACCAAACGATCCATGGCGAACATTTGCCATGAAATCCGCACAACCCCGGCCAGAATCAAGTTTTTCAAAAGAATCACACTTCCTGCCCTGGAATACTGTAGCACCAGTTTTGGGAACTTCCGTATGGTGACAGAACAGCTTTAGAAAACCTGAAAAATTCATTCACTATGCGCTTGTTTAGTCAAACAACCAACTTGAGTTATCGAGACTGCTGCCAGCAGCTTCATCTCGAACCCCTTTTGTTGCGACGATTGATACCTTAACCAGATGCGGATTCACAATACCATAAAATAAAAGACATACTCCAATATGTGCACACTAAAACTTCAACACAACCTCACTCGGAATATACGCAAAAAATCCTGTAAATTAATTGTGCCGTGTACCAGGACAGTTATCCGATCCAACCACTTCCTCGTCAGATACGCTGTCGTGTGGAATAGCCTAGCGGTCAAAACCAGGTCTTGAACAATTGCAAGAACATTTTGCATTAAGCTTAGTAACTGCTTGGACGACAAGTCGATAATGATATTGTCTCCATCGGGCAAATAATCCCACAAGTTCTTCCAGGATGCACTAATAAATATATAACCAATGAGAAAGAATGATACCCAAAACTCATAAACAATAAATCTCATTTGATTCCAAAATATTTCCATAACGCACCAGAATATATAACGCTCATGCATGAGCATGATCATTATGGTACCCATGATCTGTTCACAATCCAAGGACCGCTTCTCGTACAATCGGCAACTATAGGTAACATTATTATACTTAATATATGACCACCGCGGCTGAAGCAGAACCTCACTGAACTGGACCAATCACAATGTTAAACTTCTAAATACGTCAGTTGAATGCGTAATCTACTATAAGAGCAATAGTTGAGACTTTTGCGAGAATTCAGCGGGCGGTATCGCCGAATACGTTGCAACTCCTTAATGGCAAAACTGATATTACACAACCCAAATAATGTGTGTGGCTCTTTAATGCTACTCAGAAATTACGCTCACCTTAAAGTTAGCTCCTTGGAATGAGCAAAACAACAGCCGCTTTGAATGGTCCTCAAGAATTTCTTCCACATGTGTGTCCACCATGGAACACTCTCCCAGAATTGGTTGTTTGTGCACTTACATTAGCCATTAGTAAAAGCCAGTCGGATAATTAACTCCGCCCCTTACATTTTGTTACCTGCTACTGCTCTCCATCCTACTCCCGAGAAACAACTTGGGTTTATTTTTATCGTCTACTGAAGCCGTGGAATCATTACAAGTGCAAGGGTACTGCCAGTAAATGTACTAACTGGGGAGTGGTGAGCATATGGTATAATTCAACTAACTCATTATGGCCACTATTAATCAGCAGGCTTCGGCTAGTCTGGAAAACACCAGACGCCGGCGTTTCGACCTTCTGAGTCTCGTCAGTGGTGCGTTTCTCGGCGGATTACTGCTGGGTTCCGCCCCCGTGACTTATGTAGGCCAGCAGCTAGTGCCACCGTCGTGGGTGACAGCAGCGGAGCCGCCTGATTGACAATTGACTATGATATAGACCTGTTCATTTTCCACTGCCACTGTGCAGAAACAGTGCATACCCATACGAGCTAGGACTTTCCACATATCCTCTAGGCACCATAAATAGACTTGAAAAATATACGGACCGATCTCTTATACATTACTGCTGAGTAGTGAGGATTTTCGTGCATTTCAGCTAATTCATCCTCGTCACTCGCACTCAGCTGGCTTGGACTAGTCCAGAAAAGAACCACACTAGACTAAGCCTGCTGATTGACTGTATCCATGATGAACTAGCTGAAAAGAACTAACTGGATCCATCCTTTTTCAATAACCCACCACATCACCCAAAGGGATTTGTAAAGCCGTGCATCTTAACCCGTATAAATATTATTTAGCAAAGTTCAGTGTTCCTCGCCGAGGGCTATGTCAAATATTGAGATCAGAGAAGTCGTTATAACATATGCATCGCAGCCAACGTGATGCGAACTAGCAACAAACTGTGGACAACCAAATGTTTAGGGCCAGCTTGCTCTATAAAGATGAATTCTAAGTTTTAGGAGTTATCCAGCTCATGTAATCAGTCCTCAGTGGTAGCATTTCTTGCTGCATGTATAAACTCATGTTACTAGTTTATGACAGATACTCAAAATTATTACAATGTAGGTGAATTTATGTCTTCGCTTGAGCACATTCAGCAATTTGTTACTTTGGCCAAAATAAAACCATTGTCATGCAAAATAGTAGCAATATTTTGTCCGGTCGACCGGCTATGAATCACAATACTTCAACCCAACAGTACTAAATTGCTGATCAAATATGTTTCGCTGTTTGTATCTTACCCACTTTGTTTTCTAATTGGGAAAGTTTGCCTGCATAACGAGGGTTGATCTAATTTGCAGTCGATAATGTGAAAGGTTGAAAATGCACCCATTTATCTGCATAATGCATAAACTGAGTTGAATTGGTGCAACTAGTTGGCCCTTCAAAGCTGAAATGTCCCTTGGGTAGGACTTTGGGGTTTATCATTCAGTTCAACAGGCTAGTGGTAAGCACATCAAGAACCGAAATCCACCGCTTGTAAGAGATGAATTCCTTTCTAATTAACAGGGCTCGGTAATGCGTGGAATTTAGTGTATCAGCTTTACGTTCCGACATCGCCTCTCCGAGCGAGGACACCTGGATTGTCGATGCAGCCAACGCAGTAAATTACTCCGAGAGAATAAATTACCAACATTATCTCGTGGTATGCATTTTATCAAACGCTAACCTACTTGACAAACAAGTGCACAAGATTCGTATAGCCAAGCACAGAATTCCTGCTCCAATAACCTAACGCAGGCCACGGCAAACGGTTCAGGAGGCGATCAACGTTTATAGATCAAAATGTAGCCCACACACGAAAAGCGAGACAGGTTTATCCCTCCTATCCCCAGGGCAGTCTAATGCTGACCGATAATTGTTTCTGAACACAAAGCAGCGGCTCAATACGGTTAATCACAATCGCCAATGCGAAAGGGAAGAGGCGAGAATTGGTGTGTTGTAATAGGATTGTGAACGCCGAAGTGACCTCGACTCGGTGACCTGTGGTCAATAAGTGTCGCCAGATGGAAGAGGCTGATGGCTTACGCAGACAAGCAGCTTGACTCTGGCCAGTTCCCTAAGCAGTCGAAAGCCGAACCCACTTAGGTACCTGCGCCTTCATTCGGGAAATCAATTTTCTATCAGTCCTGACTATGTAACTGGCGCCGCAGTCACAAATGAACTGGTGAACGCAATGCGATTCGGCCCGGATAGCCTGAGTCTCTTTCACAGAAGGAAGTGGCAACTTTTGGCTTTTGTTAATGACAACGACCTTGGCGGCATAGTAAGTTGTCTGTATGGCACAGATCAGACGTCTTGTGGTCCTCAACGAGGAAACGTCAACTTTTAAGTGCAGTTTAATGATTACGGGCTTCTTAGGTACTGTGTGCACTATTACCCTTGGTCGCACTTGACTATGTTTCTCGATAAACCTTCGAGGGTAGCCGTTTTCAATGAGCTTGTTGGTAATCAACTGAAGTTCCTCAGCCAGGCAATCAGCAGAGCAGTTTCGTCTGGCAAGTTTAATCGGGATTCTCGTGAGCGTTCGCTTTTATCGCACTGGTGCGAAGCTAGTGAAATGCAGATACTGCCCGGACCATGTTGATTTCCTGTAGACAGGCATCTTAATCTGCCTGTTTTCTCTGCGGCTGTTGAGGATATCCAAGTAGGGGAGTCAATTTTGCTTCTCTATCTCACCGGAGAGTTGCAAATTTTAATGCGCCGAATTTAGTGGCGTTACCAACTGGTCCGTCTGATGCTCCGATGAACAAATTGCCAAAATATCATCCACGTAGCGTTTGTAGTACGGCAGTCGAGTATTTCTCCAGACATACCTCGTTCTACCATGATGATAGAGAAATCAGCAACCACCGGACACAATGGACTGCCCATGGCTACTCCATCAATCTGACAGTTCGCTGTGTTTGTGAAGTGAAAGTGGACATTAGCCGTACGCAGCAACAACGAGTCTCTTACCAGCTCAACAGGCATCAGTAGAGGACACCGCGAACATTCTGCTAGTTCACAAGTGTAATTAACGGTTTGGTGCAGGGGAACATCGGTAAACGGCGATTCCACATCTAACGAGCGCATGACCTTGTCGGATACGTTATGTCTTACAATTGGAAGTATTACCAGTTTACATAGACTACAAATTTTCTCATATACGGTTAAATGAGCTTCTTATTAAATCGCAGTTTGAAACATTTTGTGATCAGGTGAATGATCTACAAACAGCCAGTGCTGATAAGCTCATATGGTTTAGAAATAAGCTGAGAGATATTGCTAATGAAGTTAAACATGTACCAGTATGCTGCATGTTTAACTTCAATAACTTCTTGACCTGAAACATTTCCATGATGAAATTTGAAGAATGCTTTTTTTCTTATGCTTTAGGTTAAAACCTTGACATGCAGGAGAAGTCTAAGTACTTTTAGACATGCTGCTAAAAAGCAAATATTAGCTAATTGCTTTCGTGTATTCCGTGCCGTAATATCTGTTCTAACTATACAGGCACAGTCATTCTTGCTTTCCTCAAAGTGGCATTTGATGACATATTGACAGCTTATGGTTGATGTAATTATATACCTTTAACCTTACTGAGTGTGCGTAATTTCGACGGTGAAATTCTATAAGGAAAACAGGCATCTTTATTAACCATCTTTATTAACCATCAATCTATCAGAATGAAATCATATTAAGACGGATGATATAACCAATAATAAACACTTGTCTAGAAAGAACCAGCTGGTTATCCAACAAAGCGGGCGCGGCGTGTATTGTGCGTGGTATAATTTCCAACGGCAAGCGAGGCAATATCGAGTCCTGCCATCAGATCAAAAGAACTGTTTCGTCTTCGGAAACTTAATCTGGAAATGATATTTCCAGTGCGGATATAGTCACCCAATGTCTGTGGCATTAGTGTCATTGTTTATCTTGCACTCAAGAATCCACATCCTAACCACAGATATCAAATAAACAGACCAGTAGCTGATTTCACTTCTTATCGATGTCTTATCTGGGGTTGATCTTATGTTCACTGTCATAAGCGCTCTGCCTGATGAACTATGCTTCTTAAGCATTATGCAGACCATCCAGAATCGCGTAATAGTAGCAGGGTAAAAACGCATTTCCGGTGGATGCGAATAATGCAATTACAGCTGAAATAATAGCAAGATGCTTTTACTTCACTCTGATGGGCGCCAATTTTGACAGCTCGGTAACATAAAGTAGATATGAAAATCATCTTTCACATTATTGCTCTAACCTTCGACGATCTGATGTAATGAGTCGAGTTGTACAAAATATCTAATCGTAACGGATAATGGACCCAAATTGCTAATGGATTGTGTAAGTTTCTCTTCAGCCTACAGTCCACCCTCTCACTTTAGGCCTGATGCGAATCAGAAGTTTGCGCCATCAATTGTTGTTTTTCTATGCAACAGTGAATGCATTCCACGTTTGCTTTTCCCGATATTCATTGTTTTCGCTCTCCAACCTCAGCGTCGCGAATGCAAAATAACAATGTAAATAACCTAAACAATTGTGCTTACGGCACGAGCATATCAAACAATAAGAACAGTGCATTGTAGTCAGCAAGCTATGCTTTAAGTACAACTTGAATCAGCTCACCTCAAGGTACAGTTAGACCCAGGAATAATGTACATTTTCACTGTGTTACTCACGGACCAAGCGTCACAACTTTGGATGAGAACGGAGCGCAATAAATTTCCAAATGCTGCTTAGTAGATGTTGGTCTCAAAATATACCTCACCCAATTACCTGGGTGTTAACGATCAGAGTGATGGCCATATGCCAACAAATGGGTACAGGTGTACTTACCATGTTTGTCCATCGTGCAAACGCTGGATGGACGCGGTTCGTTGATTTGAAGTCAACATCCAGCACGCCCTGGGGCACGCTCACCGATCGATGCATACCGTGTTTCAGGCTGGTTTGAACGAAGACAGGCGTGCAAAAGCAAGACAGCAGTACATCAGTACCAGGCAAATGCGGTACAATTGTGGTGGCGCTTGGACAGGTCTAACCTATGAGCAATATATATTCATTAGATGCTTATTGTTATCTTGGTTACTGACAAAATGGTTATTGGCAACCCTCTTGTAGGCTGAAATCTTGCTTCTGACAACGCACCGCAGCGAAAGAGGCATTCCTTTCAATTAGCCCTTGCACCTATACAATGTAACCTTTTGAGAAAGGAGCATTAAACAGTTAGATCGACTAAAGACTACTCGCTGCCTCATGACCCATTCTCCCGTCAATGTGTAGATTACAGGTGCAGGAAACAAGCGTGTTTAAGCTGCCCAATGTGTTTCACATTGACTCTAATTGACCTGAATTTGTCTCCGCTGTCGCACATGCGCATTCATTTCAATGTATTCTCTGATGTGGCAATATTTCCTTAGCAAGGAACTGAGAAGCTGCACTTCTACGCAACATCTAATCCTCTCAGATACTGAGGTTTCCGTATTCCACACAGTGCAAAGCCCATTGACTCACAAATCTGATTGGAAATCGTGGGACCACAGCACACGCAGGTGGGATCTCATGCATACTGTCTACCAAAAGCTAAATTATCTTTGTGGAGACATTTTGACAATACATTGGTGCAAAGTCCTAATAACAATTTCAAAAGGATGGGTTTGCCACGGGTACATGATTTGTATTCCTAATAAAAACGCGTGGGACCAGTTTTATTACCTCTCTATGTGGCCGGGATGTAATTGTTCGGAAGCAAAATTAGCCTGGTACTGATGTACTGCTGTCTTGCTTTTGCACGCCTGTCTTCGTTCAAACCAGCCTGAAACACGGTATGCATCGATCGGTGAGCGTGCCCCAGGGCGTGCTGGATGTTGACTTCAAATCAACGAACCGCGTCCATCCAGCGTCTGCACGATGGGCAAACATGGTAAGTACACTTGTACCCATATGCAGGCATGCGGCCATCACTCCGATCGTTAACACCCATGCAATTGGGTGAGGGATATTTTGAGAGAGACCAACATCTACTAAGCAACATTTGGCAATTTATTGCGCTCCGTTCTCACCCAAAGTTGTGGCGCTTGGTCCCTGAGTAACAGATTGAAAAGTGACAAGACTGCTGGGACTAACTCTATTGTGGTGTAAACAGGCTTACTGTTGACCGATCAGAAATGAGTTTGTCGTGAATCTTAGGCATTTTGCCAGTGCATTTCACACGCCGTGGTGGTATTGCAAATGTTTCAATTACGCATGAGGTAACATGTACAAATGGCTGCACGGACGAGGTGGTTTCACGTATGTGAACTCTACTCACATGATCTCGCAACATCGTCAGGTCACTTGCGATGCGAGGAATATCTTGCTCGCCAATATCGGAATGCCATGGCGAGGCGATTACACGGAACCGTACAGAACAGATAACATGAAGCCAAGCCAACTGAAGGTAATTAGGTCTGTTCAGAAGTTAGAAATTTTGATCAATTTATGCACGATGGAATTCAGATCACCTACCTATGTACAGTGCAATTAACCTTATTAACGGCATAGAACAAAATCGTCATTTAGAGCTGGATAATAATGATCGGGAAGACATGAAATGAAATGTGGTAAATGGTAAACTGAATCACATCCAGTAGGCAAAGAGCGGCAGGTGGGCAGCATTTAATAGTCTTCTAGCCCAACAATAACCTTTTGGTATTCGTAAAGAGCACTGTCTCGCTCGCAGATGCCTGGGGATTTATTTGTCCTGCCTGATCGCTGAACGGTAACTGATTACTAACAAAAATTTGCAAACGGCCACACCAGATGGTTTATCGAGAAGCACATAAGAATCAGTAGCACAAGAGATCCAATGCCCCAGTGTTGAGAATGTATATGTTGATACAGCTGCTTTTTAACGGTGAAAATAAGAAATACTGGGTACCAGAGTGGATAGGCAGGGTTTTTAATCGGCCGTCAATTTTCGCCGACCATGTTTTACATAAGCTACGCTATATATCTCATTTTTACAACAATACGCTGCCAGATGGTTCGATCTATCAACTTCCAAGATCACTACGTCCCTATACCTAATGCAACTTTAAATATACATGCGGGATTTCGCCCACTATCTCAGATTTCTTGTCTATGGACACAAATTGCTACGTTTCCGCTTTCATTGGATACAAATTCCGAAGGATTTTGCTCAGTTTTGGAATCGTTGCTCGATCGATCCATGGGAGTGAATCCTCATTCTTCTACCGAGTTGTAAAATTAACATTTTTAATGGGAACCGTTTGATAAACTTACAACCGATAATGTTAAAGGGTGAAAATGCACCCTTTTTGGTAAATAAAGCTTTTACTAACCTAATCTGAAATATGACAGAGTAATTTTTACTGCTGAAGCCAATCTCTTTGACCGAATGCAGTAGTTCCGGTCACATCCACTGACTGAAAACCAAACTATGGAGTCCGAGTACCAATGTGTATATCAATCAGCAAATAACTGCGCATATGATTACACTGGCACTGTCGATAGTAGCTTAAGCTCTCGAATAAGGAATTATACGTGCCGAAACGAGCTCATTGCGAATCTACATACTGAACATGTCCGGCTCAATCTACGCGTTCAAGCAGGTCACCAGCGTCATCGACTTGTTGTCATTTGGTTAACTGATTCGGGTTAACACAGAGGCAAAGCAAATTCATTCCATTTCTTTTCGCATTGAATGTAGCTATAAGCCGGAATAATCTGTATTTGCATTCAAAATTCCTACTCCGTCAGCGCAAGTTCGACCAGGATGTACGGGCGAAACTTCCGGTATACTTTTTATATTTGTGTATTTGCTTTCGCATTAGAATCATGGAACTTTTTTCGAGGCAACACCATGACAACGGAAGCGTCAGTGCGTCATGCATGCAGTCGCCAATATTCGTTTGCTCAGCGTCTTTTCCGAAACTAACATAATAAATGCAACGTTGTTTAATTCTTCTGTAATGGTTTCTAGTTGCATGCACCCGCAACCAAAGGGAATTCAGCACGATTTCTCTTTCGTTTAACCGAACCCATGCTAAACACGGAAGATATTTTACTACATTTTCATGACGTACATGAAATGGCAGAGCGAAGCTAGTTCGCAAGGTGTTTGCTCTATAGTTAAACAGTTATGCGTCCATTAGCTAAAACAGTTTGATAGGCCCAGCAAGATTCGTTACCAACAATTTAGCTGGGGCTGTCAGATATTATCCAGCACTGTATAACAGTAAATACCGTGCCGCTTAGTACCGAAATAATGGGACTTTTGTCTGTCATGATGGCAGAGCATAGGTTAGTGTGCAAAACTATTTTGACCTATGGTTGGTAATAGGCTTGACGTCCTTTTTCTGTATTGAGCCTTAAGCTAGTAGGTTGCTTAATTCTTGATAGCGGAAACATTTGTGATTCATATTTTCTTGTCTTTCCGAAATGTGTCCCCAGCAAACGACGACAGATATTTATAAAGGGCATACGCTAAGTTACCATTTCCACTTGACAGCATTGATAGGTGAAAGAATCATTCGGACCCTTAATGAACTTAGAGATGTAAAAGAGGTAAGAGGTACTTACTGGAGCTGGCAGGTACACTATGACCCCCGGTTTTAAAGGCCTTTAGGATAACAGCACAAGAGTCAGCAAACAAGCTCGTTTTTGGTGGATGTCCTCAGGCTGGTACACCACAGCTAATAGGAATAAAATGAGCTAAAGCATCAGACGGGAGTAAATTTCAAGGAGTAAAATTAAAAAAGTCTAAGTCATCTTACTTATAAGGTCAGGTGCTTCGTTCACAGACGGTCAATGACATGTCAGTTGCATGTTTCTCAGCAGGGGTTTCTGTAATAGGGGGCCAGAGAAGAGAGAAAATCTGAACGAATTGTTTTTGTGCACATGGGTCCGGGTGTTGGAGGCGGATGGCGATCGCTTCGGCTGTTGCTAATAAGTGACATCTTATCGCTCGTGTGTAGCATCCAGATACGCGGTAAATTGGCTGAAAGCTTATCAAAGTTTTAGTTCCACCTGTACAACGCCAACTCGAGCAGCGCACACGGATTCTCTCAGACGGTCTTCTGGTTGTTCTTCCGATAAATCTTGCACAACGTGAACAAGTAAAGGAGTATACACAAAAAATACTTGACCGAGGAAGTCTGTCCTTGAGTTGAGGCATTACGATTGGTGTTGAAGTTAATCTTAGTCGTAGGCTTGCCGCTAAGTACATACAGTTTATGGCGTCGGATAGCCTTCTAGACGTTGCCTGCGCTATTCCATCCCCTTTGAACGGCAACGACTGATAAGCCAATTTCTTTTCAACCGAATCGGTTTTAGCCCTCGATTCTCGGCACTCCATATTTCTCCGAACAAACTTTTCGGGATAGCCGTTTCTCACAAATGCCAGCCAGGAAATTCAGCTCGTCCAAAAGCGTGTCCTTGCTACATATCCTTCTTGCCCTTTCCCTTAAACACGTAATCAAGTTCCGCTTCTTACTTATTGGGACAAAACTGGCAAAATGTATGTATCTTCCATTCCACTTGGCTTTTCTGTGCACACTGTGTTGGATCGACCCATCTAATATTCTGCTAATTTGGACGTCTAGGAAAGACATCGTACCATGACGTTCAGATTCCAAGGTAAACTTAACCTTTTCGTGCACTGAGTTAAAAAGGGATAGAATTTGCTCTGTGCAGCATTGACTGTCTGTCACACAAAATATATCATCCACATATCGGCCGTAATAGGGTAATATGCTAATGACTCCGCACAGGTAGTTGTTTTCTAATTTGCTCATGAATATATCTGACAGCAGTGGTCCTAGCGGTGAGCCCAAAGCTACTCCGTCCTTTTATCTGTATATAACCCCATTAAACCTGAAATTGTATGTGCTTGCATAGTACACAGCTTTATGCTTTACTTGTTCTATGTCAAGACTAAGGTTATATCGGAATGTAACCAACCAGCGACGAACCGTGTACTGAGAGAATGCTAGGTGAGCACTATTCGAGTTTGTCAGTTTGAGTTGGCTGTGTAACAGGTGGAACTCTATATAACCAGTGTCCATAGCACACCGTGTTGGCACATCTATACCTTTTACGAATCAAGCCAGTCCATAACGGAATCAAGCTCCTCCTAAAGAATATTCAACCCAATTCCT
>OX104063.1:136251002-136299803 GCA_944474145.2 Dicrocoelium dendriticum
ACTGAAAGTAGCGACAATTTCCAGATTCTCTTTATCATCACAGCATCTGCAGCACATTAGATTATCTGAGTGGCGGAGATGAAGCGCTTGGTTACCCTCGTTGAAACGGTGTTACTCTTAAATGGGAGCTCGAGGTATACATTTTCCTTAAGTGTCGTCAACACCGTTTCTTTCGGCGGTCTGACTTAGCTATGCTTCGTGATGAGGCCCTTAGGGTAGAAGACTTCCATGAGGGTTCCGGTTATTGTTCTTACCTTTTCAGTCAGACAATCGCTCGAGCGGATACGCCTGACACGAGTTAACAGGGTTTTCACCAGTGCACGCTTGTGGCCCATCAGTATGAAACTGGTAAAGCATAGATATTGAGCGGATCATTTTGGTTTCCGTAGACTGACCGCAAAATGAGCCCGGTATACCTTCGGCTGCAACCACCCAATTGTGTGAAACAACATAGTTACGACGCGTCCGACATTGTTTCAGAGGTAAACAGCCCCTGAGAAGACACGTCTCACGCGACCGTGAGCGAAATCCCAGCTCTGTGATGAATAATCGCTCCCTTAAACCAGACCCCAGCGCACTAAAAACAAACGGCTTACGCCTGACCTGGATCACGGTTGACATCGATGCGTACGATGATGCTGACGACAAACACTTTGCTGAATGTGTAACGTTTAATGCAATGTCAGTAAACAACGCCAACTTTAAAGTAATTGTCGTTAAGACTGACCACGCACCCCGGAAAGTTGGATTGTTACGTTCGTACAGAAGATACTGAAGCACGGCTTTAGCAAATCGCTCGCCTAGCCTTCACCAGATCTATCCGGTAACCATGCGTCTAACACTTGACACATGATGCCACACGCTCCGTCCTTCTCTTTGACCACTCCCCGGATAAAGGTTTCGTGTCAATTACGATATCGTGTCAACCACACTGTTTTATGCAGTACTATAATCCAATTGACTATCGTTGTAAACTAACCGCAGGTTCTCGACTGTTCAGTTTATATTTGCTCGTCAGTTGCCAGCTTCCTAAGTAATATAACAGGTACCTGTTATCACAGCACAACGTCACCTGTTGATGTTTTTGAACAAGAACGGCAGTAAAAGGTATAGCCACATATATCAGTGAAAGCACAAAAGTTTATAAATCCATGAGGTGTATTGCGAGGTGATGCGAAGTAGCAACAAGCTGTGGACAACCAGATGTTTACGACCAGCTTGCTCTATAAAGATGAATCCTAAGTTTTAGGAGTTATCCAGCTCATGTAATTAGTCCTCAGTGGTAGAATTTCTTGCTGCATGTATAAAGTCACGTTATTAGTTTATGACAGATACTCAAAATTATTGCAATGTAGGTGAATTTATTGCTTCGCTTGAGCACAATTTGTTACTTTGGGCAACATAAAACCATTGTCATGCAAAACAGTAGCAATATTTTGTCCGGTCGACCGGCTATGAATCACAATACTTCTACCCAACAGTACTAAATTACTGATCAAAGACGTTTCACTGTTTGTATCTTACCCACTTTGTTTTCTAACCGGGAAAGTTTGTCTGCCTAACGAGGGTTGATCTAAATTGCAATCGATAATATGAGAAGTTGAAAATGCACCCGTTTATCTGCATGATGCATAAACTGAGTTGAATTGGTGCAACTAGTTGGCCCTTTAGGGCAGAAATGTCCCTTGGGTAGGACTTTGGGGTTTATCATTCAGTTCAACCGGCTAGTGGTAAGCACATCAAGAACCGAAATCTACCACTTGTAAGAGAGGAAGTTCTTTCTAATTAACAGGGCTCGGTAATGCGTGACCTTTAGTGCATCAGCTTTACGTTCCGACATCGCCCCTCCGAACGAGGACACCTGGATTATCGATGCAGCCAACGCAATAAATTACTCCGAGAGAATAAATTACCAACAATACCTCGTGGTATGCGTTTTATCAAATCCTAACCTACTTGGCAAACACGTGCACAAGATCCGTATAGCCAAGCACAGAATTCCTGCTCCAATAACCTAACGCATGCCACGGCAAACGGTTCAGGAGGCGACCAAGGTTAATATATAAAAATATAGCCCACAGAGGAAAACGAGACAGGGTTATCACTCCTATCCCCAGAGTAGTTTAATGCTGACCGATAATTGTTTCTGAACACCAAGCAGCGGCTCAATATGGTTAATCGCAATCGCCACTGCGAAACGGAAGAGGCGAGAATTGGTGTGCTGTAATAGGATTGTGAACATCGAAGAGACCTCGACTCGGTGACCTGTGGTCAATAAGTGTCGCCCGAAGGAAGAGACTGGTGGCTTACACAGACAAGCAGCTTGAATCTGGCCAGTTCCCTACGCAGTCGAAAGTGGAACCCACTTAGGTACCTGCGCCTTCATTCGGGAACTCAATGTTCTATTGGTCCTGACTATGTAACTGGCGCCGCAGTCAAAAATGAATTGGTAAACGCAATGCGATTTGGCCCCGATAGCCTGAGCCTCCTTCACAGGGAAGTAGCAGTTTTGGGGTTTTGCTAATGACAACGACCTTGGCGGCATAGTAAGTTGTCTGTATGGCACAGATCAGACGTCTTGTTGTCCTCAACGAGGAGACGTCAACTTTGAATGGCAGTTTAATGATTACGGTCTTCTTAGGTACCGTGTGCATTATTACCCTTTGTCCCATTTGACTTTGTTTCTCGATGAACCTTCGTGGGTAGCCGTTTTCAATGAGCTTGTTGGTTATCAACTGAAGTTCGTCAGCCAGGCAATCAGCGAAGCAGTTTCGTCTGGCAAATTTAATCGGGGTTCTCGTGAGCGTTCGTTTGTATCGCACTGGTTAGAAACCAGTGAAATGCAGATACTGCCCGGACCATGTTGATTTCCTGTAGACAGACATCTTAATCTGCCTGTTTTCTCTGCGGCTGTTGAGGATATCCAAGTAGGGAGTCAATTTTGCTTCTCTATCTCACCGGAGAGTTGCAATTTGTAATGCGCCGAATTTAGTGGCGTTACCAACTGGTCCGTCTGATGCTCCGATGAACAAATTGCCAAAATATCATCCACGTAGCGTTTATAGTACGGCAGTCGAGATATTTCTCTAGACATACATCGTTCTACCATGAAGATAGAGAAAACAGCAACCACCGGACACAATGGACTGCCCATGGCTACTCCATCAATCTGACAGTGCGCTGTGTTTGTGAAGTGAAAGTGGACCTTCGCCGTACGCAGCAACAACGAGTCTCTTAGTATCTCAACAGGCATCAGTAGAGGACACCGCGAACATTCTGCTAGTTCACAAGTGTGATCAACGGTTTGGTGCAGGGGAACATCGGTAAACAGCGATTCCACATCTAACGAGCGCATGACCTTGTCGGATACATTGCTTTATATAGACTACAAAGTTTCTCATATACGGTTAAATGAGCTTCTTATTAAATCGCAGTTTGAAAAATTTTGTGATCAGATGAACGATGTACAAACAGCCAGTGCTGAGAAGCTCATATGGTTTAGAAATAACCTGAGAGGTAGTGCTAATGAAGTTAAACATGTACCAGTATTGATGCATGTTTAACTTCATTAACTTCATCAACTTCATGACCTGAAACATTTCCATGATGAAGTTTGAAGCATGCGTTTTTTTTATGTTTAGATGAGAAAGCTACCATTCAGGAGAAGCCTAAGTAGTTTTAGACCTGCTGCTGAAAGGCAAACATTAGCTAATTCCTTTCGTGTATTCCGTGCCGTAGTATCTGTTCTAACTATACAGGCACAGCCCTTCTTGCTTTCCTGAAAGTGGCATTTGATGACATATTGACAGCTTATGGTTGATGTAATTATATACCATTAACCTTAATGAGTGTGCGTAATTTCGGTGGAGAAATTCTATAGGGAAAACAGGCATCTTTATTAACCATCTTTATTAACCATCAATCTATAAGAATGAAATCATATTAAGACGGATGATATAACCAATAATAATCACTTGTCTAGAAAGAACCAGTTGGTTATCGACAAAGCGGGCGCGGCGTGTATTGTGCGCGGTATAATTTCCAACGGCAAGCAAGGCAATATCGAGTCCTGCCATCAGATCAAAAGAACTGTTTCGTCTACGGAAACTTAATCTGGAAATGATATTTCCAGTGCGGATATAGTCACCCAACGTCTGTGGCATTAGTGTCATTGTTTGTCTTGCACTCAAGAATCCACATCCTAACCACAGATATCAAATAAACAGTCCAGTAGCTGATTTCTCTTATTATCGGTGTCTTATCGGGGGTCGATCTTATGTTCACGGTTTTATGCGCTCTGCCTGATGAACTATGCTTCTTAGGCATTATGCAGACCATCCAGAATTGTGTAACAGTCGCAGGGTGAACACGCTTTTCTAGTGAATGCGAATAATGCAAGTACAGCTGAAATAATAGCAAGACGCTTTTACTTCACTCTGCTGGGCGCCTATTTTGGCAGCTCGGTAACATAAAGTAGATATGAAAATCAGCTATCACATTATTGCTCTAACCTTCGACGATCTGATGTAATGAGTCGAGTTGTACAAAATATCTAATCGTAACGGATAATGGACCCACATTGCTAGTAGATTGTGTGAGTTTCTCTTCAGCCTACTGTCCACCCTCTCACTTTAGGCCTGATACGAATCAAAAGTTTGTGCCATTAATTGCTTGTTTTTCTATGCAACGGTGGATACATTCCACGAGTGCTTTTCCCGATATTCATTGTTTTCGCTCTCCAACCTCAGCTTCGCGAATGCAAAACGGCGATGGATATTTCGTTTTTCTTTCATTCGCTGTTAATTTACGAAATAATTACTAACGCTGTGCTAAGTCACAGGCTCGTAGACAAAATAAACAGACCAACAAAGTAAGAATAGATGATGAAAGTTAACAACGGTTTGGTCAGCGCCAAACATTTTGCCTTGAAATCCATATTTCTTAATAGTGCAAAATTAATAAACCTACAGTTCAAGATTTATGCCATATAGTAGACCAGAATTAAAAGACACTTCTATAGCTCATTGATGAGGCAGAATCGCCCTAGAGCTCCGTTTTGCTTCCTATTAAATGTAACAGACCTTCGTACTGAGAGATTATAACTGTTATTAGCCAACGCATCTTTCAGTGTAGTTACGGAATTAACTCCAGATTAAAACAGTCCCTTTCCTTTCTATTAAAAGCAACTACGTGCAGGTGAAATGTTTGAGTAATTCAACGTGAACAATTTCACTGGCTATTTGTCTGCCTGTCCTATTGCGCATGAAGAAACTGCTTGTCATCTATAATGTCTGCAGAAGATTCTAAAGTCATCTAAGTGACATAGTTATTAAATATATGAGGAATGTCTTGTTTTTAAGCGTACATTTAATTTATGAGTTGAGGGTTTTTATCTTTGAGAGGAACAACATCAAAATACGCAAACATGGATCTGAACAAAATTGCTTACCAAGCCAGTGGATATGTGCGCATGCAGATTAGCCTCGTTCACTCGTCATACAGTGATAGATCTTTTGCTGTCCACAAAACCGCACCTTCTAATATGTCCCATAAAGAGAGTAGCATAATAAATCCAGTCTAGACATCAATCAACCCGTAACTGCGTCACCTTTCAAACCGCGTAACGGGCATGCACGTTTAGATGGACATCAATCACTGTAAATGTAGAAAAGTCCAACCCCTTCCAACATGGTTATTTGACTACAACCGAATACCCAAGTTCAACATGAACGATCTGTACCAGTGTTTTGAACATTGTTACTTCCACGCGAATGGATGTAGAGAGGGTCTGAGATATTCGTGCTCATTAATTACTTTTAAGAACATCCGAATTAACTCCAAATCCGAATGCCTGTAATGTTTATCTGACAACTTGGTAAAGGTCCACTACTAGTGCATGTTGATACTTAGGTCCTGAGGTTAACGTTATTTCTAGTCGTGAGTTTGCACGAAAAACGTAGGCATTCTAGCTATTCCACGTACATAAGAGCCGAATGTGATACTACGTTGGGATTTTAGTTCATTATTTGTTGAATATAAATAAATAAATAAATAAATTTGTATATTTACCGAGGGACGGTACACGGCCCCATAAGTGGGAGCGATCATGTATATTAGTTTAGCATACTTACGCACCCCGTACCATTGTCCATGGCATGGTATACTTGTTTACTTTACTGGGATTTTTTCGCGATCCTCAATATGACTGTGAAAATCGATGTTCCTTTAAAATCGCAAACAAAAGCACGCAAACTGGAGATACTGGAAGATAAAGAATGGAGCTCCTGGGACAATCTAATACTGTGAAGATACCAACTAATCGGAATTTAACACTCGTCAGACGCTTCACACTTACGAAATCAGTGCAATAATTAGCAGAAGTTTAACTTATACACAGAATAGACGGACAATAGAGAGAGACAGATACAATTACAAATATGTGATAAAAAGTAAGATTAAACATATTTTCCTATCATGGGGTTCAATAGGCTCTGTAGTACCTGAAGGCGAAAATTCCCTTCGAAAACTTGGGTTAAGATTTACGCACCAAAAATCAAAAACTACAAAACCGGAGTTGGAATGAAATATTATTTAAATTATTAAAAATAACAATGTAAATCACCTAAACAACTGTGCTTACGGCACAAGCATATCAAACAATAAGAACAGTACATGTTAGTCAGCAAGTTAAGCTTAAGTACAAGTTGAATCAGATTACCTCAAGGTACAGTTAGACCCAGAAATAATGTACATTTTCACTCTGTTACTTAGGGACCAAGCGTCAAACCTCTGGGTGAGAACGGAGCGCAATAAATTTCCAACTGCTGCTTAGTAGATGTTGGTCTCTCTCAAAATATCCCTCACCCAATTACCTGGGTGTTAACAATCGGAGTGATGGCCATATGCCAACATATGGGTACAAGTGTACTTACCATGTTTGCTCATCGTGCAAACGCTGGATGGACGCGGTTCTTTGATTTGGAGTCAACCTCTAGCACGCCCTGGGGCACGTTCACCGATCGATGCATACCGTGTTTCAGGCTGGTTTGAACGAAGACAGGCGTGCAAAAGCAAGACAGCAGTACATCAGTGCCAGGCTAATGCAGTACAATAGTGGTGGCGTTTGGACTGGTCTAACCTATGAGCAATATATATTCATTAGATGCGTATTGTTATATCGGCTACTGAAAAAATGGTTATTGGCAACCCTCTTGTAGGCTGAAATCTTGCTTCTAACACCGCACCTCAGTGAAAGAGGCATTCCTTTCAATTAGGCCTTGCACCTATACAATGTAACCTTTTGAGAAAGGAGCATTAAACAGTTATGTAGCCTAAAGACTACTCGCTGCCTCATGACCTATTCTCCCGTCAATGTGTAGATTACAGGTGCAGGAAACAAGCGTGTTTAAGCTGCCCAATGTGTTTCACATTGACCCTAAGGGATCAGAATTTGTCACCACTGTCGCACAGAAGCATTCATTTCAACGTATTCACTGATGTGGCAATATTCCCTTAGCATGGAACTGAGAAGCTACATTTCTACGCAACACCTAATCCTCTCAGATACTGAGGTTTCCGTATTCCACACAGCGCGAAGCCCATTGACTCACAAATCTGATTTGAAATCGTGGGACCACAGCACACGCAGGTGGGATCTCATGCATACAGTCTACCAAAAATAAATTACCTTTGTGAAGACAATTGGACAATGCAAATCCGAATAACAATTTCAAAAGTATGTGTTAACCACGCTTACATAGCCTGTATTCCTATTAAAAACGCGTGGGACCAGTTGTATTACCTCTTTATGTGGCCAGGATGTACTTGTTTGGAAGCAATAGTAGCCTGGTACTGATGTACTGCTGTCTTGCTTTTGCACGCCTGTCTTCGTTCAAACCAGCCTGAAACACGGTATGCATCGATCGGTGAACGTGCCCCAAGGCGGGCTGGAGGTTGACTTCAACTCAACGAACCGCGTCCATCCAGCGTTTGCACGATGGGCAAACATGGTAAGTACACTTGTACCCATATGCAGGCATGCGGCCGTCACTCCGATCGTTAACACCCATGTAATTGGGTGAGGGATATTTCGAGACCAACATCTACTAAGCAGCAGTTGGAAATTGATTGCGCTCCGTTCTCACCCAGAGGGTTGACGCTTGGTCCCTGAGTAACAGATTGGTTAATGACAAGACTGCTGGGACTGGTATAATCAGGCTTACTTTTGACCGATGAGAAATGAGGTTGTCGTGAAACTTAGGCATATTGCCAGTGCCTTTCACACACCGTGGTGTTATTGCAAATTTTTCAATTACGCATGAGGTAACAAGTACAAATGGCCGCACGGACGAGGTGGTTTCACGTATGTGAACTCTACTCACATTGTGGTGGATTAAAGGTAGATACTATTGCGCCGGATATAAGTAGTGTGGTGGTGCAAGATGACACACCAACAGCGAGCCCTGCCGACTTCCCCAAAGTTGAAGATGACATTAGGATTACAGTTCCATGCGCAAGATGATTGAACACAGAGGAAAGCAGCAGTTGGAGAACACTCTATGGAGATCCCGCAGATGAGCGGACGCCTCCAATGTATGAACGAACACACTTAGTGTTACCCACTTTAGCATTAAACAAGTTACCGCCTGCCACTTGGGTTTTAACACATGATCTCGCAACATCGTCAGGTCACTTGCGAGGCGAGGAATATCTTGCTCGCCAGTATCGGAATGCCATGGCCAGGCGATTACACGGAACAGTACAAAACTGACAACATGAAGCCAATCCAAATGAAGGTAATTAGGTCTGTTCAGAAGTTAGGAATTGTGGTCAATTTATGCACGATTGAATCCAGGTCATCTACCTATTTACAGTGCAAATAAACTTACTTAACGGCATAGAACACAATCGTCATTTAGAGCTGGATAATAATGATCGGGATGACATGAAACGAAATTTCGTAAATGGTAAACTGAATCACAACCAGTAGGCATTTAAGAGTCTTCTAGCTCAACAATAACCTTTCGGTATTCGTAAAGAGCATTGTCTCGCTCGCAGATGCCTGGGGATTAATTTGTCCTGCCTGTTTGCTGAACGGTGACTGATTACTAACAAACCATGTGCAAACGGCCACACCTGATGGTTTATCGGGAAGCACATAAGAATCAGTAGCACAATAGATCCATTGCCTTAGGGTTGAATATGTATACATTGGTACAGCTGCTCTTTGACGGTGAGATTAAGAACTACTGGGCACCCGAGCGGATAGGCGGGGTTTTTAATCGGCCGTCATTTTTAGCGCCGACCGCGTTTTACATAAGCTACCTTATATATCTCATTTTTACAACGGTATGCAGCCGGATATTTCGTTCTATCAACTTCCAAGATCACTACGTCCCTATACCTAATGCAACTTTAAATATACACGCGGCATTTCGCCCACTATCTCAGATTTCTTGTCTTTAGACATAAATTTTTACGTCATTTGAAACCAGTTGTGTAGAAACATCTTTAGGAGAACGTATTTGATTTCAATGGATACAAATTCCGAAGGATTTTGCTCAGTTTTGGAATCGTTGCTCGATCGATCCATGAGAGTGCAATCTCATTCTTCTACCGAGTTGTAAACTTAGCATTTCTAATGGGAACCCTTTGGTAAACTTACAACTGATAATGTAAAAGGCTGAAAATGCACCTTTTTTGGTAAATAGCTTTTACTAAACTAATATGAAATATGGCACACAGAGTAATTTTTACTGCTGAAGCCAATCTCTTTGACCGAATGCAGTAGTTCCGGTCACATCCACTGACTGAAAACCAAACTATGGAGTCCGAGTACCAATGTGTATATCAATCTGCAAATAACTGCGCATATGATTACACTGGCACTGTCGATAGGAGCTTAAGCTATCGAATAAGGAAATATACGTGCCGAAACGAGCTAATTGGGAATCTACATAATGAACATGTCCGGCTCAATCTACGCGTTCAAACAGATCGCCAGCGTCATCGACTTGTTGTCATTTGGTTACCTGATTCGAGTTAACACAGAAGCAAAGCAAATTCATTCCACTTCTTTTCGCATTGAATGTAGCTATAAGCCGGAATAATCTGTATTTGCATTCAAAATTCCTACTCCGTCAGCGCAAGTTCGACCAGGATGTACGAGCGAAACTTCCGGTATACTTTTTATATTTGTGTATTTGCTTTCGCATTATAATCATGGAACTTTTTTCGAGGTAACACCATGACAACGGAAGCGTCAGTGCGTCATGCATGCAGTCGGCAAAGTTCGTTTGCTCAGCGTCTTTTCCGAAACTAACATAATAAATGCAACGTTGTTTCATTCTTCTCTAATGGTTTCTGGTTGCATGCACCCGCAACCAAAGGGAAGTCAGCGCGATTTCTCTTTCGTGTAACCGAACACATGCTAAACACGGAAGATAGTTTACTACATTTTTGTGACGCACATGAAACGGCAGAGCAAACCTAGTTTGCAAGGTGTTTGCTCTATAGTTAAACAGTTATGCGTGCATTAGCTAAAACAGTTCGATAGGCCCAGCAATATTCGTTACCAATAATTTAGCTGGGGCTGTCAGATATTATCCAGCACTGTATTAGAGTAACTCTCGTGCCGTTTAATAGCGACATAGTGGGACATTTGTCTGTCATGATGGCAGAGCATAGGTTAGTGTGCAAAACTGTTTTGACCTATAGTTGTCCATAGCCCTGACGTCCTATTTCTGTGTTGAGCCTTAAGCCAGTAGGTAGCTTAATTCTTGATGACAGAAACATTTGTGATACCTATTCTCTTGTCTTCCCGAAATGTGGCCCATGCAAACGACGACAGATGTTTATAAACTGCTTACGCTAAGTTACCATTTACAGGCGACAGCACTGATGGGTGAATGAAGCATTCGGACCCTTAATGAACGTAGTCAGAGATAGAAAAGACATAAGTGGTGCTTACTGGAGCTGGCAATTGCACTAAGCAATCAGCTTTTAAGGCCTTCAAGATAACTATAGTGTTTCTTATACTCCATATAGTTGCTTATCTGATTCATGCCTTGACCATGTTTCAACAGCGGCTGTGCTTATGAATCAGTCCATGCGAATATCGGTATATCTGCACAAGCTACTTATGAAATAGCCATTATCCTTGGCGTTATATTTTCGCCACCTTGGGTTTTGTTTGGTAAGAAGTGTACATTGCCAACTTTAAATATTTTTGGTTACCATTCAGCGTGGGGGGCTTAACATCCGATAGATTCGCTCAGTTTTAGACTGTTCATCATCAAGCACACACCTAGTCAATGACCCGATGGACTGAACTGTTTTAGTAAATGTGTGATGAGAACAGGAGAATAGGAAAGCGGGATGCTTCGGTAGCAACCAAAAGGAATTTACTGGTACAACCGCATCGTGCAGCTGCAGAGTTTGACGTGTTGTTGGCCTGATTGCTCAGCAACAGTCAGGCTAACCTACGATGTTTAAGTATTCACAGATGTCTTGCAATGAAAAGCCGTGGGGGTTTTACACAAATAACGACTGGTGGCACCAACATTCCTACATACATCTAATCCTTACTTTTAGGAAATGTTGTCAAACTGATAACAAAAGCTACTTCAATGTATTTGGAATGCTTCTAAAGGCACTTTACATAAGTAGACAGCTAAGATAAGCTTATAAGCGTATAAACTTATAAGCTTTAATAGTTGCCTTTTAGAAAGCACAACAAAAAATTTTAGACAGTGGAGACGCGACATGCCACGACTGGCAATATTCGAAATGCAGTGTAATTGATAAAGTCAACGTCAGCAATTAACTAATAGCCTCTGATTTTAATTAAACGACTTATAGGTACTGAATTGTAGCCGTTATGCTGTTAACAAGATAAACCGATAATGGTTGGCGTTGTCTCTGTAGATGGTGCAATAGTGATAAACGGAAAGTACAGGCCATATTCCATTGATGTCACATGAGAAAGTGAGCTGAGAGGATAAACAACGAAAAAATGAGAGCCATATAAGAAAAATGTTCGGAAACAACAAGGGAATCAAAAAGTCAGTGAACCATTGAACAAAAACAAACGCATAATAAATTCAGCGATGGCAACCTGATTATCACAGGCGTTAAACATTATTGCTAATCTGAAACAAATTGTTATCAAAAGCTCGGAGTTGAGCAAAATTAGGAAGCTCAGGAATAGATAAAAGATATAGGACCGCAAAATAAATGAATGTCACATAATATTCTTCGATTGTAAATCCTTACGTGTAAATGGTTTTCGTGTAAAAACAATGCATTGCCGGGCAAAACTTTTGCTGCTAGATATACGTTGCAGCTGATATGAATGTATATAAAATGTTTGCACTTTTACGTATAAAAACTCTATATGTGCTGCCAAGACATATCGGGCGAGTTATTACAAGGAATATCTCCATCTAGTCCAACAAGACTGAAACTGAATTTGTGAATGTCCAACAAGGTAGCTAGTTCAGTTGAACACAGGTGAGTCCAAGCTGATCCATCTGCATCAACAGCAAGTGAGTGTGAACAAGTTTGGAGACAGCACGTTGCAGAAAGTCTCTCAGGACTGTGACTTGGGTGTACTGTTACAGGAAGATCTCAGGTGCCCAAAACAAGCAAGGAAGGCGTCAAAAAGCGGCAGTCAACATTTTGGACACTTTGCAGAGCGATTGGTCGGTTTGAACCCCTAATCATCATCCAAATGCACAATGCCTTGGGGCAACTACACGTGTAATACGCCATCGAAGCGTAGCACTCGTGGCAGAAACATGATCTCGTTGTTCTCATGACTCCGCAAACGAAGGGCAACTAAGGACACCAGGGCATATTTCATCAGCTCTATCAACTTGGACTGAAGCCTCAAAGAATGTACAGCAGTAGATATCAGTATTTACGTGGGGCTCTCATAATTGTTTACTAGATTCTGAAGAACAGCAACAACTATGCCGCCCGCTGCTGGAACTGAACCGAAAAACTAGCCTAAGAGGTCATCCTCTGAAATTGACAAGAAAGTGTAGTAGGATAGAATATCATAGAAATTTCATTTCTCGCGTGGTGTGTCATGCTTGGAACGCTGTCTCATATTATGTCGTATCTGCCCTCAATCTGGCGATTTGTGAAAAACGAGTTGACAATTCGCTGTCTCATTTGCATTTCATTTTATAACTAGTTAGCCAGGGTGCTACATAACGCAATCAAACAGAGTGTTTGTAAAATCCCAAACAATGGATTTATGCATCTATGTTTTCAATGCGTGAACACATCCGCTCTTCCACATAAGTCCATGGTGAATCAAACAAAACGCTTTTCACTATAGCATGAATTTTTATTTCGCAACAAGTTCTATCCAATGAGACTTGTTACGCAATGAATTTTCCCCGTAATCCACAATTGTTCCACTTAATCAGTAATTATATAAGGAGAAACATCATGTTGTCCAGTTTATTAAAATAATCGGTTCATATTCATATACATCCCAGCATCTCCTTTTAATAATTCGAGCTATTTAGTTCTCTGTTTTGTTCGCTAACGCCTAGCAAATACTCTGTTAAGGAAAATGCAATTTAGTACTTATATACCTTTTCCACATGTTTTGAATCGTTTTGTGCTTCATCCACGTTTATCACACGTAGTCTGAACTCGATTCAAACTTGACTGATGATAGATACATTAGTACCGTGGAAGCAAATTACAACATGTGTGCACGCTGTTGCCTTGCTTCCTGCAAAAGTTAACCTACTATGCCTACGTGGAGAAATAACACCTGGCTAACTTTGTCCTGACGCTGATCTGTAGACGATTTTTCATTCTGAATTCTTCTGTAACAACAAAGTTTAGTAAATTCGCGGAGAGGTACCGTTGTGCATAGAACGATAGCAGAGTGAAAATTGAACAATGCTTTAATAAGAGAGTAAAAGCTGAAGCTTAACAGATTCCGTAGAGTGAAGATGAATATGGAAAAAAATACTGAGAAGATGCCAGCAAACATTTTTCACACCAGTAGACTCACAAAAGGAAAATCATTGAAAACTACAAGTCGATAATGAATGATGAGAAATTAGATGTATATGAAGGACCGGCCACCTCCTGGTCAGCGCACGCTAGATGTCAAATGTCCGAAGTTGTTTTGCGAGGGGACAGGCAGTGAAGCATCGAGCAAACAATTGTTCTGCCAAAGTGTCATGCGAGATAAGGCAGCTAAATGAGTGTTCGTTCAACTAGGGCCTTAAACTCCAACATTGGGGATGCACAGATGAAATATTCAGGAAGAGCATTCCAGGCCCGGCCAACACGAACGAAATAAACTTTGAAGGCATCTCAAACCTCTGTACTAGTCTAACAGATTACAACAGCAGCTGTTTACACGGAGCTCCAGTAAATGACGCAAGCACGGTTGGTATCCCTCAAAATGTGGTACATAATATTAAGATGCATGTGCTTATGGAACTTAGTCGAAGTTTCATTGATGTCTCCATGAATACTTGAGATGATTAGTAAGCAGCATGTCACTTTAAATGTTGCAACAGTAGAATTACCATGTAGCTCACCTGAACGCCTAAATGTTACCTGGGCAAATCAAGTTTTAACGTCACGTCGTTTATTGAACCATGTACCATACTGGACACACACAAAAGCACAAAACATAAAAGCATATCCAGATTGATGTCTCGCCCTGTATCTATCACGTGTTTCTCTACTACTGAGCTCAAGTTCATTACTCGGTGGCCGTTTTATGCATCTCTTGTGTTCTGCTATCCTTGTGCCTTGCTATCTCGCGGTTTGGCCAATGCACATAGTTGCAACTACGGCGCGCACGTTTACATCCGCCAAAGCGCGAGAGAGCCACGCACAAGGATACAAGAACACAAGAGACGCATAACACGGCCACCGAGGAACGAGCTTGAATATATGCGTCTACCAAGGGGCCTGACAGTGGCGATGTACACAATAGCTACTGAGCATGAGGTCGCATTGGATAACATCAAAATCGTAAGAAAGGGGCTGCGATCAACTTCCCAGAGGCCGGCTGGTGACGCGGTCGAGATTAGCATTATATGGAATGCTGCGTTGATCTGTAACGCGATTAACCTTCTGACTACATCCCACTCGTGGCCATTATCATGCCAGTTGGTTGTATTTGCTATACAAATCCTCGACTTGTTCACTTGGCCTGACGGATCTTATGTGTCAAAAGAGAAACTTTCCCCACAAACTATACCAACCGGTTGTGTTCAAACCTTTCCAAAGACACGGATAAGATTTTTGGTATCTGTGTTTTGTGTGTGTCCAGTATGGTACATGGTTCAATAAACGACGTGACGTTAAAACTTGATTTGCCCAGGTAACATTTAGGCGTTCAGGTGAGCTAAACGGTAATTCTACTGTTGCAACATTTAAAGTGACATGCTGCTTAACAATCATCTCAAGGATTCATGGAGGCTTCAATGAAAATTCAACTAAGTTCCATAAGCACATACATGTTAACATTATGTACCACATTTTGAGGGATACCAACCGTGCTTGCTGTCATTTACTGGAGCTCCGTTTAAACAGCTGCTGTTGCAATCTGTTAGACTAGTACAGCGGTTTGAGATGCCTTCGAAGTTTATTTCGTTCGTGTTGGCCGGGCTTGGAATGCTCTTCCTGAATCTTTCATCTGTGCATCCCCAATGTTGGAGTTTTAGGCCCTAGTTGAACGAACACTCATTTAGCTGCCTTATCTCGCATGACACTTTGGCAGAACAATTGTTTGCTCGATGCTTCGCTGCCTGTCCCCTCGCAAAACAACTTCGGACATTTGACATACTTCTTTTAAGATGTTCGGTCCTCAAACATCTAATGCTCGCAGCTATCGGATTTAGTTCAAGATCGTATCATTTGTGTAAAAGTGTTTGCATCTTCAGTATTTCAAGATTCATCCACTGCGTTAAATAGTTAGTTACTTTTTTAAAGCGTTGTCATTCACTTTTATTTAGAAACTGCACTCGAATAAAAGGTACATGAAGGATCATAATGTGAATTAATATCGAATAAATTGCGTGATCATAATTAATTTAATTTATTAATATTCAACGGTCCCCTTTACTCTTATAAGACACTCTTAATATTATTTACCAACTGTTCATCCCCCTCCCCCTTCCCTTCACCTCTCCTATCCTCTCTTTTCTTCCCCTATCCTAATTTCCCCTTCTCTGTTCTTCTCTCCTTCTCACTTCCCTCTTCACACCATCCCTTACCTTTCTTTCCACCTTCCTCTTCTACTTCTCCCCCCCCTTACTTCATTTATCCACTTCACATCTATTTCATCCGCCTGGTATTCTAGACAGTCATTATTTTAGCTCTCTTCTATTTAGATTTCACTACTCCGTGTTTCTCTCTACCTCGTTATCTTTGTATCTCATCCATCTTCTCCTCTCTTCTTTTCATCCTTCTTTCACACTATATCACGCCGATGTGATCTATCCTCCTTTCCCTCAATAATCCACCCCCTCTCCGCACAGACACTCCCTCAGTCAATAGATAGCGTCTATATCTTACCCACCTCTCTCATGACATTTCTATCCACCACACGGATACACTCACTGTAATCGATATGGTGATCTTCTTATGTGTGCCTCCATCCTCTCTTTATATAATTCTAGCACCGCGCGCTTCACCATAACTAAACAATCTTCCTTTTTATTTCGGCCTCACCTATCATACTCTTCTTCTTGACCGCATGGTGCACACACACCGTTCTAACACTCTTTTTTCTGTTGCTTTGTTTGTTCTTCTATTCCTACCAACGCACTTGTGTCCCTCGTTCTCTCTATTATCATTGCGTCTCCACGTCACACTCTGTTCTTGATCACGCGTCCTAGACTTTGCCCCAATCCTTTCTCCCAATTCCTGCAGAACTACATCTGCTGTGTTTGTTCCTGTACTCTTCGATGACCCTTTCACTAACCAATCACTACATGTGTGATGAGAGACTCACTTATAATATTGTTCTCCAACTTTCACTATATCAATACCACCTGTGCCTTGTTGGATATGTTGATCAGATGGACCACCTGGTTCCAGAATAGCTACTTGTATAGTATGACACATTGAGTATCGGATTCGGACAGCTGTCGCTTCTTTCAAAAACCTGACCGTATAGAGTGTTAGTAGGACACACACCGAGACCGTTGCAATATACGTATGATAAATTAGGGAAACATTTCGATAATAGCAGACAGGTATATTAGCTAGCAATCTCCACTACGCGTGCTCCGGCGACGAGTCACCACCCAACACGAAAATACGTCTTAGACGCGTACATCGAGCTTGGACAATTGCTCTCAGAGAGCTACACATAGTGGAGGTTCCCATGCTAACTCGATACACACTATATTGCGAATGAAAATGATTTCCTGCCATTTGCAGTTCCTGGTGTTTTTTTCCCGGCAATTCTCGATTATCCATTAAATGTTTTGCTATTTCCTTGAGCTTCTTAGTTACGTTGTTACGCCGTTTTGCTTAAAAAATGACGTTTTCCGTCATCAATTTTTCGTCCATTTTTCTATTCTTTCACTCCGCTCTGTTCACATTTATCTAGTTTGTTACCCATATATTTATGGATGTCTCGAATCCATTTCCCTCGATTTGTTCGGGTAATAATTTTATTTCTCTTTTAGAGTATTACTGTATTCCAGCTCGTTATTTAAACTTTGTAAAGCATTCAATTTGACGCCGCAAGTTTTGTATCTGCCTTATAGCTAAAATGTTGATTATGACGTCTACTATATATTTTTCCATTGTGGCGGGCGGTGCGTAAACATTTCGCTCTCTCGGTTGGAGAGGTTTTTTCTTTTAACATTATGTACGACATTTTGAGCTGCTTTTTACTTACCTGCCTTTAATGACCCTTAACTGGCCTCGATTTGGACACATTAGAGTAACTGGAGATTTCGCCATAATGATTTGCGATATCTCACGTGATTCACGCACCATTTCTCTTTCTCTGACTGCATTGTCGGCCGTTGTACTCTATTCCGGATGTCACAGATGCAACTGCAATCGCTTTGTCGGCCGGCGCATTTGACGCGGCTCTAAACATAATGAGATACAACATTTTGTTTTTGTCCAAATAAAGCAAAGATTGGATGGAAAGCCAGGTTACAAATTCTTGCCTAGTAGATTGCTCGGAAACGAATGACTTACTGGAAGTCGAACACGCTGTTTGAGATAAAGTTGATTTAACAGCTCAAACGTGTCAACAGGAACTGCCGTTTATACGGCAAAGTTGATTCACACGGACAGATATTGGAACATTTTTAAATAAATGGGTTGCGTTGTATTGATTCATTCAGGGTTATAATACCATATGCAGAAATGCAACTGGTCCCCTTGTTGCACTTCGCAAAAGTGGAATGTAGTGTTGCCTTCACTGCTACAAAACGTGCACTTATGTGCTCACCAAACCTGGTTGTTTATGAGTAACTAACCACATATAGAACTTTCACGTCAGTGTAGGAATTCAGGGACCCAGCCTACGTCACCTGGTTTTTTCTACCCCACAGCGAAGCAAAACGTGGCTATGGGTTTCCTTTAACCTCGATAACGGTAGTATAAATAAATGAATAAAACAATGGAAATATTTTCCAGTGAGAAGAATACATTCCGTTTTATGCAACGATCACTTGCACAGCATGTTTCGGTATCAGCTCACTAATGAAGTGCATTAAAAGTGGATCAGCTATGCAATGTTTTGTTAAGCATGTAATGGTAACATTCCGTACGTTAAGCTGGCCGGATTCCATGAGTGCACTCTTGGAGTGTTGAAGGTCAAACAGTTTAGGCACATTTTGATAGGAAAGAAAAGTTATGAAGCTCGACTTACTATTAAACAGGCTCTCGTTGGTCCTTAATTGCAACGGTAGTTTATTCCGCAGATTGGTGTTTCATCAAGAAGAAATTTAATCGGATATTTTGCTTTGTCCTCTGTAAGAATATTAGACATTTCCCATTACGAGCAAGATGGATTGAGCGATTTTGTAAATGCACAGCCATGCTGGTTGAAAAAATGCGAACATATTATACTGCAGTGAACAGTGATGTTGCTTTTCAGCTGTCGAAGCCAGAGTAGGTCGTACTGGAGGCAAGAATATCCGTTCTCATAAGTAAGCCTTGATGACCGCTCAATGAGCAAGTCGATAAGTAACGGTTGGACGTTTTTCAAAGCAATTCTATCTGCTTTTAAGAATTGGCTAGGTATTAATGAAGCAATATTACAGAATATGTCATACGCTTCGTTTGTATGATTTAAATGGTATTCAGGATAGTGGAAATGAACTAGTGATGCAGCTTGTTAGTTGTTTCGCTTTCGCCACTTGATGTAATATGTGTTCTGAGAAGTTGAAGTTGCTGGCCTATCGAATCCACAGTCTCAAAGTGAATAAGTGGTCGGTTTGGAGGTACCATAAAGCGTAATGGATCCTTCTGGTATACTGCATCTGTGGCAGAGTTTCGGATGATTATCTGCCGTAAACCTCACTGACCTGCTTTCGTTCAATTCTTTAGTGATGATATGACTTATTGTCTATTTGTGGACATAGTTTCAAATAGTCAGATAGAAATGAGTAAACCTACCTATTGTAGACCGAAATAAATTAAGCACCTCTGTTTAATGTAATCCCGTATGCCGTTAATGTAAATGAGGTAAAATATGGAGACCAATACACGGTCACGAACGACCCTAGTTTCGATATTTTTGTAAGTAAAACAATATTGAACAATGTGCACTCTTAATCTTCGGTTGTACTTATATGATTCGAATCACCTCAATGGAGAGTTGCTAATTCCATCTAACTCAGGCACGGCCAACCATGATTTTTTCGGTATACTGTCAAAAATTTTCTCATATCCAGTAGTATAACGATGATAGTCATGGTGTGACATAATCGAGGAATGGTAATTGACATGTGACACAGACAAGTTTGTTAGTGGACCCATAGTGAGTATTTCTGAGTAGGTTTGTATTGTCAAAAACTATGTTACCCGATTCTTGACGATTCTTTCTAAAGTCTCAGTAGCAGCATAAGTTTGCTTTTGCAGTCGATATTCTGAGATACGATTCAGTGCACCCCCTATGTGTTTCTGCATAATTATGAAAAATTTCCACTGAGGCAGGAAGCAATCGGTGTTTGTGACAATGTGAAAATGTTCAACAACATAAGGGTTGCCTTTTCGTCACCTAATCTAACAGCTGCATGGAGAAAACTATAAGGTACGAATTGCAATATCGAATTGATGGATCTTACAGTCATTGTAGGTCCTTAGACTCAGAGGGATAGTAGATAGCACACCTTTCATTTTGCTTGGTATGGAAGAAGAAAATACCGGGGATGCAGTAGACAAGGCAACCATATAAGAATTCATCAATTGACATATTTTGTATATATCATCTTTTGCTATACTGTCATTTAAATGTAGGCTTGTAATTTATGAGTAACTGCATCTGGGCACGAGCTTTATCTGTAATTCTGATGACTGGAGTTTTTTAGCAATCGCAGACTGTTGAGTTTGGTGTTCCAGTTTTTGTAAGGTTTCGTGCATTTGATTTAACTTGCCGATATCTTTGTATTTGCAATGCCATGTTCATAACTTCTTTAGCTTGGAAGCGACCTAGGATGAGTGTTTGTATTGGCCGTCAACTGGGATCTGTGTTTACTTAGGTTGACCTAGGTGATAGAATCTCCGTACATGTGATGATATTTTCTGCGAATTAGCCAGTGTCAATGGTCAAATCTACTGTGGTGAAGTACCGATCCTAACACGCCCCTAAACTGCTTATCAGATGTAATCTAATCATTAAGGTGTATTCGAAGTACTGGCTTCCTATTTGCTCTACTCTTTTCAGATGGCCTTATATTCGTGATGCAGAGAACCGTACTTTGGTCACATTTTATTAAAAGCCTTCAATTACTACAAACGCACATGGAATACCAATAGTGAAAACCAGATATAGGGTATTATCTAATCTGGCAGGTTGCTTAACATATTGAGATTGACCATTCAAAGCAGACACACTGTATCATTTCCGTAAGTCCTCCAGTTTTGTAGGACAATGCGACGTCCAAATTATAGTTGGCATACTGAAATATCCACAAAAGAATTTGTACTTGTGGGGTGTGCTGAAAACAACAGTAATGGCAGATCGTAACTGCTGGGTTTCATGGAGAGTGGCATCAGTAGGTCTATACATGCATTCCAGATCATAAGTCGGAATAGTTATCATAATGAAATAACCAAACCACTGAATACTAACTGGTCAGATTAGATTGCTTTTATGCCATGTCGTCTGGAGATGGCACATCCACAGCTGCGTTTGTGCAGGTGATCCCCCGAAACAACTTAGAACCAGAACATCCATTTGAAAGTCACATATAGCTGATGAGCACCATTTTTCGGTGATACAAATAAGAAGGCGAGTTTTAAGGAACATAAACTTTGTAAGGATATCCAGTTTTGGTCACAGCGAAAGAATGGTTGTGATACAGAAATTTAGAGAAAATAACGAGAAAGGATGCACAGTTTTGGTTATATCGTATTCTGTGTATTCGTGAAAGCGAGTAGTGTGCCCCAATAAAAAACTGAGCTCTGTGTTGAGTAAAGTTGCAATGACTTCATTAAAGAAAATTTTGAATCAAGTAGATCATTATTGGGTTTGGTCTAGTCGCATGTGGAGGCTTTATTGTGGGGGCACATGCAGGTGTAGAAAGTGGTCACTTGACAAAGGGTCAGAATTTTCCGTAGGATGAAGTGGCGGTGGAGCGTGAGTAAGAAGCTGAGACTGAACTCGTATGTCCCCAGAGGTATTTACTTAACTTTCAGAAGATGTAATGTTATTATATTACAAATATTGTCATCTGCGGGTCGAAGAGGTGTGTAGACAAAATTTTTTGATGAGAAGTTGTTATTGATCAATAATCAGTTATAATGTCACATCCTAAATTTCGACAGCGTACAGATTTCCCCAGCTAATTTAATAAGCATTTCTCTTATATTCATGGAGGTTGTCTTGGTAGTATTGGTTGCTGGTCATTTCCGCAGAGTCTTCTAGGAATACGGTGTTTTTGTTGCCATTTCGTGCTAGTTTGGATTTGGGAAATTTGACGTAAATTTTTGCCAGAGTTAGGCCCGCTCAACTTGCTAATATCTTTGATTGCACATTTTTATATTCTTAATTTGGTTTCATAATTGGTACAGCATAATCTACAGGTTGTTTACTTGTGGGAAAGACGTATAATATGCCACTAGCTTCTGCGAGGTTTGTAATATTATTTGTGCTGTGCCTCTGCCCAGTTTCTTCTGGCCAGACCGGATCAGCGTTATGGTACAATCATACTTCGGGGGTGGGTTGGCAGACTCAATGCAGGTGAGTATCTTTAGACAGGGGTGGTGTTTGTGATCAGTTAAGGTCTACATTTGTTGTCAGTACGATTGATGTCGGTGCGAAAAATATCAGCGTCTGAATCATTTGCCTAACTTGCAAACCAAATTGCTTGTAGCGTTTGGTCGCTTCTTATCAAAATGCTTGAAAATCATTTTGTGCAGCATTGAGCGTTCGTTACGTACGAAATGTTCAGATATCTCTTCCCCCGGGAATTTGCGGTGGATTGGGCATGATCTCATTGTCCCATTTTTCGGAGAATGGGACATACAGAGCAACTTATTTTGCTTGCTTCTGGCGAAATGTTTTTCATTTCATCTATACTCAGTCTGCTAGGTGTGTTAAACACAATCACGCAATTTGATCTCCGTAAAGGTTCCTGAGTCTCAATTGTGATTAAGGATGGAATAGAACCAGTGTTGTGTGGTGTGTCTACTTTTCCATCCTAAGAGGATTTAAGTAATTCACAGAAAACCAAGACATGATGGTATTTTCAGCCGAAGCGAAAATTTTTCAAGATCAGTGATGCAGTTTTGCATTTCAGATAGCAAATCAATACTATTATAAGACCAGACAGCTAACGCTTCTTGGATTTGCACCGTCTTTGCTACAGCGCTTCTCGTTATGGTGGCGTTATTGCTGCAGTATGTCACTGGTTCTTGCTTTTTCGTCCTTCCAGCTATAACTTTTCACAATTTAGTGTTGCTGATATACATTCCAGGCCACACTTGGCAGTTAAAATTGATGGCAAATCAAGTTAGGTGGTCAAAAATTGTATGCAGTATAGACGTGGACAGTCAGCAACTAGCCTAGGAAGAGCAATTTATTAGAAGTGCTCTAGAAACTAACTGTTTAAATTCTGTTTTGCTGATTTGTGATTCAGATTCGTTCCCAAATCATTCACCTCCGTGGGTGATTTGGGTGACGAATGGCTATCTACCCAATAAATAGAAGGCACGATTGTGACAGCAGCCTTGGGCAGGCGGTGATGTAGACGTGGAGTCAGGTAGAAGTTCAGCAGCCTTACTGAAATAAAGTCACACGTTTCCCGTCGCTGTTGAAACCGTGACGCTTGTTGGTAGATGCGGCTTCATCTCCGTGGTGCAATCACGCAATGTGAATCCAAATTGTCTAGACTGATTCCGGTAATTCAGCTATGACTGCCAACATTCAAGGACGCACTTGGCGTGCGTAAGCGAAAGCCGAGCGCAACTAACCCTTGGTCGATTATCAAATCGGCAACTTGTGTTGGACAGCAAATGCATGCACATTCTCGAACCGTTTTTGCAGCGTTTGATCGGCACTCACCATACAAAGGAATAATGAGCACGCGCTGATTATCAGCCACTTAACGTAATTCAGTTTGCAGCTAAGTCGCCGACGGGAAAGTATGCTCGTACTCTATTGCTAAGACAGTGAACAAATAGCAAAAGAACACGAAGCTTACCGTTTACCTTACACCACTGACCAATAGTAAGATTGCGGCCGCTGGACCCGAACCTGTATCTCGTTAGACCTCTGGTCTGTTTTCTGTTCCACATTTAGACAGCTTTTGAAGTCTGTCCGCAAGCACTGGCAAGTTAGCTAACCGTGTGGTCTGGATTACCTAGCCGAAAGGAACGATAGGTCGAGCTCCACTGCGACAAGGCAATCGATCGTTAGATCAGCTCAACGGTGCTCTGTATTTGCCTCAGCTCTCGAAACTCTATCTACAAATTAATTGCTTCAGAGAAATTCATAGTCCCCAAGCAATTTTGCGCGCACCAAACGCAAGAGCATGCATGCGTGCACTTTCTATCCAGCAAATCCCCGGTTGGATAGCCGGACAATTGTTTGGGACGCTCGGCTTTCGTGTAAGCGCCAAGTGCGTCACCGAATGGCAGCAGTCATTGCAGATTTATGGAAATCGGCCCAGACATATTGGACACAATGTAGTTTAGTTAAGGGGTCCATTGATCACTTACAACCAAGATGTTAGATGGGACTGAGAAGCGCTTGTCGCGGGGAAATTAGATTATTCCGTGTCTGCTCCACACATGGTTTTATGGGAACGGGTGGGACCATTCCGGACGCTGCTGTTGCGCTCTATACAGTGAGACCAAAAATAGCTCCAACGTTCAAAATTGCGCAGATATTTGCGAGTATGGCTGAACCACTGTCTGGAATTGTTATTCTGATTAAATGTATGATGTATTAATAGTGTCTTTGAGAAAATGGTATCACAAGTGATGTTAGTTAATTCACGGCGAGCATGTATAAAACCAGTGGCGTGCGACAAACTGGTTCAGAATGACTAGGAGCAAACCATAAGCGCTTTACTGTGCTACCAGGAAGCATAATGAGGATTTCGCTGTGGGTCAGATTTTCAATGTAGAGCATAAAGTTTTAAATGAATATATACTTTTGGAGCAATGTCTACTGTGGTTGAGTTTTGAAGTGATTATCCAGCGTCCTACTTCGTATTACCAGAAAAGTTTGTGTTGCAGTTCGATAAAAGGCCATTAGTACCCTGTTCCCTCTTGGAATGATGAGCAGTGCTCTGGCCAAAAGATTCAGATGCAGCTGTCTGGACGTATTTACTACTAGTCCGGCGCCAGAAAAGAGGGATGCATAAATTTTAAGCTGGCTTTACTATTATGACTTTTCACTTCGCCAAGTCCAACTTTGGACTCTTCACTTTCCCTAAATTCCCCTAACTCTATATACTCGCTGAACAAGCCAATTCTGTGGCTGGCTTTTTTGCTAATCTACGCTATTTCGTAGATGAGATTGCATGCTGTTCTCATCTGGGTGCAAGGGTATTTGTAAGCCTATGCCTACGTCTCATTTCCGCTAAATGTGACTGCGCAACTGAAAGATCTTGTTTAAATACTCAGTAGATAAACTATCCCATATAGTGTGCACAGCTAGATCTAGCCAGCTGATATTACTTATTTTTGACTTAAGGTAAATTCTGAATCATTAACGTGTCCACCCATGGTATTCAAAGCAACGCCTTTCTCTTGGGTTATTACTCTTCACGCTTTGCGTATATGGTCTACTCGAGTTGTCTTTGTCGTCATCATCCAAAATGTCTAGGATATAAGCTCAAATTGGGCCACCTTGTGGACGATGCTGCACGATCACGTAGCAACAGCTTTCCAACTCGCTGTTTGGTCTTGCCAAACCTAGGTGGATTTAGGCTTGGTTTAATCATCAATCGGCAACTCTAGTAACAGCCAGAAGGTCATCGGTAGTGCATTCCCTATGTTTCGCTACCTATATACATCTTTCGGAAATGTTAAGACTGACCATTTTGTGACACTATCCTCGTATTACTTGCGGACACTACTGAAGTACCTTAGTTTTAGTAGTCTGGATAGAATGGTATATCAGTCGAGTCAGGACTACATTTTATGCGTCCAGAATGGGTGACACTTTAACCCTAACACATAAACCATCGACACACCAAAAGTTGAAATGCAATGGTGGAAAAAGGAAGCAACATAAAAGTTCAATAAATGACATTCCCACCCCGGTAAAGTTTACAGTGGAGTTATAGACGATAGCACTCTGGTCAAACATACATCTGACCAAATGCGAATGACTGATGAACAGGAGGCCTGTGTTAGGAAGGATGTTGCTCTATACTTTGCGACGGTCAACGAATTCGATATGCACCTACATAGTGCGCTGTGCAAAGGGTGCTGTTATCGGTGGGTGCTTAGAATACCTGTCAAGCAGCATAAAGCACTTACAAAATAGGACTGGAAGAAGCACAGGGGAGCCTTAATTGCAGCATAGTAGAACTGCAGAATCTAATTGAATGGTTAGTAGGATGACCGCAATAGAGAGATGTGGAACAATAGTCGCCGGACTTTATTGAATAATTTGTTCCCATGGACTGAGCACGCTAACTTGTGGCTCAGTGTAACTCCAAGATAATTCACTAACATACAACAGCTCAAACTGTCACTTGCAACCTGAAGAGTTTCTGGTAACGAGCAGCCTTATGATGTGGAAAGATGATGTTATAATTTGAGGCGTTCAGCTTCAATCAGCGGGATTTTAATCACCGCACTGCTTTGTTAAAACAACTGCCACTTGGCAAAGAAGGCTGGGGTTTGACTATTCACGCCGAGTGTAACCTTATTAGCACATTTTAAGGGAATAGTTTCTTTGGAGACAGTCATAGCTTTAACGTAAGTAGAGAACACGAATGCTGATAGAATAGCTCGGTAATGGACATCAGAAGTTGTGATAAGGAGCTTTCGTCGCCAAATATTCTGACCTGAGAATAATACTTTAGCAAGAATATTATGGTAGGTAGAATACCGGATGTCTGTAGGTCTTGCAACAGTAAATTATGGTGAACAACAGAAAGCACTGCTGTACTCGAAGAAACAGACACGGGTGCTTTTGTTCTTGCTGCCTAGCGATAACAAGGCTGAATACACTAGACAAGTCACTCCATTTGTTGTGGATCTTGTACTACTATAGAAATACTGAAATGGCTCATCCAAAAGGAAGGGGGTCAAAAGAATGATCTTTTCAATAAACAAATCCATCGAGATGGCTGCAGTAAGCTAATTTAAGCCCGTCCCTTTCTTCGCTACTGACAGTACACTTGCAATTCTCTAACCAGCTGCGAACTTCTCGTTCTTTAGGTACATCATTCATAACGCAGTCAGATGCTGGGCTAATGAATATGCACACAGAATGAGGGCAAGGTGAGACATCCCAAGTCCGCATTCCTTGCTTGAGTTTATCCGAGTTAACTTCCTGTACAGTAATGCAACGTCGACGGGAGCTAGTGAGTCTGTCGACCACTGGAAATGTGCGAATGAAAAGTCAGATAATTACTCACTACTAGTGAAGCAGGTAGTGTAAGTTAACACGTCTACTTTCGGTACAAAATTTATGTCATGACTGTTGGCTCCGCTGAGCTGTTTCATTAGTCGCTAATTTTCATGACAACTGTTGTTTTTTTAAAACTATTTGAACATAGACATGATTGTGGTAGCGGGTTACTTCCTTAATAAGCAGCATAACAGCATATTCCTTGCTGTTGAAAGCTAGCACTTTGAGTGTACGATACTGCTTGTGTGGTGGCGGGAAAAATTTTCAGCGCGGATAAAAATGGATTCATCGAACAACAGAAATGGTAACAGAAATTCATGAATTCAAATTTGGTTTGGATTTATTCAGAGAGTTTGTCATGTTAAATATGTGTATAGATATATACTTAGGTGGAAAAATAAGCTGATCTTATTGTGTCAACCTTACAGCCCACAATCTAGCTAGTCCTACTGCCAACCCCGAAAGGGCACCAGAGAGTAATTTCAAATTCATGGGGCTTGTCGGGTTAATTCATGCGCTCGGTCCACTTCAGCGAACCGAAATCATGATCGTTACCAGCCTGCGCCAACTAACCGACAGCTGTTGACACTGGGCCATGTTTTAAAAATACAGGCCATCATAATTTGTAATCTAACTGAGCTACATCGCAACAAATCCACCACTGCGCTGCAGATCATTACCAATGCAGAAGAAAATGACCAGCCTCCAGTGACAATTAGCAAAATTTCTTTATGTGCTCTGCTGTTCGATAGAAACTGTTCTTAGGGTAGAGGACCGGAAGGCAAACACGTTGGGCTGTTGCGAAGGGCGATTGGACAAATAGACAGCTCCATATTTCCACAAATGCTCAGCGCGTATGTTCGCCCCCACCTCGACTACGCAATTCAAGTCTGGCATCTATGTCTGAAACATGACATTAATTCAAGAGAGCAGCCACAACGTCGTGCATCTAAGAACTTAACTTGAATGCTCAATCAATCATACGATAAGAGGCTGCAAAATATGTGGGTATTCAAAGGAAGCTATCTCAGACTACGAGGTGACCTGGTTATGGTACACTTGATTCTGCAAGACACACTTCATGTGTGCCACTCCTTACTGCAGCCCAGTACCAATACAAACCTGGGAGGCCACTCATTGAAACTCTCTGAAGAGTATAGCCGTCTGGAGTGCCAAAGAAATTTCTTTTCCATTCCTGTCTGTCACTTGTGGAATGTTCCCCAGAATCGGTTGTCTCAGCACCGAGAATAACAGTATTTACAATACGGTGGGATGAAGCAGCCATCCACTTACATTTATCACTTAGCGCTATGTTTTCATCATACTTCTGGAGTTTACCATTGATTTATATGTTGTTAACTGTGGGTGCTGTAAATCTAGGCGGAATGCAGGACTACAACGGAGCAAACGATGAGTTATTATTTTCTTAGTTGAAGTAGTAACTGTTTTACTATTATTATCAGTATTGCTATTATTATTATTTCGGAAACCCCAACAACTATCCAACGAGACTTGTAAAGCAACGCTTCTTAACCCGTATAAATGCGTTGTTCATTGTTCGTTGTCCAAACTTAAGCCAGTGCGTACTCCATATACCGAAGGAATTCCAGTGGTGCTTCTGATCCTTCTTACTATAGAGCAAATAAGCATATTTTCAAAATACAGCCAAACCGAAAATTTGATTCATTTGCATTCCCAGTATCATTGTCTTACGTTTGTACAATTAACTGCATCCACAAAATTCCACGGAAAGCACGTAAACTGGTTAAGTTTGGGATGATTAAATATGAAACATTCAGGAGAGCCACGCATGTCACAGCCGCTGTGGAACGAGCTCGACTACACAGCTCCGTTCAGAAATTCGGCGGTCGGTGCATTCGAAGCCAATTAAATAAAAGCAACTACGTAATCATCGTGACAAGTAGGCATTTTGCGATCAATTCAAAAAACGCTGTAGAAATTTAAGTCTAACCACCGCACGAATGGAACAGATGGATTAGTGTTGTCGCTTAATTGACTTCCAGATTATTTAGTGCGGGTGAAGAAACTAGATATCGAAATCGGCTATCAATACCGAACATCAGTGCCTTTGGTATAGTCGCATAATTTACACCAGTTATTTGCTAAAGTTTTCCTTAATTGCCTACTTGAGATAGCCCGAATCACACCCGTAATTGTCTTGAGAGTAACCGATTCCGCGATTTACCCGCGGTTGTTGTTACCTCTTGCACAGTTTAAAGCCAGTTCAATTGGCATGAGAAAGCTTCTTTGACAAAAGTGAAACTTGACTGAATCACGGGGAAAGCTGGTCTTCAGCAATCCAAAAATTCCCATTTATTAGAATGAAACAAGGGAGGCAGAATCTGAGTAAAGAATTCTTTTCGGCAATTCTCATCAGACTCAAACATTACATGATGAGGAAAAGTGCTAAATGTGCCGGATTGGGCTGCGTATTGAACATAATGTTTAATTCCACGGGTACAAATCAATGAATCACGGGGTCATTGGGAGTGGCAAGTATGTACAGGGGAAATCATAGCCGAAGTTGTAGGCCACGGTAGAAGCAAAGGACGTACAAACTGTTTTTGTACGCACAATTCTGGCTTGAGGTGGCGGATGTAGATGTTGATATCATCAGAAACGCCGATGAATCATGCAGCAGAGGGGTGTATAGAAAACCAACTTGGACTGTATCACAGCTGGACTCTAACCGCAAGTACGTATTTCAACTAGTAGTGAATAAGCAAGAAGACGCGTCAGTATGGCGCACAGTATACTGAACACTTAACGGTTTACATGTAACACGGAAAATTAAGGTGTGTCCTTGAGTGCGTGTGTGCGTGCTTATCTACGTGTGTGTGTAGGGCCAATCAAGTCCACGGTCATAGTGAGCGATCATTGGTTGAACACGTAACAGTCCTCCCTGTTTTGGCTGACGTTACAGTCATGGCTGAAAACGTTCGATCGGTTTGCGAATCCGGGTCGATCGGCGTAATTGAGTTTCCTCTGTTGTTCTGTGTTCGTCGTGTTCTGCAGCTTGCTCTGCGATCTCCGAGTGTGACTGACTCACGGCAGGTGTGTCAGTGCTCCTGGGGCGTACATGATCTGAGTGCCGGCGAACAACCCGGCCGTCCGGAAGCTGCAACTCGTTTTGACTTCCTGAAGAATCGAGCACAGTCGCCGGCTGCCAACATTGTTCATGCGGTAACCTGGTGTAAACAGGTTGATGGTCCTGAAATGTAACTTCCGGCTTTGATTCCTCTGAAGACACAAACATTTTCTGACGCTCCTGTACTTCAACACGCGGGTTCGGGAACAACAAATGAAGCCTCGTTCTCAGATTTCTCCCGAACATCAATTCCGCCGGGGATTTCCCGGTAGCCTCAGTGGGTGTAGAACGGTAGGATAATAGGAACCGATCCAGTTTTGTTCGCAGTGTTCCCGTTCGCTGCTTTAATAAGCCTTGTTTCACAGTTTGTACTGCACGCTCCGCTAATCCGTTTGATGCTGGGTGATACGGGGCTGATTTAACGTGTTGGATTCCGTTGTTGGCGACAAATTTACCAAATTCGGCACTGGTAAAAGGCGAACCATTGTCTGAACAAATGGTTTCCGGAATGCCAAACGTAGCGAAGGACGAGCGCATTTTAGTGATGGTGGATTCGGCTGTCGCCTGAGTAACTGGATGTACGTCAATCCACTTAGAATGTGCATCAATAAGTAGAAGAAACATGGTCCCGTCGATCGGTCCCAAGTAGTCGGCGTGGATACGCTGCCAGGGCTTGTCGGGCCAACGCCAAGGGTGTATTGGACCTGGCGCCTTGCTCCGCTGATACGCCTGACAAATATCGCAACTCTTCAGTAAGTTCTCTATGTCTGAGTCGAGGTTGGGCCACCAACAGTACCCTCTCGCTAGTGCCTTCATCCTCGCCACACCTGGATGAGCATCATGGAGCTCTTTAAGTATCCGTGAACGCGCCTTGGTGGGAGGGACTAGACGAGAGCCCCAAAAAACACAGCCGTCGAATAGACTCAGTTCGTTCTTCCGAATCATAAACGGTTGTAATACAACTGTCCCTACAGGAGGCCAACCCATGTTCAAAAAGCGTTTCACCATTGATAGCACGGGGTCTCGATCCGTCCACTGACGGATTGTTGAACTCCGTATCGGTGTTGTGTCTAGATGTTGCATTAGATTAACCAGTTCAAAGGGAGGGTCGTGTTCATGTGCAGTTTCCGTGATCGGCAGAGGGCTGAGTGCATCAGCTGTGCAGTTGCTGACGCCGGTAATATAAACAATCTTGCAACCGTAAGCACTCAAGGTTATAGCCCATCTTTGCATCCTTGGTGATGCCATTTGTTGAATACCTTTGGTTTCCCCAAACAAGGATATCAATTGTTTGTGGTCTGTATGAAGCTCGAAAACGTTTCCCCATAAATACTGGTGAAACCTCTTAACTCCGAAGATAACGGCTAGCGCTTCCCTGTCCAGTTGTGAGTAGTTCTTCTCCGCCGTCTGTAAGGTGCGCGAAGCATATGCTATGGGACGTAAAGAACCATCGTCCATGCGGTGGCACAGGACAGCCCCGACCCCCCTAGGGGACGCGTCGCACTGAAGTATGAGTGGCTTGTTAGAGTCATAATGGACTAACGTTGGTGGCGAGGCAAGAGCTTGTTTTGCTTTATTGAAGGCATTTTTTGACGGGAACCCCAACACCACGATGCATTTTTGTGTAACAGCTCATTTAATGGCGATAGAACCGTCGATGCATTGGGCAGGAAACGGCAATAGTGAGATAGCATTCCTAAGAACGAACGGAGTTCATCACAACTCTTTGGCTCTGGGCTTTCTAAAATAGGTTTAACCTTGTCATTTAAAACATGTAAACCTTGTTTATCAAGCCGGTATCCAAGGTAACAAACGGAAGGTGAAAGGAACTCCCATTTAGACATTTTCAATCTGAATCCACTTCGCTCCAAACGCTCGAGCACGACCGCGAGGGTTCGAAGATGCTCTGTATCCGAGCGTCCAGAGATAAGAATATCATCCAGATAAGCACACCCAAAAGGAATGTCCTTCACTAGGTCGTCAGTAATTCTCTGAAATATTCCGGGCGCGGAATTAATGCCAAAAGGTAAACGAGTATATTGAAATAGTCCCATGTGCGTGGTGATGGTAGTAAGTTTCCTCGAAGGTTCACCGAGCTCTATCTGCGAGTATGCATGACTCAGATCGAGTTTGGTAAACTTTTCACCACCAGCTAGTGTTGCATACAAGTCATCAATACGTGGCAAGGGGTACCTGACCAGCATGGATGCTTGATTTATGGTTATCTTGTAGTCACCACAAATCCGTACGGAGCCGTCCGGTTTGGTTACTAGCACAATTGGAGTTCCCCAGTCAGAAAAGTGTACAGGAGTAATAATACCTTGAGTCTGTAGGCGGTTTAGTTCCTCTTCAACTTTAGGCCTCATAGCGTATGGTAGTGTGCGCGCCTTAATGAATTTTGGTCGAGCGCCTTCCTTTAGTTTTATCGCAGCCTGAAATTCTTTCAACTTCCCAAGCTCCTCGGAAAAACAGCTGAATGTTGTTTAAGTAATGTTTCAAGTACGGAGATCTCGGTGACTAATTTTACCACATTCATTGTATCCGGGAAAGCACGTATCTAGTTTCTTCCAAGCAGATTTGGACGATCTCCGGGGATCACATATACAGGAAGTGTGCGTATTTTGTCGCCATACTGTGCCTTCACGAAGCATTTACCAAGGACACGTATAGGTTCACCGGTGTATGTGCGAAGAACAGAATTGCAAGCGGATAAGTTCGGGAGCGTTTTTACAGCGTTTTCCCGGATTATCGTCACGGATGCTCCTGTATCGATTTCCATCTGTACCTTTTGTCCTTCAATGTAAAGCTCTAGAGTGTATGGCGCTGCCTGCATGCTAGAAACGGAATTAAGCCAAATGGAATGTAATTCAGGGTCTCTACCATCAGACTCGTCCACAGTTTTGATGGGGTTTGCTCCTCGATAAGCCCCACCTGAACGTCGCTTGACCGATCTACACACTCGCGCCAGGTGGCCCACCTTCCTGCAGCTACGACATACTGTCTTCTGGTGCCGGCAGTCGGATGGACAACTGTGCTGCTCACCACAACGATAGCACACAAACAAACTGACGCCAGTGGGTGGCTTTGGTTTTGGTGTAGGGTTAATCAATCGCAGCTCATCTGACGAGTCCTTCAGCGTAAATGTTGCGAGTTGTTGTGTAAGGTGTTCCCTCTGCCGGGCAATCGAGTAGGCCGTCTCCCAGGTCAGTGAACAATCATCTTGTGAAAGGAGCTTCTCCCGCGTGCTCTGGTCTGAGATTCCGGCTATCAAACATTGGAGTAACATAGTCTCTTCAAATCTCGTTGGATCGACTTCATTGTATTTACAATCAGGTGCTGCTTGTAGTACACGAGCGATGAACTCGTTCACACTCTCATCTGGTTTCTGGCAGAGTTTCGAGAAGTAGTATCTAGCCGTAAAAACATTCTGACGAGCACCCCAAAGAGCACTGAAGGTTTCCAAAGCGCCGGTTATCGTAGAAGAGATTTGATCAATGCGAAGTGCATCGAAATACCTTTGACCCTCATCTCCAAGAAACTGTCTCAAGAGCTTCACTTTGGTTTTCTCAGTAAGAGATACTGCTGGATTCAAGATAGGAAGCAATTCCAAGTAATCCGTAAAGGTTTTCCGCCATCTATGCCACGAGTCCAGGGAAGGTTTGTCGGTAGAGCACGACCAGAAGACCGCTGGAGTATTTGTCATGGACATGTTGACCTCCGTCGCCAGATATCACAGCTGGACTCTAACCGCAAGTACGTATTTCAACTAGTAGTGAATAAGCAAGAAGACGCGTCAGTATGGCGCACAGTATACTGAACACTTAACGGTTTACATGTAACACGGAAAATTAAGGTGTGTCCTTGAGTGCGTGTGTGCGTGCTTATCTACGTGTGTGTGTAGGGCCAATCAAGTCCACGGTCATAGTGAGCGATCATTGGTTGAACACGTAACAGACTGGACAGTACATCAACTTCTATAGTGCGGTACCCATACAGTACAAACGAAACCTAGTCCGCACTCTTTCGTTCTGGGCACATAGAATTTGCACCCCGGATACAATCACCAAGGAATTGCAGAGAATCGGCGACGCGCTAAGAGAGAATGGGTATCCAGATAAATTCATCCTCAAACATTTGAAAGAACGCAAGATAAAACCACCGAGGATGAACGTACCCAAAAAAGAACTAATTGTGCATATTCCTTTCAAAGGCGACAGTGCGGCTAATACCCTGTCCAAACGCTTGAGAGACGCTATTGAAAAGACCTACTTCGCGCCTCACCTACGTATAGTATTTTACAAGGAGCCTTTATTCGCAAAACCTTTGAAAGACAGGCTGCCTCCGGTGACTCGATCAATGCTTGTTTATCTTTACTCGTGCTCCTGTGGGGCACGATACGTGGGTCGTACCACGAGGCGCCTATCTCATAGGATTCGCGAACACCTCCCAAAGTGGTTTTAGAAAGGCGAAGCGAGGTCCAGCAACAGTTCCATCTTATCTCACCTACTAGAGTGCAGTCATGCAGGGACGGAAAATGATTTTAGAGTCATTTCTGCTGTTCCTGAACGTTTCACGCGCGGATTCCGGATGCATCTTCTGTCTATTGCGGAAGCTATCTACATCCGCCACCTCAAGCCAGAATTGTGCGTACAAAAACAGTTTGTACGTCCTTTGCTTCTACCGTGGCCTACAACTTCGGCTATGATTTCCCCTGTACATACTTGCCACTCCCAATGACCCCGTGATTCATTGATTTGTACCCGTGGAATTAAACATTATGTTCAATACACAGCCCAATCCGGCACATTTAGCACTTTTCCTCATCATGTAATGTTTGAGTCTGATGAGAATTGCCGAAAAGAATTCTTTACTCAGATTCTGCCTCCCTTGTTTCATTCTAATAAAAGTGAAACTTTTAAAACAAATGGCCAGTTTGAAGTCGTTACGTGTGTGTAGAAGGCGACACATAATATCATTGTTGATTGCAATTCGTATTGATCTGCACCTTGATCCTTGAGAACACTGCAACTGTGAAATATAGAGCAGATGGACACTAGGATCTGGCCTCCCGAAAAAATTGCGCTACACTACTAAGCAAACTTATTTGATCTAATCGGGTAAAGTAGTGAGCACCCGAACCAGGAGCCTCACATGTGTTGTTGGGACTTCTACCGGTAAGGTACTGGGGAGTTATTGAGTACGTACTATCTCCAACTGATGAGATTTATTAATTTTAAAGACGGTATTACACTGCAGCATCCTCAGTATTCTACTATTCATATGCTTCCTAAGTTACAGTCTCAGTGAGTGTCTTGACCAAGGTTTAGTTCGATGGGAATCGCGGTCTGTGTTGATATTACGACCCAAAATCCATTCACACAACATGTAAATCAAAAAACGCTCCAATCAGTCAGTAACCGGGGTGTCACGCGTTGCCTGCAGTGACACGATGGATTAAGTTTAGTGGTCTCGGATGACATGGTAAATGCCCCATGTTCGAATGTTTGCCATATCTACCTGATAATATCAAAACCTTCAAAAAGTAACGTTTGCGAAATAGAAACACTCAATATAAATCTGTTACAATTAATAGTTTTTCCCAATGCATTCAGGAATGGTCACTTACCGGTCTGCTCTAAGATTGTCTCAATATTTCGAAAGACGGAAACATGTTCATCGCTTAGAGTCATCAGGACTTGGAACTCGCTTATAAAATCTGTTTTCATGTACCTGAGACTCCCAGATTTGCGTGCTTGTTAGACGCTATTGCGGGAATCACCAAAAATTGCTCTTGTCTTGTACGTCTGCATTTTCCACTTGCTGCACTTTTTCTCAAATCTTGGTACTGTTCATCTACAGGTGACATAGTTACTTTTTTAATTCTCTTTTACTGCACTCTTTTAGCCTTGCACATCAACGAGGTGATCAAGAAGGACTGACAAACCATGTTTGCGCCTACTAAAGTGGTTGGCCAAGGTGCCATTGTAAGCTACTTCATATTTATCCTATCCGTCGACTATGGTCTTGAGCTTAACACTCACTAGCAACCAAAGCTTGCTTGTTCATGATCAGCAACCTACCATCAACGATGATGTTTTAAGTATAATACCAGGGTCGCCATGGTTTAAAAAATACACTCAGCGCTTGCACTAACACCTAATATTTAAGGAGTGTTGGATTTACTGGACCCTATCATATCAACTGTCTGGTTTTGGCAACACAAAACGCTATATGAGCGCATTTATGAAATTCATTTATATTCTGTAACTGATGGAATATGTCGCTTTTCTGTGACGTATTACCGTCGCACATCATTTCACTGAACATCCGGTTACCTCACTATGTTTAACGTTTAGGCAAAACTGACCAGTGCTTGACTCAAAACCTTGGTGGACAATGTAATGTGTTCAATTAAAGGCTGCAGCATTCCCGTGGTTCATGTGTGTATAAGCTTAGATTTCACGTCATGAGATTGCTCAAGAGACTTCGGTCGAGGATGACTTCAGCTTCTCGAACGTAGCCTTTGCTTCAAAAGCCGGGAATGGTCAACCTGAGTTATTGTGTAGGGTGTTTCAAATATTCGGCACTTCCCTCATCCCCAACATGTAAATACTTGGGTTAAGCTACCAGTGAAGCACGCCATCCACGGTTATTAATCATGATGGATGTCTGATGCTGCCGCTCATCGGAAAACAAAAAAAGAAAGGTAATGAAATAGTTAAGCGGCTATTACATCTGTAATATCACCTTGGACTGGGGCCATAGTAGTTTTAATTGGAAGATAAGGTCTACTGGGTTTACTGGGGGTCTATCAGGTTTGGAGTAACCCAAATCAAGTTCACCATTACCTCTTGAAACAGCTTCAAACCTGCATGATTGTCAACTGAAGTTAATGGTACAGCTCCCTCGGTTGAAACGTCGTCACAAATAATTAGTTTCCGAATTTGTCAGCCACAAAACATGGTTATAGTTTAAATCATACCTGCTTCTAAGTTATCCACTAAAATAGACCGAATGGTATGTTCCACGTTCTGCATATCTTTTACGAGTTGCAATATGGAGGTAGCGAGATTACCAAAACAAACACTAGGCTCCCGAGCCATCCATGAATTCAGGGTAGGCGGATTACACTAAAAACCAACACGCACAACATGGCGATTCTGTAGAGGAAGCGTTTGCTATCTTGGTAACATACTGAAGTTGTGTTTTAACCGTGGCAAGATTCCTGGACATATTAAGTTCTCTGTTTTCGCCACCTACCGTTTTCATGATTTTATGCATGCCCTAACACAGAGCCATCTAGCAAAGGTTGTTGATGTCGTTGCAATCCATTTTTAATTTTGTCGCTTCTATTGCTTGTTAGTGTACATGACCTGAGCTGTTTTTAAATTAAATATTTTGGTGACCCTAAAGTACGAGGGTCACTTTAAGGTAAATCGCGGGTCCAGCTAATAGGATGCCGTGATTCACATAAGCATTAAGTGCTCCATTTACCAGATATATAAAAGTTATCCGTAACTGGAATGAATTGAAGCAGAGGACCTCGAATGTTCCAAACTAGTCAACTCGAAAGCAATGCGATGGATTTCTCCACGAGTTGTTTCGGGGCCACTAAGTCTTAAGAAATGTTAACGACATTTAACATGAAAAGAGCATCTCCAAGTGGCACTACACTGCATTTTGACCTGCATTAATCGAACTTATTCAAGAGTTTACCATCTTCTATTTGCTGCCAAACACGTATTTTGTGACGGATTTGCCTTTAAATTTGCTTGCGCACATATTCCCAATCAGCTGTTAGATGCGGGTTGAAAATAACGCATATGATTACTATTTTTACCTAGGCGCCTAACGTGCATGAAAATCGTGGCTTGATCATGAGTACAGAAAGTCTAAATGCAAAATGGGACTTACTTCAGCCAGTCATAGTAAAAGCCCATTAGCTGTCACAGGGTTAAAAAAAATTACTTTATATGTAAAGTGCGTTTGTCTATCAAGATCCGTAGACACATCAATGCCATGCGACTCTTGAAATGGGCTCACGTTGGCACGAGTTTATACAAATATTGCTGAGAACTAATAAGTTGATATAACCAGTGGCGAAGCAGCCTACACCAATCTAAAACCGCGTTTACTGCGGTTCGCTATATCTGCACTTCCATGACGATAATAGCGCGAAATTATTATTTATATATCATGCAAAGAAGGGCATAAATAAGAATATACTAACCAATAAAATGGTCTCAAAATTCCTTCGATGTTCAAATGATAAGATTATGGTTTTTCGTGAAGCTACAATGCGCCTTTGCAGATATGGACCTGCAAATATGGACAATGCACGTCATGCAAAAATAATGTATTAAATGATTTGGCCAGAAAACGGGAACTTTCTCATCGGCAAACAATACTAGCTGACTTGCATTTTAATATCGTGACCCTGTAGTTCTATGTCTGTCAGAGCTAGTTAAAGCAATTCCCATATTGACAATAGTATGAAAATTTTTATTCTTCCGGCACTGCAACATAGCAGACGGTTGCTAAGTGATTGCAGAACAGTCAATTTGCAACCAATACCTGCCGACATATTTCATCACAGTGTGTTATTCAGTACAGAAATTGTATGTTCCACAAATTCTATCTAATATTTCCAGGTAACTTTTATTTGCTAGCTGCGTGGATAATCAGAAGTATAGGTCAACCACAAGGAAAAATGGACTGAATGATAAATATTGATTTGTTGCATTTGTCTGCTTTGAAAAAGCACATGGATATACCACTGCAGAGTAAGCTTGTTTTTACTTGGATTGTTAGAACTGTAATCCAGTCAAAAATGAGTAGAAACGTGTCCGCAGGCCCCCGGAATAAAGCAAATTATGTGCACTTTTGAGGCAGGTATACCTTCAACAGGGATATAAAATGTTTTAGTTGGTTATCCAGTGAAAGCGGTATATTCTTTGTAATACATTCTCCCCATTAAGCAGTTGGTAACGCTATTAAGGACGACAACCAGCTAACTGACACATGGGCAACATAACGTTTGGCTCTGTGCCAGAACCCGCACAGGGTTGATTTAGCGTACCGTTAACAAATACTTCACTCTAGGGGTGATTATAATTATTTCAGAAAAATGACAACTGGAACAAATTAGGAGTAAGGCAGCACCGGTGAGGCAAATTTGTAAACTTTTTGAACGCTTCGTCACACGCCGAGCTAAGTACCAGTTCAACATAAAAACCTACGGCTTTTAAAAGATGTAATTTGATCAATTGTTTTCTTAGTCCATAGGCAATACTACGACTCAAGTACGCTAGCATATCTACTTCCAGTAATTTCCCTTTTCCGATTATATAATGTCACTTGCAACCCATTGAAGTTACTTAATATAAGGATGTTTTGTTTTAGTATTTATCGGCACAGTGTTTGAGATCTCAGCTATATATAAGTAATATTACTTTGAGGATATAACTGGTGAGTCACAACCAACTTATGGCGCATTAATTCTGTATCTATTTTTGAACACCTACATTTTGTATTGTGCATGTTATACAAGAATAGCCTTTTATTGCTTTAATCACATGTAATCTGAACCCCCACAACTGGCAGCATTGAAAATAAAGCTCTTATCCAAAGTCACCGGTCGTGTGGTTATATGCTAGGTATCATGGCTCACGTGCCAATTTTGATTGCGACGGATGTATGGTTTGATTAAGTTCCGCACCAATGGATTACGCTTTTGAATGCCGTATTTTTAGACATGTTTGTATAATTTAGGTCTGAGATCCAAAGAAGGCTTACGGAAATGCAAATGAAGATAATGTCTGCTTAAAACTGGGATCAGTTTTGAAAGCCAAATAACACGCCAGTCTCACGTGCTGCGCACTGAATAAAAGTAACAAAATTGGATAGTTTAAAATATTCTGGTTAAGTCAAGTTAACATATTTTTCAATGTTTAACCAAACTCTTCACAAACAATGGCTGTATAAAGTCATTTCTTATATATGACGCATAAAAGTATCAAATAAATAGCTTAGTTACTCTATGAAACCATTGGCTAACATAGTGTGTCAGACATACGGACATTAAATATAGACACTATATATTTGAAATACGGCAGGCCTATTAAAACTCATTTTGTTGATACTCTAAATCTACTCGCTTTCGAACAACCACTTACTGAAAATATTGCAAAGCTTTTAATACGAAATCACCGCGCATTACTCAAAACTGAAAATGGACCTCATGTTTTCTATCCCCTGCGATGTTAGGAATGCTTTTCTTATAATGCTACCAGTAGCTTGGGTAGCGCACAAACAACTACTACTAAAACTACACAATGCCTCATGCTCAGATTGCAACCTTCTTGCGGAAATCAAATTTGCTCTCCGCATTCAACATTGACATTTCATACCCAGACTCTATTATAAAGGAAGAAAAAATAGTTTCCAAAAACCGTACGTATACCAGAAATTTAATTAACGGCTTCATTCTTCCGTTTAATCCGAATAACAAGGGTGGAAATCCTTTTGTGCTTGCAGCTGCCTTCACGTTATAATAACACTTGAAATACGAAAAGTAACTTATATCGTGAGGCGATATTTATACCTGAAACAAAAGTATAAGTCGGAGCAGATAAGTTGGATTAAAAAGCTCTTTGAAACGCTGTCGGACCAATCCGTGTTTGGTTGAATTACCTAGGATTTGCTAAAACAGGAAACAGTCCGAATCTATCTGGTCTTAAAGCAACTTAACTAAGTTACACCCTGTAGCTTTGAAAACTGGTAGCTCAGGTTGTTCAGATGGCGGTTGAACTTTTCGCCGAACTTGACAATTTCCTTGCAAACGTTTTGTCAACAATCGAGGTGGCATCAACAGTGTGTAGTAGAGTGGAGTGCAGTAGCGCTTGTGCGTAGGAAACATCTGCGTAGCAAGTCACATAGGTTTGTTTGTTTGAAACCGATGAAAGCGAGTTACAATTGTGTCATCAGTTTAATCACTAACCGGCTTCCATGCGTTGCTGCAAGGCAGCAGAACGAATACGGAATGGAATATAATTGTTTATAATGTGGTGAGTAGCTATTGTAGCTATGAAGTAGTACTGGCTTCCTTAATGTAGGTTCTATGGTGGTGAATCTATTGGTTAAATCTGCTTGTAGGACAACAGAAACGGGGAGGATATTTGAGAATTTATCCCTCTGGAAAACACTACCCATATCCTTTGCTTCCTTCGTATGTGCCTGTAAATTTTAACTGGTATTGGATCTTTGCGCTCTACCTTACGAAGGCTATTAGCCTGCCAGCGTTAGAGTTTGCGGCTCGTACAGGTTCGCTTCAGCATTTTATGCTGAGTTCGCACATTGTTCTTGTGGATTTGCATGACGCAGTAGTTTTGCTGTGTCGTGTATGCAGTCAGGTCTCGATTTTGAGTTGGGCATTTGGAAGTCGCCATATCATAAGGACACACATTTACATGTTCTGTTTCTTAAAAATGATAGCATTGCTTTGAAGATGGAAAGATTTCGACCTTTATGTGTGCACCACCATTTCGTTAAACGTCACTGTGAATTTTCCCTAGGAGCCCTTCTGGCTTATTTATTGAATATAGTCCAAATTGTATCCTTAATAATCTTGGACGACACCAACTTGTGCGTAACAATATATACTTTATCATCCTCTTCACGGGGATATTATGCGTTTCTTATACAGCCAAACAGCAGAAGCACATTTCACCATGATACAAGGAATCGCTTGTAGCTATCTTATCGACCATGAGCCTTTCAGTGTTTTTGCGCAAATTTAAGTCTTGCTGACTTGTTCGCTGTTTGAGATCACGTAGGATAGGTGGCCTGAATGTTCAGAAATTGACTGAAAGTCGCCTCTTACAAACAACGTTTATGTGCGCAGTCTGACATTGACACTTCCAAACTGTGCACGTTGAAGTCACGCGCAGTGAACTTGTGACTTTATGACTGATTTGAAGCAATATTCAAAGCATCATTCAGCTTGCGGTCAAATTCCTGCGTATAGTTCGGTGGGGATAAACCACCGTTTCTCGACTTGTGTCCTGGTCATGCAGCCATATATAGCACCAAAGTGAATCGGGAGTCCCGATTTCCGGGCCATCAATGAGTTAACATCGATGATCGGATTGGCACTAAAAATTTACTTTACCTTCTCTTTCATCATTATTTTATCGAAGTTGCGAGATGCCAAATAAAGTGATGGTGAAACGGCTGTCTCGATGATTAGTCATGTCTGTGCAACCACAATGAAATCCCGAAGCTTTGAGGCCTGATGTACTCGCACGCTTTTACAGTGTTAGCTGTTTCCCCATATGACATATATAATTTGAAAATAGTTTAATCAGGTTTTGACCTGCAGGCCTTGAGTGTTGTAAGAAACTCAATTTGTAGGCGAGAGAGAAGACATTTGGTTGTTCGGAAAGTAATTTCGTTATTTCCCAACAAAACTTTTGCTTGCATATTTTCACAACCAACTCCATATTAAAACCGCAACTTTTAGATTTTCACAGCTGAGATAGCAAAGCTTGCTTATGAATAAGTTCGATTGATTCCATGCAGTATTTTTTGTTTTGCGCCCATTAAATTTTGGAGAGGAAAAAACATCATTTTGGGCCTATTTTGCTATTTACTATCTATAAGCTAAAAATTATGTTCAAACAAAAAGGTTATCGGATGTGTATGGAGAAGAGGTACTACCAGAACGACAGTGCCAAAACTGATTTTCCCAATTTCAATCCGGCATTAAATTATTAATTACTTACATTACTTAATTGCCTTAATTATTCATATCCATTATTTAATAATTTTACATTAATTAACGCAAACCGCCGAATGAAAACTCATGAGATTGCGGAGAGATAAAATTTATCGAATACTATCGTTAATGATCATCAGAAACGTCTTAGTTTAATTTCATACTCGACATATGTGTTCCTCCTGTTCTTACTGAAATATATTTGTATCGAAACGTTGATTTCTATGATTTACTTCTCCAACGTTAAGAAAATGACCTGTTTTTTAAAGCGCATTGTAAATGTGATGAGAACTAGGTTGCCCACAATAACCTTAAACGCAAGAGATGGTGGATTAAAAGAGATGAACCTTCAAAAGGCGACGCTATATATTTGATGGAATTTAAAAGAAATTGTTTATTTTGTGCTTATACCGGACAACACGACGATCAACTCCGAAGTGTCCTGTCATCAGATGGGCAAATTGGCTGGTTCACTTAAACAGAAAAGACCAGAATGGAGAAATAGAAATGGTGTAGTGTGTTACCATGATAACACGAGACCTCACATTAGTTTGCTAACTTACCAAATGTTTTTACGGCTTGAAGATGATGTATTAACACATCCATATTATTCTCCAGATGTGGCACCTTCTAATTGTTATTTGTCCTCGTCTCTACAAGATAGTTATAAGGTAAAAGATTTTAACTCAAATGATGAGGTAGAAACCTACCTGGATCCAAGTTTTATCAGCAAAGAAAATTAATTTTATGAGCGTAGAATCATGCTACCGCCAGAAAGATGGCAAAAGGTATCGGATCAGATGGGATAATAAATAATTTAATAAAATATTTATTCACTATAAGAAAGTCGTTTTTCATTTTTACTAAAAATAATGAAATTACTATCCGCACTACCATATAGTTTTCTGCAATTCAAGAGCAGTAACCATGGGAAGACCTGATAATTAATTACGTTAAGATGGTGATAGATCTTCGATCGTCGCGGCTCCTTATATTGCATTGTAAGTTTATATACAATTCTCATTTCACAGCAGCATCGTACAACAGCGTATTTAAATCGGCATAAGCTTAAGCTGATATCCCACGTAGATTTTGATTATTAGTCTTCATCCCAACCCTTCTGTGGAATTTATCAAGAATCTTCATTTTCACTCGTTTTAACTACTTGCACATCACCCAAGATGGCGTGCACATATCTTGGGAAAGGTGGCAGCTAGAGATCGCAAAGCAAAGTTTTGTGCAGAGGCAAACCCCCTAAGATGCGGCGCATCTCTCATAACAGTACAGGCGGTTTCTTACTTACTAACTGCAAACCAGAGCAAGTTGATGCAGACATGCATTTTCTGAAGTTGCAATGCGTTGAGTTGTGGACTTTTCATATCGTTATAGAGGTTTGTAGTATCAGTAGTGGGAATCAGATTGCCTACCTATGCAGTGATATCCGCAGGTCGATGGGATAAAACGTTTTAGTGTTTATCTGAATTAGGTGCGATACGATCAGTAATAAATGAAGGATGATAATAATAGCGATCGTAATGGTAATGATAATATTATAGAATGCATAAATACAATAAATTGAATCAAAAATATTTTCTTGCTCCATAAACGGAGGAACTGCCGGAGTGACTGACTGGACAGTCTACTCATCATAGAATCAAGAAAAGCAACTCATTGAGAAGAGCAACGAAGTAGGACTTAACGAAGATTAACGAAGTGTCACAGAACAAATCACAGCAAATTGAAACGGACGGACCAAAAGTAGACCAAATTGCTCCGGCTGGGATTAATCATATTAATGTCGAAACTTCCAATCGGGACCGCTAATTAACTGCTTGGTCGGCGTCCGCTACTAGACTTAGCGTGTCCGGCTGACTATCGACCAATACCTTTCCCGATTATTGTGGAAAATTCTGGAAAGTCACGGGACGAATGTTTATTGTTGGTTGCACAATGATCGCATGTAGTGGTTGACAATGCGATGCTTTTATGACCTGTGTTATTTGAGGAAGTATTTCTGATTAATCCGTGCTTGCGTGGCATGGTGATTCCAACCATGGCGTCGTAAATGTGTGTTGCTCACTGGCCAGACAAAAAATTCAATAAAATTCTTCAGCATTCTGCATTGAACACTTATGTGTGAAATAAGGCGATAGTCTAATTCAGTAATCTACGCAACAAAATCAAACGAACTGGGGACTTCCAGATCGCTACATAGAGACAAAAATGTCTATGTATGCGATATGTCAGAGACAGCATTTAACTATGGATTTAGTAGACCTTTTAATCTCTGTTTAGGAGAGTAACAAGCACCAACCCCACGTAGCCCTGCTTGACTGGTTGGAATAAAGTGGTAAGAACGATGCGTACGGAAAGCAGTTTTTATTGCCAAAGAACGAGGGGTTGCCTAGCTCGCACACGCTTGTGCACGTATGGAGGACATTCCCATCCCATAAGGCAGCACACAGTCCTGTCGCTCGGCGTCACATTCGTGCCCTGCTTGCGTTAAATCCTGGAGATGCTTTTTCACCAATTTGCTATCTCATCTTCACTATTTCCCTTAAGTATTCTGATAGAAAATTATTCTCCCTAATGGTCTTTGCTTCATTAAGATCGAGCCGCTCTCCGTGTGGTTATCCATGGAGGCATACGCAAATTCGTCGCACCGAAAATCGGGCTTTCCATCACTGCTTCCTCTTCTCATATCAGCGTTGGTTCGATAAGGTTGTTCTCTACGCAGCTCATTCCGTGGACCTCGAGCCGTTTTGCCAATTTTTCCCTGCTGCCCGCGTTAGGCTCACTCGTCATTATTTTCCGTGGCTTTTCCTTCTGCCTGTGCTTCTTGCTTTCGCGTCACTACAATATTTGCTGCATTTTCCAAAGCATATTTTGCGCTTATGCATGTGTAATTCGCAACGCTTTCAGTTCATACAACTTACGAAACTGTTTTTCCATCTTAGGTATCGCGGAATAGATTTAGCGAAATGGTACTACCTTTTTCTAATCCTAGCATTTCACTTTCATGAAAGCCACACTTAATAGTTTTCATCCATTGCTTTCTCAATCCTACTTATATTCTGCGTCTTCTGTTAAAGAAATATTTCGGCGAATGCAGAAAATATTCGGAGTAGAACCAGGAAAACAATACCAAAACTCGCCTTGGCTGCTCTTCAATTAACATGTGAAAACTGTAGGTTAAAACTTCCTAAGGGATTTCCGGACATCGTTAAGCTGAGATGACTGAAGTTTTGTGAACTAAATCGTTATCTCTTGCTGAGAATCCCTCTGGGTCATAACGATAACACCTATGAAGCAAATGCACTTCACAACATGCAAGGTGTAATATTTACCGTTAAGTGACTTAGTTTTTCCCTTTACGTAAGGGGCTTTTACTCTTCTCCATCACCAACACCACCACGTTGATAACTACAAAACACGTTCTTACCCACGTTAATGGAGGTAGTAGTCAGGAGCTTCCGAACTACTACAAGGTCAATTGAGATAAGCGATATATCGATGCGTGTTTCTAGTTCTTTGGACTAACGGTTAACGAGCACACATGTTATGTATACAGAATATAATATAAGTTTCAACAAACAAGGTTCGTATAAAAAGCAACCGTTAAAGGCAGTCGATCTTCGAATGTTCTAGAGGTGAGCGAGAATCAACTTTTTCTACGAAAAACCTGTTCAAAGAGAATAAACGGCAGGTGCATGAATCTGGTAAAGGAGTTCCGAAAGATGCCTTCACTATTGGTGCGAAAGAGGAAGCACAGATAACCAACCTTAAGCTAGAGAAATGCTTTAAACAAACCCTTTCAAAAAACTGCCGCGCGATGAGTTATTATGCGTACGACGTATAAAATAATTTATAGTTAGTTTAGCAATGTTTTTTTAACAAAAGCACCCAAATACATGGTGTTCTGTACTGGTTGATGAAAGCGTTGGCATCCGGAAAACGGACCGTCACTATTGTTTACCAAGTTTGTTGGAGTGAAATAAATTACCAACGCTAAAAGCTTTGGCTCAGATTTCATAGCACGCACTTTAATAAAACGGTAGTGGCAACTTAGTCTATCTGTATGTGAATTAATATTGGTACTTACCGTCAAAACGTTTACATCGGCAAAAATATCCAAAAGGAATGCAATTCCTCAACTGATCAGCAAATTTCATATCCTGATTATACCAGATAAAATCGTGGGCAGGATGAATTTCGAGCAATATACATAAATAAGCCTCCTGATAAATCAGAAAATCAGCACAAAGGGAAACAAATTTTTTTCCACGATTTCGACTTCACTACTTCTTCTCACTTGAGGGAGTTCAAGTGCAACCTGCTGTACTATTGGTCAGTTGTTGTGACCGTAATGTGTTATCACCGCGATTAATGGGCAAGGTCATCAGAACAAAGACTGACCTCAATGTACGGTGTACTGACCAGATGTAAAGTCATGTGAAACAGGAAAGTCAGCCGACAAGAAGGGGTAATGGGGTATGTCAGACACTCCGCCTCGCAGTAGAGTGTAGTTCACTCTCAGGGGTGTGGGAGAATGTCGCACTTTTAATGCACCTGATCACTTAGAATAGCATGTATAAGCGCTTTGCTTTGCTGACCAAAATAGCGCTAACTCGATGATGCAGCTGGGAGGGAATGTGCCAAGGTTTGATGCGATTTTCCAAAGCCGTGAACAAGTGAAAACGTCTCAACAGGAGCGATATCTCTACTTATAGACACTTCAAATCCTTGTCCATTAATAGCGGGTGGTGTTAAGGGAAGAGAAGGTCACAGATGTGCATTGAATTTCTGAGTAAATTTTGCAAGTATTTTCAGGTTGCGTATAAACTTTTATATGCCGACCCACCCCGCTACAAAAATTTAAAATCGTAAAAAGAATCGTCGGTTTAAAACGGGTAATATACGGTAATTAAATGCATATAACATTAATGGTGGATGTTTGTGAGTAGTGTAAAGTTCGAAGGAAGTAGAAGCCATGATTAAAATTCACGCACAATAATATGCCTCGACGGATAGTCGAACCCCGTTCCACGAATTTCCGGTCCGCTGCTCTACCACTTGAGCTACCGAGGGTTGACGATTAGGTGCGCAAATTTTAACACATGTCTTCTGCTTGGTGCGCGACGTGTTGCCAATAAGCTCACAGTACCTGTCCTGATGTTGCAGATTGGCTCACTCACCCGTCACTTCCCAATAGACCGAAGTTCCTGTCCTTCAGACGTCCAATGGGGGATGGTAGATTAATGGTGGATGTTTGTGAGTAGTGTAAAGTTCGAAGGAAGTAGAAGCCATGATTAAACTTCACGCACAATAATATGCCTCGACGGGGAGTCGAACCCCGGTCCACGAATTTCCGGTCCGCTGCTCTACCACCTGAGCTACCGAGGGCTGACGATTAGGTGCGCAAATTTTTAAAATTTGCGCACCTGCAAATGTGAATTTGCCAGTGGGACGCATCCATTTTCTTGCTGCTAGAACCCGTTTACTTCAGTGACTCGACAAGACAGCACTTTTCGCCAGAGATGTTAACAGCATCATAAACACAGTAATTGTGCTACTTAGCTCAGGAAGAGGGATAACTTGCTATTATTCCGAACATCGCCACTCACAGTCTGTGTG